>VXAA01006251.1:407562-462962 GCA_013399115.1 Anseranas semipalmata | reverse complement strand
GGTGGGGGAGCGCCCACCCCTCTCGCCGCTGAGGGCGGACGGAATCCGGCTGAGGTCGGCGGTGGGAGCGGCACCACGCTGTCGGGGACGAGCTGCGGAGCTGTGCTCTGCGCCAGCTGCTATGGACTTTGGGGAGATGGGAGTGCACAGGGAAGGGAGAAACCCAGAGGCACGCACTCCCTGCCTTCGCGAGGATGAGTTTAAGCATAGGACATGGAATGGATCTAAACATCTCCTAAAGTTGTCACATGCTTTGCTGAATCAAGGCTGAATATTATCAGAAGTATATCAGGAATCTATATCTCCTTTTAAACACTTTTAAACATCAAGAGGCCCCATGATTTCTGCACAAGCAGAACTGTTTGGACTCAGACATTTTGCCTGGAGCTGGATGCATACCCACAACTAGTGAGATTTTGCCAGAATAGAGCATAGAAGCACTTTGGCTGCAAAGAAGTTTAAGATACAAAGATGTACTCACTTCTCTGTGTGCTTTCCTGGGCTTTGGACAACTTGAAGTTCAAGTTCCTGCTTTGCCTGATTCAGAACAGGGGATTTCTTTGGTTTTGCCTCTGTCTAGGGTCTCTGTGAGTCAAGGCAGACCAAAGACATCCTCCTGGGCCTCCCACGTTCCTTGTCAGGATCTTTTCTCAAAAATATTCAGCCTGTGAGGGGAAAAAAAAAAAGTTCTCGTAAAGAGAGAACCATGCAGTTCCTACGGCATGGGGAGAATGCACCACTTCCATTAGGAACACTGAGTTATCCCATATTAGCTAGAAGGGCTGCAACTATTTTAAAGCCTACATTTCATCAGAGCTAAAATGGGCTTAAACACTGAACAGAGATCTTTTGGAAGGCATTCTTCACTACTTACCATTTGCACAGGGAATAAGACAGTGTAGTCCCTATTCAAGCACAACCCCCCATGACTTCCATAGGAAAAGGGTAGCCTGCATGAGCAGGCGTCTGTGTATTTGTTCCATATGCAAACCCATTCATTATGGATGATATACAAATGCTGCTCATGCTTCCCGAGCAGATTGTTATGGTAAGGCTCACATCCCACTGATCTCACTGCGGGGCTTAGGAAGCATTCAGAAGCCTCCCAAAATGTGTTACAAACGATGTATGGAGAAATTACTTCCTCCAGCGCTGAAACAGAGTCATTGTCATGGTGTGATGAAGGAACTGTTAAACAGACACAGCAACAAAACTGAAGCTGGATTCTAGCCAGGGCATTTCAAGCAACTTGTAAAAAGTTCACTGATTCTTTAATGACTCCACCTGGTTTGAGCAGGACCTCTGTTTTATGTGCCTTCCAGAAGATATGTTGCAAGAAAAGTGTGTCTTAGATGATATGAATCAAACCGGTCCTTCTAACATCATGTTGGTCTGGAATAGCTGTTGACCTGATGGAGTGTTAATGGGAACATTTATTTGTTTCTTTATCACTACAAAGATGTCATATATACTTACCCCGCTGCTGCCACTGTTCCCAAAGGGCTGTCAGCACAAGAGCCATTATAACATGACTGCCGGAGGTAATTTTTTTTTTCCACACATTATTTCTTCAAATGATTCTGTAAAGATAGAAAGGACGTGGATATAAAAATTGCTGGTAAAAGAACAGTGCAGCATGATGTGAGCCAAAGAAGCTTTTCTAAATGCCTGTCGGTCTCCCCTCTCACAGCTTACGGAGAGCACCGCACGCGCAGCCCAGCTCCGTCTTGGCACAGGGTCTGTGTGCCACACGGGGCACACTGGGGACGTGATTTGCCACTGGGACTCCCGGGCACTCTCCCCGCTCATGCGAACAAAAAATGAGTTTGTGTGGGACGGCCGGACCACGTGGCTGCCCCGTGCAGAGGGCTGCGCGTGGGTGACTTGCCCCACTTTTGTATTTCTCCATATTTATGGATTATGTGGGGGCATGAACACTTCAAAACTGTTTTGGTAACACACTCATTAGTAAATAAAAATCAGACAGAACCTGCTGCTATTACCTGTGGAAAAAAATTCCCTTTGCATTTCATTTGTGTTATGCAATGACTTGACAGTTTAAGGAAATTGCTAATGGGACTTTTTACTGCTAGGTCACCAGTTCAAATCTGGCTCTGTCAGTAATGACCAAGAGTATCTGATGAATGTTTGATGACGTGAGATTAAAATATAGGTCTCAATCAATTTATCAGTAGAAAAACCCTTCAACAACTTGAGCCCCTTAATGCTAACCTCGACAGCAAAACCTGCAACAGCGGAGCACGAACAAGCCCTCTGCAGCCCTACAGTAGATCGAGGTCAGGGTGGGGGCACGCAGATGGAACAGCTTACAGCACTGATGCCTGGGCCGAACCTTTCTGTGGATAAACAAACCTACTATTTAATGCGCTGAACTACCCAAGTAACGGTGCGGTGTGAGAGAGCCAAATCCGGTATTGTTCTCAAAGGGACAATGATCCTGGCGTATGGAGGAAGATGCAAACATTAGGAAATCCAGGATCAAGAACTGGTTTATACTAGTGCCAAAACTGAGAAATTCACAATTTTGCAAGCTGAAAAGCTGTCTGAATTTCTCAATATTATAACACTACCAAAGTTGAAACGCAAATGTCAAAGTAATGGGTAAGGAGTTATTAAATGTCCTTTTTNTTTTTTTTTTTTTTGAGACAAACTGTGATCCAACAGAAAAATAAGTTATTGCCTAATTCAGTACCTTCCAAACTGTCCCGTGCTCTAAGAAAGCATAAAGCATTGACAGACTTCAGCAACTACTGACAGGCAAAGACGGAGCTGGTGTCTGAGCGAGAACCGCTGCCTGCCCTTCCGAGCCCAGCCTGCTCCCAAATCAGTGTAGGGGCCAGAGGCACGCGCTGGACAGGGTCTGTAACACTCGTGGGCGAGGGGCAGCCCCGCAACACTTCCAGGACCCGCTCTGCACCCTCCTGAAGCCCACCAGCACTTCGCCTTCGGGGCCCGACCCAGTAAACAGGGGCACCCCAGCAAAGGGCAGGGGGAGCACCCGCGAGGTGCTGGCACAGTCCATAGGACCACACTGCATGTTCCCAAAATAAAGTGACAGGAAAGACTCACATCCCTTGTAAACTCACCAAGCGCTTGCAGAGCGCTTACCAGCCGTTTAGAGACAAATTTAAGAAGCGTGAGAGCCATCTGGTGGGAGCAGGGAGGGGGTTTGACTTCACCTCATTGCTTGCTGCGCCTTTGCCATGGGCTCAGAGACGGCTGGCCGGACGCTGAGAAATGGGGGAAAGCTGGGGGGCCGTGCTGGTGTCCCTCACCCCAGTGTCACGCCCTGCAACTCAGAGCACCCTTTCCTGGGGAATTATGCCTGTGACAACCATGTCAGCACCAAAACACAACGCGCTTCTGCACGAGAGACGGAGGCAGCCGCTGGGCTGGCGCACAGCACCTGAGCAATGACTGCAGCACGGCACCGGCAGCTAAAGGGACACAAAGTCTGGTGCTGCAGGCAGCAAAGTGTCTTCTGCACTTTTTGCAGGGCAGGAGCAGGACTTTTTTTGCCCAGCAGAGCTCAGCACTCACTCACTGAAGTCAGCAGCATGTACCTGGCCACTGGAAATCCTGAAGGACTGGGACTCGGCCAGAGTCTGGAGCATCGACCACCACCCGGCATCCTTCCTGCAATGGCAAATCCAGAAGTCTCAGTGTCATCCAGGAATAACGTGAACTGCTGCCAATAGCCCTGATCCTGCTCCATGAGTGCAAGTGCTCACCTGATGCAGCATGCAGTGTCTGGGGGCACAGCCTGCAAACAGGGGAGCCAGTGCTTCGCTCCGTGCCAGATCAAGGGTTCAGATCTTGATGTTTGTAAGTAATTGGGTTCACTTTTTTGAACTCGATACTTTCCATGTGGAAAATTAAAAAGAAGGCAAAACAACTTTTCGTTATTCCAGGAGTCTCAGACATGCCAGGGAAGTGCTGGACAAACAGCTGCCTGTCATGCAAAGGGCACTGGTTCTGCTGTGCTGAGCGTCAGACTCTCAGCATTTGTATAGCACGACAGGCAGCGTGCACGCAGAAGATATCTTATTGCATACAACACTTCCGCTGTACAATAGAGAATATTTTGTTGAGCTCTGCAAAGTGCGCTCACCCAAATCACATCCCACCACTTTCCCAGCCATAGCCTTAGAATGAATCAAAACCTGGAGTGAAAAAAAAATAATAATACTGTAATGACCCTCCACTTTTCTTCAGCAGTCTCTCAGGCCTTGGGGTTGCAAGTTGCAAGTATAATTACATTTTAAGTTTAATATTTTTTCTCAGTTACATAACTTTTTTTTTTTTTTTAAACACAATTCTCAGTTCCTGTGCACCTTTTCACTTTCTGGGATTTGATCCATACCAATCCATATACGCTTCTTCCAGGATCTTTTAAAGCTGCAGAAATGACAATTTCCACACTAGTTACAAAATAATTACCCATAATAATTTAATAATGAGCTTTCCCTTTAAATTATTAACATAGGTAGCCAAGAAAATTGTCAGTTTTAACAAGTTTAAATTCAAATGATAAATGCCAAATCTGTGTTAAATGACACCAGCAAATTAGCAATTAAAATATTTATGCAAGAAGGCAAAAGATATTGTATGCAAGGAGCTGAAGAGCAGCCTCCCATTGGAGCATTTGACAATGCCTGTGTTTGCATATCTCAGATTTAAACCCTGTGCAAAGGGAAGAGGAGGAAATATCTGAAGCTATAATTGAAGCTGGACAGTGTTGATTGGCACCCAGTGGGACTTCACCAGAATCCCAGCAATTCTTAAAATACCCCTGGGTTATACTGAGAAGAAATCCCGACCCCAATCAAATTATTTCTATCACATGAGTCTTTATCTGTGGGAAGGTCCAGAGAAAGAAATTGCTTTGTGGCCTCTAATTGCTTTGTCACCGAGAACAGACTTGCCTTCGCTGTGTGGCTTTTAAGGGAGAAAAACATCTTTCAAGCTGAAAGAAAAATACCAGTGTCAGAACAGATCTCTGCTCCCCGGTAAATGTAAATCCCATTTTTCTCAGCAAACTTTGTGGACATGGACTGTTAACGGAGCATCAGCATAACGGGGAAAGTGCTGGAGCAGAGTTTCACTTGGCATTTAGCTGGTGCATTCAAATGTGGATTTTTTTTCTTCCCCTGCCCTTCCGCCTGTCTCTGCACCTCCCCGCTCCTTTCATGCATTTGTAACCCCTTTTCCCAACCTCCCTGTCCTCCCGCCTCCATCCTACCCAGCCTGGTCATAGCTGTAATTGAAAAGAGGGAAACACAGCCCTCTGGAAAGCACTTTTGCAGCCATCCACAGGCTTTTGGGAAGTTTGGAGTCAGCGCTGTTATGCAGGACCCTGAGGGGCAAAGTCTAAGCATGAGGCATAATTTCATCCAGATGTTAATGCAAGGGTCCGAACATCTTTAGGACACGTGTTAAAGGGCTGGATCCTCAGGAGGAGCAAAGCACAGGTTCATTGCTGGTTTGCTGCCCAGGGAGAAGTTTGGTCCCGGGCTTACAGAGAGCAGCAGCAGCAGAACCGGCAGAGGGGCACGAGCCTGCTGCTGATGCTGAGCAGCCAGCGCCACCACCTCCCCCTGTAGAAGCACAGCACAGACAGATACAGAGCCACCTGTGCCTGAAACCAGAGGGAACAATTCAGGGCCCAGCAGTACTCAGACAGAGCCAGCTAACAAAACCCCAGAAGAACAGCACCTGTATTTCTCGCCAAGAACAACCCTGGGGAGGGGACTGCCGCAGCCCTCCAGCAGCACAACGCCCCAGACCCAACACCAGCCATCATGGCCAGGCAGCTGTCGGAGCTCAGCTTATATTCCTCGTCCGTACCAAGGGAAAAGGTGACTCTGCAGCTGCCTTTAATTGTTCTCTCCAGCTCCAATCCTTTGGAAGAAAATGGTGACCTGGAAGTCATCAGATCCAGCTTATATCCAACTGTAACTCCAGGGAGAAAAGGGTGTGTAACGCCTCCAGCAGCTTCAGCCGACCCTCGTCACCACGTCCTGCAGCTGGGCACGAGAACACATCCGGACCAGGACAGCCCGTGTGCCACCCGCACCCGGCAGGCTCAGCAGGGAGCTCACACGCTTGGCTGCATCTTCTGCAGTACTTAAGCTACCAAAGCCCAACGTATAACGAAGAATTTTAGTAATATTCAACAGTTGGGTTTGGGTTTCTCCTGCTGGTTGCTCCTTGCCACCTGTGCAAATAAAGGTCATTTCCAGCCTCTTTCAGCAAGATGATCGGATCGGCTGTATCCAACACTCAGATGCACGCATGTGAAGATTTTATCTGGAAAACAAGATGTATCTTAGCAGGCTACAATTTTTCATTTTTCTTTACTTATCAACACGCGCTTTCTAACATGGAGGGCCTTTGAGAAATTAATTTCCATCTGAAAACAAACAAGGGCTGAAGCAGTTTACAGAGGAACCCATCTTTCAAGGACGTTTCCTTTTAAATTGCACAATATGGCTCTTAGCAAGGAAAATAAATAAAACTTAATCCCTCTGCATTCCAGCTGGCATTTTTTCCCCAAGCTAGCAGCAAACAATCAATTTAAAGAAAACTCAGACTATGGTCAATTAAGGAACAGTATATCATTTCATTTATAAATAGCAGATACCTATTCAGTTGATTATTTTTATCCAATTAAGTCAGTTTTACATTTTAAATTCCTAAGAATTAAGTCATTTATCTGCTTCCTAGTGCTGGGCTTTTCACATCTGTTGCTGCAAAATTTTGCAGATCTTCTAGTCTTTGGTTGTTGGTAGCTGAAACTCTCTCAGCTAATACAGATTTACTTAAGGATGTGGAAAATAAGCCTCCAGGAAATGGCAACCACTGGGAAAAAAATAGTGCCTAATTACTTGCAACACTAAGAATTTTATTTTTTTAATTTGGGTTGGTTACTTATGCATGCAAATTGTTTTCTTTTACAGCTTGTCTGTTTAGCCAAGACAGTCATCTTCAGGTTTGTGTGTGCAGACGCACACAGCAGCGTTGTTTAACATACTTACTCCAAGTTGTAGAGACCCCCAAGCTTTGCAAGCTACCTATTTCTCTAAAAGCCAGCTGGTGCTTGTTTTCAAGAGAATGACAATACCTCAGAGCCACAGAATACATTGACCAAGTTGTTTATCAACCAGACGACAATTTCATTTATGAAAACACATGAAACTTGCCTGGCCAGAGTCTCCACATTGGCCCTAGCTGTTCCCAGCACGGCCACCCAGCGCTGCAGCACTGAGCTGCACGAAGGACAGAAGTCACCACACCTTTTGCCTCGGGCTCCAGGAGGACGCTAAGCAGTAAAATAGCCATAGTCAAATGAAAAAATAGGCGTTGTCAGAAAGAAAACTGACACCTTGGGAAGGGGGGAGTGGTAAGGGAACCACGATCTTTAATGTGATTGAAGATGCATGTCACAAAAACAAGGACTAGTTTGTTTCTAAACTCACATTTGTAACAAAAGAAAAATGGAGTTCAAAATCAAATTAACTGGCACCTTTACAAACGCCAGTGAAGCCAAAGAGATTAGGAGGGAAAAGTTTTTGGCAGTCTTTCCCACAGATGTTTCTGTGGGGTGAGGTCACA
Organism: Anseranas semipalmata; assembly: GCA_013399115.1. Classification (NCBI taxonomy): domain Eukaryota; kingdom Metazoa; phylum Chordata; class Aves; order Anseriformes; family Anseranatidae; genus Anseranas; species Anseranas semipalmata. The sequence goes on along the minus strand of VXAA01006251.1, from coordinate 455,327 downwards.
GGTAAGACTTAGAATATCTCTTCCAAACAATCCTTACAAGGACGGACTTTGCTAATACGCAACATCTCCAGGCACCAAAAAGTAGCGCTGGAAATCATTTAAAGGTCTCTTCATACAAATTTAGCATGTGGGAGGAAAAAAGCCAGCACCAATCCACCAGTTGCTTCCACAGCCCTTCTCGAAGCAGCATAAACCAGCAGTGGTCCGCAGACCATTCCTTCTCAAGAACTTCCAAGCCACTGACCCACGTGCTGTGCTAGGACGTATTGCCTGGTTCCAGCCGGGCATGCTTCCTGCTGGTCGCTCTCCTGACCTGGACAAGGTCCAGCAACATCAGTTTCACTCCAATTTGGTTACTTTCATTCTAAACATAGCTGCCTTCCCCAAATACAAGGTGCTTTGAACAGCCAGTTTTACTTCTCAAGCATTTTTATTTTAAGACACGTATCAACTTTCTTGGCTTTTATATCTTATTTGCTAGAGATAATTTGAATTTTGAACCAAATGACTTCAAATTCCTTAACTTTCCCTTAACTTTACAAGTTTTCCCCAAACTTGTAAAACGTTACAAGTTTGGGCTTAAACTATCTGAATGTTTGAAAACAAACTCTGGCCTATTTCAGGAAAAGGGTTGAGGTAACTTAGAAATTGAACATAAAATGAATCATAGAGGTTACTTGGAATGAAGAGGTTTTCCCACGCTGGAAAACCTTGTGCATTTTAAGAACTGTCTGTCTGGGCATAAAATGAAGTGCTTCACCAGGAACAAGGAAGGAAACATTCTTCTGCTGCAAAATAGCTAATAGCCAAGGGAGCTGGGAGCTCTGCCATTCAAACCAAGGCTTTCAGTGAAAATTCCCAGCCACAGACTTGTTTGCTATTCTCATGGAGTCATCTCACCTTGTGTAAATACATTTCCCTGAGCCCAGAGCAATAGATGCCGTAAATCATCAACGCTGGGATACTCAGTGAGATTGACTAGACGCACACTATCACACCATGTGATCAGTGCTCCCATCTCCAACAAAAGCCAACCAGCCATGAAATTCCCAACTGTTCCCATTATATCACCTAGCTGGAAGCATCTTCTGGAGTCCAAATGTTCATCAATCTCACCGCCATCGGAAGGAAGTCCACATGAAGACAATTACAAGCCTCAGCCTACGGTTATACCCCTGAATTTGCATTTACTCATGCACAGCTGCAGACAAAAGAAAACCAAGTCAAAGCAAGTGGTGTCCAAGAGGGAGCTCTGCACCAGATGAACCTCAGAAGTCAGAAGCGTTTGCCCAGGTGCTCTACAGAGCATCAAGACAGAGGGTTCATTTCATCCCTTACCTCCCTGCTCCCCCATAGCAGCCTTCCCCCTTTTTCTCCTGTTCCCTTTCAAGCTGCACGGTTTATTTCTTCTGCAAGATCCAACTCAGCTTGAGTTTTGGCAGTTCTCACTTCAGCCCTGCACTTCCCTGCCCGCAAGACACAGCTTACTTGGCTTATCAGTATTTCTTTTCCAGCCACCCCCATTCCTTGCAAGCTGATTTCTAAGTTATTTCCAGAGCTAGCTGTGCACTTTCTTTGGTCCAGAGCAGCATTTCTGAGTTGGGGAAAAGAAAAAAAAAAAAAAGGCAAAGAAAAAAAAAGTGAGAAATGAATCCTCCTTGAACTTTCTAATTCAGCTGATGTTACTAAGCTGTTGCCTCTACTCTGCAGTAATGTACATACTCCACCTCAGCTTGCTCTCTGCAGTCAACTCTTTGTGGTGGTGATGGCATCTAATGCAGGTAAGTCTGAAGTGGTACCATAGGTTCGATGACTACCTGAAGAAGTAAGGGCTCATCTGTGGTATTTCTGGATATTTTCTTCGACCTGCACCATCTCTGCATCAAGTTGTATCTGGAAATTAAACCATTCATCTTTCATGAGTATTCTTAGTTCAGTTTCACTGCCCACAGCTCAACCAAATCAAGCGTAATCCTTGCACCCTTGAATGCTCTTCTACTTGTCAGTACTTTCCTCTTTCTACTCGCGTCATTGACTGACACTTCCTCAGTCCATCTCCAACAGCCTCCCTAGATTGTTAAAAGATCACGTATCCACGTGTTCCTCAGTTTACAACTCCTTTGACCAGCTGTGCCAGCCTCAATCAATAAAGATTACATCCCAGATATTCCACCTGAATCCATCTTTCAAGAGTCCTTTTCCAATGTACTCTTCGAGCTAGCAGCATCCTCCTTCCCCTCCTCACCCTCTTGCAAAAACCTTCTTACAGTTAACAAAAAAATAAAAAATAAAAAGGCGCATCTGAGACTTTTTCATCTCTTCATGCCCCTCTTGCCAGGATGCAGAAACTCTGCTAAGATTGCCTGAACTTCCACATCTTTGAGCACCTTCTCCAGAGACTAATTGTTTTTAGTTTGCTCCAGTGGGAATCTTGCAGCATCATTTCTCCTAAAAGACAGCACATACCTTCCTAGTCCTTCAGGCTCCTTTCCAGTGCCACATCTGTGGTTCCAACCTGTGTTCCTGGCACAGGGCATTTGTTGAATCTACTGCGGGCCCGTTGATTCTTAATGAGCAGTCTCTAGGCACACTTACCTCTTACCGATGGTGTAAATCCATAGTTCTTTCCTCTAGCTTTTGCGTTACCAATTAGCAATGAATAATTTCTTGTAGAAATTAAAAGGTTCATTGCCAAGAGATCAGTCAGGCTGAGAAACAGCTTCTCAGTGTAAGCAGTGAAGGCAAATTTTTTTTTTTTTTAAACAACATCTCATATACTCATGGAAGCCATGATGTGACATACTCTCTGGGACAGCTGTAAACTGGAGTTGATGACACCTGTGATTCCTTCTGCCCTGCTGCTCTCATGTGAGTACTGAATACTGAGTACAAGTTCCCCTCCTCCCTTCCTTGTATTTACCCAGAGGTATTTGTATAGCAGCCACAACCTCTCCGGCCTTCATTTCACAAGACTGACCAAGCCTAGCTCTTCTCACCTCCTCTTCCCAATCACTTGTGGTACCCCTTGCTCCCTACCATGGAAGTGAGGTGACCTTACACAAAAGAAAAGTTTCCCATCACTGTCATCTTTCAGCACCCAAAGGACAACAAGCAGGTTTTAACAGAGTATCCTTCAAGAACATACTCTGTGAATTGAGGGAAAGTCTTTGTTTCACAACACTAAACAGCACCCTGTAACAGTGCTGCCCAGAAATAACCTATTTCCTGCCTCCACAGACTTTTAATTAAGAATGTGGCTAGAACAGAAACAGTCTAAATTATGTAAGTTAAAAGCTTGGATGCATACAGAACATCTTTTTGAGAGAGATTCAATTTCAGGGAAAAGCAGGTGTGGAGGAGCAGGACCCAGACCACTGCAGTAGTGAAGAGTTCAAGAAAAATTTTCCTCACTGTTTTCCCCTGCCAACACTCCCTGGTTTTAGTAAAAATTTTGCAATGATCACTGAAGCAGATTGCAAACCTAAATTTCTAAACAAGATGCAGGGAAACAAGACTGAGATACAGAATCACAGGATAATGCAGCTGATACTCCCATCCTGCCAGGTGAGAAGAGAACAGGTTTGGGTTTTGCATGGGCCTCAGTAGGAGTAGCCAGCCTGCACAGCCTCCAGGAGCAAATGTGCCTTAGCATTCTGCTGTTGTTCTGTACTGGCCAAGATTTGGTGGCAATGACAGGCTTTAAAGACCAGACCCATCTCCGGCCAGGAGGTACCACCATGACACGCAGCAATGAAATGGAAACAGGGGGGAGAGAGAGAGCATCAGAAGTTCCACTTTATCTCCAAGGGGGACAGAGTGCTACTATTGCAGAAGAGCCTCTCAACACATACTTAACTCTTGGAATTTCATTACAAGAATCACATAACCAGGTGTAAAAATCTTCAAATGTAATTTATTAAGACATTCAGCTATGTCTGTCAGTCTACATCCAAATTTACTACTAAAAATAAAATAGTATCACATTTCACATTAGGAATACCGACTTTGAAAAACACTTGAGTCAAGCCTATCGTATAAATAAGTGACTAATTTCTCTTCATATCAAAATTCACATAAAAAAATTGCCTGCCCCCCTACTCCCACCTATTTCCCCACCCTAGACCCTAGTTCTACTTGAAGCCATGATGAATGTAAAAATTTAAGTATGGACATGTCCTTGTCAAAGAAAAAAAGGTGCAAACCTATTAACAGCTATAAAAGTGGCATTTGCGGAGTCTGATCATACACAATAATGTACTCATTCCCAAAGTGCAAATATCGCCAGAGTTTAATACTGTTTTAATTCAGCTGCAAGAATTTAACATTACACAGCACAGTACTGCGAGGCCTCTATCTGTGCCCTAAAACTCATCCCACTTTCCTCCTGCACATGGCAGCAGAGGCCAAAGTGTTCATTAGAGCTTTAGTTTACTTCATGCAGCCCAGACTGTGCCATTATTACCAAAAGTTTCATATACATCAAAATATTGAAGACTCCATCATAAAAGTCAAGAGTCACTATAGATTACATGAATTCAAATGCAACTGCCCCACCAAGAACACCCAAAGCATACACATGACGTATTAAGAGTGCTTCCATCTTCTAGTACAACCACTGATGTTGTATCTTTGATTTTTTGCTTACGTGCCATAAAAAAATTGTCAGTAACCAAAGCTGCACCTCAGTCAGAGACTAGCAAGTCACTGCATTTAACACCTCTCTGGTACCCTGGGACATGGCTGTATTCGATACCCTCCTCCTGACCGATACAAAAGCTAGCGTTCTGTCCCTCTGTCTACAACCTCTCACAGACCTCCCGTTCTTCTCATCCCTCACCTACGTCTTGAAAACACTCTTTCACTTCAATTTATTTCCAGACATCCTTCCTATGCCCACAGTTCAGAGAGCTTCTGGAGTCATTTTTACTACATCTCACTGGAATTACCGCTACCAAGCAGCCCACAGAAATCAGCATGGGATATTACATTTTGACCAGCATTAATAGCTAAACTTCTTTCACAGATGCGGAAGGACAGGTTTTCTTCTGAGTCAAACTTGGATCTCTGAAATGTGTTTGTTCCTGCGTTATCCTTTGTCACCTTAGAGCTGGATGCTAACCCTCGGGTCTCGAGCGGGGCACCCCTCTGGGGCTGCGATTAGTTCTGCAGCACAGGCTGCTCCCTGGCTGGCCTCACACGGGCTTGTGCCCCTGTCCATGCTCTGGGACCCCTCAGTCTCGGCAGAGGCCTCCAGGCTGTCCTGTCCGTCAGCAACCTGTCCGTTGCTCTGGCTAGGGTTGGCGTCTGTATTTGGCCCGCTGTCACGTTCAACACCAGGGGGCTCGGCTGCATCTCCAGGTCTGGTATTTTGCTCTGCACCAGGATTTGGCTGTTGAACTGGCTCTGGCCCCACTCCTGGTAGCTGTGAAGGGCTCTTAAGTTGGCAGTGGCACAGAGGGCAGGTTTCTTGCACATACAGCCACTTCTTAAGACAGCCCGCATGAAAAAAATGGCTACATGGTGTGATTACAGCAGTTTTCATGTCCTGAAAGACACACAAAAAAGAAAGATCATGTTATTTGCAGTCCCATTCCTCTCCTCTTGCCCTGTACATGCCCTGCCTCATCTAATGGGAATGGTAGCCAAAGAGCTGACAGAAGCAGTCCACAGGCAAGTAGGAGGAATGTTTCTTCCTTCATACCTACAAGCCTCCGCATTCAAATACACACACGCCAAGTATAGGCCAGGGCTGACTGTTCATACTACATGGATTAGAAATTAGGCAAAAGCCTTCTTTACAAGATATTACTACACCTAAATAAAAAGTTTTGTAGGATGAGAGTTGCAGGATTAGTTGGCTTAAGAAAATTGTGCAAGTCAAAAACAGCACACCTGCAGGTATAACACGTACCAAACAACAAATAAGAAATTAAACAACAGCCTCTCACAGCTGAGACCCATATATATCTATAGAGAGAGAGATCACCTGTCTGGCATTTTAAACATTGCCATTCAATCTGGCAATAATAGTTTTACTCCTCAAAGAATTTGCATCAAGTTTAGAGTCAATCCAATTGCACCCTATTAATCCTAGGGTGGTTCTTTCATTGTCGTACATAACTACAATTTCTATCCAAGAGAAAGAGACTTTGAAGCTGGAGGTGTGATAAAGATATTACTTTCAGCATTAATTTCTAAGGCCCTTACTTCTGCTCTCTTACGTTAGATAGACTCTTAACCTTTTGATAATTAGGTTTCTGTTACAAAACTGACACTGTACATGAAGTGGAAGTAGCAGTGCCTGTGGAGACAGAGCTGCTTCTAAGGATGAATAACAAATCAGCTACTGGGTACACATTGTCTTTCAGAAACAGAATCTTCCACTAATGAGGAAAGGGCACACTTGCTATTGCTATTGATACCAGCTCAACCCAAACATGAGAGGTTTCAAAGAAAGTCAAGGACACAGTTTGTTGCATAACTGGAGAGAAAAATGAAAGTTTAAACATACCCAAATTAGTTTTTATACTTAAAAAAAATGTCAATGTCAGCACTAAATCAATTTACATAAAGCAGAAAACTGCATAATTTAAGTAATTCGTTAAGCACAAATGTTACTCATTAAACATAATTCAAGTAACTTATCTTACTAGATGCAGACTGAACTTGACAGACAGTCCAGAGGTATTTAAATTCAAGTCAATCTTTAGACATTTCTATTCCTACCTGGTAGCAGATGGCACAGATATCATTGTGTTGCTCCAGCTGCTCTTTTGTGGCAATGGGCAGTGATTTGATCTTATTCACTGCATCTCTGCGAAGAAGGAAACTTTTCCACCCCAGCTGGGCCCGCAACCACACGTTGTAATAGGAGTGAATGAAGATGATCACAGAACCCATCACAGTCCATTCACCAAAGACAGTTTCTGAGACACCATATGCCACCACACAGAGAGCGACAAGGAATTCCAGCAGCCGGTACGTGCCATTTACGTAATAAATCACATCATCCATATTTTCTACTGGCTCTTTTCTGAACTCCTCCACCATAAACAAAACGTAAATGAAGAGCGTCCCAAGTACCTGCAACACAGCACAAGACCATTAGCTCAACATGCAGTTCTGAATTGGAGCTTAAGTTGCTCAGCACTGTCCACAGAGCTCCATACATATGTTTCTAAATCTGACAGAGGGCAGGCAAGCCGTAATGTCGCAAAATTGTTGCTGAACTTCAAGACAAATAAAAGTCACTTCTCACAAAGCATTTGAGCTTATTCCCAAGTGCTTCCCCTTCCAAGTACTTTCCTGAGTCCAAAACACAGTTGAGCTGATTAAACAAAAGTGCTAAGCATCATGAGGGGGGATTTTATAAATTAATTACAAAAAAAATTATAACAAATACTTATAGTGCAAAAACATTTCCTGTATTTACACCACTATGTTTTGAGCATCAAATTACTTTCAAATAAACATAGCTAGACTTTTTTTATGGTGATACTTATGCCCTCAAAAGCCTCCTAGCTTTACAATTTGAAATAAACTTCCATTCACCTCTGTTCTCAGCCCACCCTTAAGAGCTCCTTAGTCACAGATACAGGATAAAGGAAGAAATTTTATATCATATCTTGTACATCTGCCCTTCTGTCATCCCTGTTCTATTCTGATCATGTATTTTCCCCCCTAGAGAAACAGGTTCACAGTTAAAACAGGGATTCACAGTTATTACAGGGCTAATGCTCTTACCTGAAGAGAGGTTAGAATACTGCTGGAGATAATGATCAACAGCCAGAAATCCATGTGGAAAAACTGACAAATCATGTAGGCCATGTACGCGGGGAACACAAGTAAAAACAAACAGAGGCTGACTGCTCGGAAGTGCTTCCACAGACTCCTGCAAACAACACAAGAGGTTTTTATTTTTTAAGTCAGATGTGAGCGTCAGAATAAGAACAGGTTCACTGCTGGATGCAGGCACATTAGATCTTTGCGCAAGGCTTTAACTTCTTGAAGGGAGTTTCTGTGTTACTTGGGCACAGTCTCGTTCCAAGCATGCATGTCTAGAACACATATACCCTGAAAAGTTCCCTCGTATCTGACCTTTGCTGTTTTCAACATAACTACAAAGCTTATGGGTAAAAATCAGCTACAGTAATTGTTACAATTGGTCAAATCAGAGGTTAGATAAATTAAGTACCTAACATACTGGTTTTCTCAGATAAAAGTCCATTAAACTAAAGAAAACTATTAACTATGCATTTAATTGTTTATAGACTTTCCTATATAAACAGATTTCTTCTGAATTATATATTTATTACAATGATTCTGTATCTTTTTGCTAACATACACAGGGCAAAGGTATTTCCCTTCATCACCAGACTTAACCCTGCTGCCTTTAGAAGTATATTCCCCAATTCAGAGATCGCAAGAAAAGAATGCAGTGGGACTTGAACATTTATCTCTGCCACTTCTTCCTCTGCTCCTCTATCACTTACTGCTTCCTTATCTCCCTCCCAACCTAAACATGCCATCAATCTCTTACACTCACCCATTTGCGAAGGCTTTCAGAGCATCTCCAACAATTACTATACTACCCCCACATGTTCTTCAGGTTGTATTTTAACTTCATTTAGCTCTGGCAATGAGGTACAGAGAAAGTGCAAGTACTGGGGGGGGGCGGGACAGTAGCAGAAACTGACTAATTTAATACAATCTGAAGAAACGTCAGAATGCTACCATGAGGTTTGCAATTCTCTGTCTGTGGGCAAGGAAGAAAGGGAGAGCTGAAGTGGAATTTATCCTGATGCTAGTTAATTTTGAACTGCCTGAGAAATTTGGCAGAAGAGAGTTAAAAATTGCTATCACCACAGGCTGCTTGTTTAAGCTGGGCAGATGGTCATATCCTGGCTCTACTCCCTTTCCCTCTGTTAGTATATTTAAAGTTAACATTGCTGCAGGACACTGGCTACAAGTAGCCTCTAAGCTAAACAAACTCTCTGCACGTAAATAAACCTCTTTTATTTCCCCACTTACAGGCTACAGAAAGGGGAAGAAACACAAGCAATTAACAAAGATGCAAACACAAACAGATTAATACAAGAAAACCAGATACCAATAAAGCTCTTCGAAACACAAATTAAACTTAACAATCCCACACAATCAAAACATCTGGTAAATGTAAGCCTTCCGCCTCCTATTACCAGCCAGTAAACCCTATCATTTTGGGATCACAGTGTCACAAAAAATTGTTTTTTACAATATCTAAGGTCACTCCTAGATACATCCCATCTTCAATAGCAGTCTGAGACCACTGCATGAGGGGGAATCCTACCCAACTGCAGAGGAGGTTAAACAAAACTTGTGGATTCTGCAAACCCACACGATGGAGCATGGCAGGGGCGAGCACAGGCACTGGAGTCCTGAGTTTGCTTAACTGAGCCCACAGGGCGCTGACACTCTTGCTACGGGGAGTAACCACCACACAGCGCAATACTCAAGAGCGGGCAGCCAGCAGCTGCAGATCAGCATGGTCTTGCCCAGCATGGATGGACACGCTCCTGAGCAGGAGACCCAAGTCACCCTCGCTTGGCAGCATACGACATGCTGATAAGCATTACTGTGTGCACTTGAGGGAGCAGCACGGTGAGAGGAAAACTAGAGAATTTAGACTAGAAATCTGCAGAGATAAGACGTGATAGCTTTACAAGCTACTAAAATCCAAATCAGGCCATTAATTACCATTTTACCACTTCCTAAAACAGCTCAAGTAACTTTCAGTTTAGGAAACCAGTCTCTTACTTGTCTCTTGAGGCTCCCAATGCCAAGACAATGGGATCAGCAATTTCCAGCATGGACTGAAGTATGGATGCCACCACAATGAAAAGAATAATACTGAGCAGGAACGCCCGATGCACAACTTGGAGCTCAATCAAACCTGTCTGCACAGCCAGGATCAGGAGCGTGACTCCTTCAGTCATTCCCCTGCAGATCAACACAGTCAACAGAAAAACAACTACATCTTTCTGTGTGTCATTGCTGGTTCAAAAACATATCTGGAAATACCAGGAAATAAGCTGTTTCTTCCATAACCCTGCAATTGTCACCATTTTTAACTTTTATTGATGTAACTGTTAAAGCTTTAACCAGCCAGGAATATTTTCAGAAACACTGAAGTGCTGAGGGTTAAGAACTAGCAGATTTCAGAACCTTGTTCCTAGCAGCACGTAGGCTACACCCAGCCCAGCAGACACCACTCAGTGACAGAGTTCCCCCAGCACTTCATGGGCCTGCAGGAGGTCTTAGAGGAGGAACCACCAGCCTCAGTGCTGCCTACACAAGTCTGAAGCAGTGCTGTTTGGTCTACAGCTGGGTCCCAGCCAGCCTCATTCCTAGATTACCATGCAGACCCTCTCCACCTGTTATGTTTCCCCATCACCACACTCCAGGCTGTCCTGTGGTCCTAGGGAAACATCCTCAACTCCTGTTCCCACCAACCCCCAGGTTTAGGAAAATCATCAGTTTGTCCATTTTTCAGTTTATTCTCTCTGTACCTGTGTTGAATACAGGGGAAAACACCCCATTTCTCCAAACACAGCTGTCCGTTTCACTTCTTTTTGGCTTGGAAAAATCAGACTGTATTTCATACCTCCACCACTACTGGAAGCAATCACAGTACAGACCACCTGTAACCGCATGCTTCCCCAAAAGATGCTTTTATGTAGGCTACTCTTGGGCAAGCCCGGTTTATACCTATTCTCACTTCCACATTTTGGAATCCAAAATGTAAAACATTCTTTTGCATATGGTCTGAACTTTGGCCCTGAGCTAAAGGCTGGAATAACCAAAAAAAACATGGAGCCATACACAGGATCCCAACCTCATGTTAGAAAAGTTGAGACAATCATTAGGAAGAAGTCAGTTCCTATATTTTGGTTATTTCCCATAGTTACTTATAGGTGACCCATACAATGCTGTGTTTTAAGACTCTAAGGTTAGTCATGTTTCACATATGACTACAGTGTAAATGAGGAAATGCGAATGTGAACTGTTTATATTATCCAAGCAAGTGACAATTTTCCAGTGACTCATATTAATGAACATACTAAGACAATCAAACTGTGTAATTTTAAATCCTAAATAACAGCCTGTATTTGTTACAAAAATTAACCATCCCCCAAGAAGTCTGTTACAAGCTGTATTTTACCTCATATCATTCCAATGTACACGTAGACTGGCATACAAAAAGTCTGTCGAGGATACCCAAGAGTTCGTAAGTTAAAAAAAATAAATACAAGCTGTATCGTTTCTGTATAAATACTTTTTTGTCTGTTTCCTTTTAGACCCTAGACACAGTGAGGCACTTACCTATTCATAGCAGGGTCATTCATGAATGCCCGGTAACCCTGCAAGTAAAACTTGCAGAGAGTCAGAACTCCCAGAGCAACAAAGGAGACTGTGAAGACCAAGCCCAGCAGTGAGTATGGAGTGCTACAGCATTCTGCAATACTGGGAGGAGAGAGGGGAAAAGAGACAAAAAGAAAAGGACTGTTAATTAAAAGCAGCATGAGGAGCTCTCCCCTTGTCCTGTTAATGGCGCAAGCTGCTTTTAAAGCACAATTGGACTGGCTTAATGGAAGTATTAAAAGCTCTACACTACCATGGAATCCTCCTCTGATTTTTTTATTTTATTTTATTTTTTTTACTTCTTTCCAAGCCACAACTACAGCTCAGCTCCACTGGTAGTGATGCCTTCAGGCGTGAGCTATGACCACGCAGTGTGGTCTTCCACTGTTCCCTCCCATCCTTCTCCACCGCTGTGCCACACGGTGGCACTGTCCTGCTTGCATACAGTTTTCACAGCCAAAAGTCACCTGACAGCCAGAATGCACCTAGGTTATTTGCTGAAATTTCAGCCAGATACCAGAACCATAGAGTTAAAGCAGATGGATTCACTAAGGCACTTTCCACTCAGATCTGCCATAGTGCAAACAAATGTCAGACTGATAAACACGGCTGGAAGACTGGAGATTTTTGGTACTGTTCACATGAAGTTCCGGTAGGCAACACCTGTCTTTCAAAAGGCTGAGTCAGAAGCAGCAAGAGAATGAAGAATATTCTCCCTCAGCTATGTTTTTCCTTTCTTTTTCTACAGCAGTAAAGTATCAGAGATTGAGACTTTGGAATACATTTGATGATGCTGAGAATAGTTGAGTTACTTCAGCTCCCCTCACCTTAAGGCTGCTTTTCTGCTGATCCAGGCACTGCGTCATTCGGAGCAGCCTAAGCCTCGGGGTTTGCTCGGGCACCTGAGAAACAAGGCTCCCAGAACAAGGGCAGTGCAGCGCAGAGCAACGCATGTCCCAGCACTCAGTAAAGAACTAGCTGTCAGCCAGGGATTATACACCTGGAAATCCTCAAATACACAATCCAAGGTAACACACTGACACCTCCATTCATTAAAAAAATAAAAAAAATCTTACGCTTGTTCACAAGGATAGCCTTTTAAGAGAGAAATTATGGTAGTCAAAAAAATGCATCATGCTAATTAACCAACTAAGAGCAAACCAGTCTAGCAGTCTAAAAAGAGGAAGCTTATCCTTCAAACATAAACAAAGCACAACCAAGAGACATTTACTTTGTCTCTTCTAATGACTGCTTGAACTAGAAAACTCCTTTGAAAGCAACTCACAACAGAAAATTCTGAAGTGTTTACATATACTATTTGCACTGCTTCTGATAAGCCTTCAGATTCTGCCTATTTACTAACCTGAGCAGGGCTGATAAAGATTTCAAATGTTCCTGCCAGTCAAGGTAGCAAGAAATAAAGTATTTAAATAAGCTATTCCTGTAGAATATTTGAGGAGCTCTAAGTTTTGCTTCAAAATAAATTATCTTGGCCTTTCTGACTGATTTCCAAGTTTTGTTTGTTTGTTTTTTTTTGTCAGAGTAATTTTAGTATTCTTCTTAAACTTACTTCCAGATGATCTTCTATGCAAGGGTCCCAGAAGAGCTTAAGAGCTCAAAGAGAATCCTGAAGAGCTCTGAGTGTTATGTTTATGTCTCAAGCACAAGTTTACAAATTGTCCTGAAGAGCTGAACTCTTCAACGCATCTCAAAAATCACAGCAGTTATATACTCAAGGAAGAGATTTTGAGAGGAACAATGAGGACAAGAAACATACAGATCACTTTTTAAACAGCAAATAGGGGAGCAAGAACTCTCCAGTCCAGGAAGAACAGACCTGTTGCCACTCCCAATTTTACAGAAAAGGTAAGAACTGTTTGCCCCTTTTTTCCCCCAATACAAGAATAAAGGTGCATTGAATGAAATTATATGGATTCAAACAACCAAAATGTTGTTTTCATTATACAGACCAAGCTGAGCTGCGAAACTACCCACCATAGAATCTTTCAAACACCACAAGCACACATGGATTCGTGGGCAGGCAGCACAAAATGATGGAAGAAAAGTCTTTTGAGGATTACTGAACAGTTACTAATCATACTCAGCTAATGCAGCTTTACAGCTGAAGCCGGACGTGGGATTGGAAGAATACTAGGAAGTGTCCTGTTTGTTATGTTATGGGTGGGTGTCTTTCCAGGTACTCATTTGTGGCCACTGCTGGAAGCTGGATCCTGGACTAGATCAGTATTTGGGCTGACCCAGTACAGCCACTCTGATGTTCTTGTGAAAATCTGCCACTGCTCTAAAGCACCAACTGCTCTTGCCTGAATTCCAGCTACACTATTTTAAGCAATCACTACACTTAAAGGACACAGATGCAGAAGTCACTTGCATTCATGGAAGAGCATATCTTTTCTTCCATTTTGTTAAACAGTCAGCACTAGGGTGGCTGAACTGGGAATTTTTGCTAACTGTCATGACCTGGTACTTCAGCTCCCTCCCGAGGGGTAAGAGGCTGCCAGTGGTAGTACCTGAGTTTGTTTTTAAGGTGACTAAACTTGGATTTTCTTTTCCACTGTGACAGAACAAACACAAAGCCCATTTTCACATTTTTTTCTGTATTTTTGCAATTGCAGAAAGAGCTTCAGAGATCAGCTTGTACTTATTCACTCATGGAACAAGCTAATGCAAGTCTGCAAAGCAAGCTTCCTGTTTTGCCATAAATAAGAGAAGTCTAACAATTTTGATCCAGGAATAAACTTAGTTACTAGGAAAAGGATAGCTTGCCTCACCTCTGCTAATTGCTAAATGCAGTACTCGGTTGCAGCAAAATTAAAATTGCAGCAGAGGTGAACATGAAAAAAACCTTCAGACACCATTAGTTTAGCTGACAACAACATAGTTGGTGTGTTTACATAATGCAGTATGACAATGTAAGCAATTTTAACAGTATGTGCAGTAAGATCTCTGGCCTTTCTCCTTAACAGCAATGAATTTTGAGAGCTTAACACTATGAACCATATACACACACACAAAGGCATGCAAAAACTAAGCAACTGGAAAGTCTGATTGGAAAACTGTAGTGATGAATAAGTTACTCAAGCAAGTTGCTACCCAAACAGCAGAACTAATGATATATGGCCTCTAAAGGATATGTCCTGTTACCTGTGCGTTTAGACACTGTCCTTTTCCTCCCCATCCCAGTATTACACAACATATCTTGCCTCCCCCACCTTTTCCTGCAATACAGCCAGTTCCTCTCTTCCCTACGTATCCCCTCCCTTTTGTATGTGGTCATCTCCAGTTAGCCAAGAGTCAGCACAGGCACGCACCGTCCAGCCAGAAGAATCCCTCAAATGCTGCCTCCCAGTAACAGCACTAACACAGGTCTCTCTCCCTACAGCCAGTTTTTACGAAGCTTTTAGGAAATTGCCATCTAAGAAATTTATACCTCTGCCAAATTTACAACTGGGCTCAAAAGTTACTTTAGGAGTTGGTTACTTGGATGAACTCAAGAACATGTCCCACGCATCAGAATGAAGAAGCAAGACATACAGGACTCAGAAAACAACATAATCACGAATAAGATATCAGTTGGACTGAACTAAGTAACTTCAGCTGAGATGTCTCAGACTTAAAAAAAACAATTTGTATACTGAAGACAAACTCCTGGACCAAAGCTCTAATTACAGCTACTCCCTTTTCAAAGGAATGTTTTGCTTTCTTTGGGAACTCTCCCACTGTTCTACTAATGCTGTCTGTCCTAAACAGAATCCATGCCTCTGAAGCCTAACAGGGTTTGCATACATGATCGCTGCAATAAGGACAGGTATTTGCTGGGCATCCAAATGTAATAAAGCCAACCTACCTATCTAGTCTCTGAAAGAGCACGCATTTCAGAACATAGTCAAAACATAAAAACACCTGTTTGCAGACTAGTAAATTACCTTGTCAAGAAGAGGAAGAGGAGCCTTTCTCTTGAGGCAGGCTGATCCCGCGTACTGAAATAGGAATAGATCTGAAGAGCAAATAAGACGAGCCAAAACACCATGAAAAGAACTGGGACCACCAGCTGGTTCCACAGAGACATCCCCAGAGCCAGGAGACCATATACTTCCACCACCTGGGTAAGACAGAGAAAAACTCAGTTTGTTAGTAGTTCACATCATCTGTACTTTGATAACAAAAGGATGCTCAACAATATAGCCACAACAAAGGTAAGGGTAATTCACACAGCATTAGCCATCCCAAAGGAAAAAAGGTGGTACACCAAAACTCCGGTCTGACAAAAGGAGAGCCCAGACTCAGCAGTGACACACTACCATCTGATCAAGTGTCTTACCTGAACTAAGGAGAAGTACCTGACCGTGCGCCAGCCTACCAAAACAGCTGATTGCCCCTTCCTGTGAATAACTGGCTCAGAGCTGCTGACGGCAGCCCTCTCGCAGCGAGGAGTGAGGATGCGTGCCTCCGGTTCACGCACAGCCCACTCAGACCATTTGCCCAGCTCAAGTCCCAGCAATGCCGTTTTCTCTATAGCCACTGCCAACTCACCACGCACACTGGATAATGAAACATGAGCTACACCACTTCAGCACAGGAAATCTGTTTTGCTGATCTGTTTTAAAGGAAAATATAAAATGTCTGAGGTATTTAGTGTTAAGTGTCTCAGAATCAACATGACTGCTCCTAATCAACCAAGTGTTTTGAAGTTCACAGTTAAAAGCTATTTCGGAAGACTTTGAAGCTCAATTACATCTTTTGTATTGCAAAGACTAAGTTACAATGCAGCAACTTTTAAGAAGCTGAAACTTCATATAGCTGGACTTAATATAAAAGGTCAAAAGGAAACCACTCAACTACTATTTCCTTATCCTCTGCTTCCTACACTGATGTAAAATTTGTAATGGCTAGCAAATGCATGAAAAAGTTGGTATTTCAACAAAACATTAAAAAGAGTTGTCTACTTAGTCTTTCATGACCAGCATGAGGGATGTTAACGTTCACAGGAGCTGCTGCAGCATCTGCTGTGGCTGATGGACAAGCAGTATGCTGCTGGCAGGGATATGGCGCCAAGCTCCCGCTTTTAGCTCTGCACAGACTTGTCAAGGAACTGCATTTGCCCTCCGGAGACTTCCTTGGCCTCTCCCTTGGCCTGGGACCAATCCAAGCAATCCCACGCAGCTCCTGGCACAGCACTCCATCACATCAGAGACAGGTCATCTATGCTCATAATGTAGATTCATAACCATGAGATATTTCTGGCATCTTCTGCTGCAAGCAGGCAGCCAAGCTTCTAGACCTGCTTTTAAATTATACTATCAGCCACAGTCTGAAATACACACACATGCAAAAACCTGCTTTGGCCCACCTCCCCTGTGGTGCTCCATTCAAGAAACACTCCTGGTGTTTAACATCTTAATATTCACTAAGTTTTGCCACTGATATCAAAACAGTAATCAATTCCAGCCTGCAACAGTAGTGAACTCTCTAACACCCGGACAAAGGCATCACTGAAGACTAACCACCACACAAAATTATAGCAATGGAATTACACATAGGAGAATATTCAAGACAAAAACAGGACAATATCCTCCTTTTGAATAAGCATACTTAGCTTCATTTGTGGTACCTTGCAGTCAGTTATACAAACACACCGTGAGCCAACTGTCTTTCTCTGCTGTGTTTCAGGAACATAAGCAAAGAGCAACAAGCTCTTTAAAAACAAAAATCTTGTTATCCCACATCGCCAATGCAAGGCGAAAACCACTTGTACACAACTTTTCATTCCAACACACTCTCTACAATATGCACTCAGAAGAGTATCATATGACAGGCTATTATAAATCCAGCAGCACTTTATAAACCTTCTGCCATTTTCTCTGTATTTACAGGGAAGGAAAAAAAAAATTATGCCCTCTGCATAAGCAGTTGGGAGAAAGAGTATGATCGACATCCCAAGGCCATGCACAAGCAATATTTCTTCCTCATGATTACAATAGTGTNCATATGATGTTGAAGTGTTTTAAACCTAAGTGCTTAAAAAAAAAAATACATACATAACTCAAATCCACATCAGATTTTAATTTGACATCGTGAAGCTAAACTCTGCATGTGTTCATGCACGTGAAAAATTGAAATGTTGGTTCTACCCTGTTCTGTGTCTTCAGACAGTACAGAGGCAGAATGTCTATTTTACCCCAAATGTTACTGCTCTCTTTTAAAGGAAATGGTAAGCATGATTTTCATATTCTCCCTGGAAAACATGGATATGGAAACTTTGCCAGTCAGCTCCTGTTTTTATCAGCAAATCTACAAGCTGGTTATGGACAAGATCAGACCATGTTAGGTGCTGTACAAGCACAGAAGGATAATCTTGCTCCAAAGACCAATTACATACAAAATAAATAACTAGACAATAATGATCAACATGACAGGCTGAGGCCTTGGCACTCTAGACACCTACTGCTGCCAAGTTTTTGTTTGTGTATGACAGATATGACAGCAACGAAGAACTTTAAAGAGGGCTTTGAAAGAGCTTAGCAAGTTAGTTTTCAGGCTGCTTCTGGAATGAAGAAGCAAAAGCCAGAAAACCAAAGGGCTGGTTTGAAAAAAATCCAGCAATTGGTGAAAGGAGAACTAGTGGGTCAGTCAAAATCAAGCAAGCATCGATCTTTTTATACTGAGATACATGGAAGGATACATTATCTATATAAAAATAAGATGTGTGTGTGAGGCATGATGTTTCTCTACCATTAACAAAACATCTTTTCAAACAAATATACATTAGATGTCTAGCTGCTGTTCTAAAGAAAACACTACAGCCCTGTTTCACCCCTTCACACCACAGTCCAAGTCACAGTCAAAATCAGCTTTACTCCCAATTTAACACTACTATAATTACAAATGCTTTTCATACAAAAGTTATTTCTTGAAATAAATAGCTACTGTAATTAATGCATGGGGAGTACCTTACTCACTTAATGAGGCTCTAGATAAATTCCATTCTACCACAATCCTGTGTTTTAGCCTGGATTTCAGAAGGACTAGGTGAAATCCAAGCAAAGGGGACATGCTCAGCTAGCCAGGAGCATAATTCAGGCTAATGCCCAAACTGCTCACCCTTATAAATTGTAAGCTACCATAAATAAACTGTAAATACCATAAATAAAGCGGATGCTATGGATAGGAACACATTTGTTTTTCTAAGAAAACATGAGTTAACACACAAAAACAGATGCACAGGGAACAGTCAATCTACTTGTTTATTACTTCTTTCCTGCAAAAAAAGCTCAGGCCAAGGACAAGAAATTTGTTCCATTCTCTGTCTTACCTGGACAAGCTCTCTGTATGCAGATTTTGCCAAGTTATAGGGCACCAGAAGATTTGACGCCAGAAAGTAGAGAACTTCCAAACCGGTGAAAATCATGGCAAATTTGTTGATGATGACGATGGTTTCCAACGGGACCAGGCAAAGCCGTGCCAGCAGAGGGAGCATGTGAGCAGAGAACAGCCAGATCTGTTTTGTTTTCATGACGCAGGAGCAGAGCGTACATACCACCAGCTGACCTGAAAACACGACAGTCTTTTATAATCAAGCTGATTATCCCCTTCAGGAAAAAACGTATTTTAATTCGTTATCTTTCCATAACACAGTTATCAATATCCAGCATATTATGACAGCTCTAACTAGGACATATCTGTTATGAAACCAGCTCCTCTGCGTCTTTTGCTGGGTCACAAAACTTACAATTTTCGAACTATGCGAAGTGTATGCTTCCACTTCACAGATTAGTCAGATGTTAGCGCCAAACACACAGAATCATATTCAGATTAATACAAAGTCCCAGGAATAAATCATGCAGGGGATGACTGGACAACTCATCCTTCTTTTTCCACAACATCCCCAGCTCAACCTAAATCCCACCAGTATCTTTGTGCACAGCAGTGGCTTGAAGCCCAGCTATATGACTATTTCATCCTGATCTATGCAAAAATGTAATCAGAGGTCCCAAATGGCTTTTAGAGCAATGATATTTATACTGTCAAGAGGAATTACAGGCCAAGAACAACAACAGGAGACAGCCAGGTCAGCAGCTGAGGCTTCAATAATTTCATAATGCCCTGGGGCGGTTGCTCAAAATTATCACTGAAGCTTGCAAGTGACAGATAATTAACAACTAAATTCTCTTTAACAGTTGGTGGGGCCACAAGCACACCTTTCCCACGCACCCAGAGATTTGGAGGGTGATATTTCTAGAGTAGACCACTCCAGTGTAACTGCTCCCATTGGAGTCACTGGAACTTGTACCCTTTATCTCAGAGGAAGCAAAATGAAGCCAAATTTACATTGTCTGGGTAAGAACAATTCTCACTCATCATTTTGCAGTAAGAAAAAAGCTTACTCCATTATTTAAAAGCAGAACCTTGTAAGCTGACATAGGTGGTGAACATCTGGAAGCCACACTATATGGTACCAAACCCAAGTGCTTATGCAGTGCTTTGGAGCCACCTCAACTGATCTTTGCATTTCACAACTCTTCTTGGAACCAGGAGTTAGCCTTAGCGAAGCACAGAGTAACAAAAACCAAGGCCATAACATCCCCAGGCCTGAGCTAATGCCACGTGCTCACATACGCTTACTGACCTTGTAAGCCCCGCTGGATGGCTTGGGGAAGGAAGCTGGGAGAGGAGAAATGGTAGTACTAGCATTTCGCTCTCATCCGGGCCCACTTCCCCACCTAGGAAAGGACTTCTGCTTTCAAAATAACTGGAACCGAACTGAAAGTAAATCTCTAAACTCTACTACTTAAACATACAAAGGTCTTCCTCCTTCACACTGTCCTCTTTCTAGTTTAAACCCTACTGTCAATTTGCTAGACGTATTTCTGAATTACCAGACATCTTTTCAGAACAAGCCTCCTTGCTTTCAGCAAGATACCTTATCAGCATTTTGGGTCACAAGCCTCTGAGAAAGTGACCCTACTCATCATTTTAAAAGTTCAACAGACCCCAGCTCTGAAGCATTGCCTCTGCTCTGTTGTGCTCTGCCCACACACAGGTTGCCACGACCCCAGTTAAGACACCAGCAGCACGCTGCCGTGCCCTAACATTCAGGGGCCTGGCACAGGCGGCTTGCGAGGACTTCTGCGACTCACGGTAACTAAGGCAACCCAGCTTCACACACAAAGGGATACAAATACCAGCATCCGATATGCTCCTCTGGTTTTAATAACTGTCATCACCTGAAAACATTGCAACATCACCACATTTAACAATCCAGTGCTCTTTGGGATAACTTTGGGGTTCTCCAATAGTGAAACAGGACCTCTGATTCCAGTCTCATCTCATGACACAGCAACAGCTGCTTTCCTCCAGGCGTGATGTGCCGAGTATGTTGGTCGTGCCTGCTAAGCTCTCCCTTTCCCACCTTTTCAGTCTAAACACCGATCGGAAGTTACTTGTCACGGGAAAGAGACCTGTGCACCAAATGAAACACATGGAGCACTTTCTCTTGAGGCCTTGAGCTCCCTCTTGAAGCCCGCACCTTGCTGATTCTCAACCCCTTCAGGAGAGGCCTGAAAAGAAAATGGAGTTTGTTTTTCCCATGTTTAACTGGGGTAGCAGCACCGTCGTTCAGGACAGGCACTCTGTGCCGTACATCACAGTTTATCTCCAAGTAGGGCTGTACACTGTGAGAGATCACATACACGGCTGTAGTTTCAGTCAGAAGAAATTAGCTTGTAACTCATACCAAATCACCAAAAAAAACTTTAATCCTCAAGCTACCTGCTAAGACTAGCAAATCCAACTGAACAGTTGCACTCTGTAAACTTAGACGCTGTGCACTGGAAACTGCCAGACGTAGCTAATGAATCCAGCATCTGGAATCCTCCTGCAGGACACCAGGCTCCTCAGCTAGGGTATGAAGCAATAAGGAAGAAATCCATTGCCTTAAGTTCCTGCCCATTCTTTTCCCTTCCCAAAACCTCCACAAATACATTAAAGAGTGCTGACAGACAGCCAAAGCCTCTCAGCTAGTAAGCTAATGGAAAATGTGGGATAAGTAAGCTGATGTGGTATAGTCACTGTTCAAGCCACTTTTAGTAGGGAACTCTTTACTTCATTCCCCATTTTAAAAAGCTGATGTTAACAAATTCCCTGGTTACCACATTAACTGCTTGACAAAAAGCAGGATGTCTCAAAGTAATATATGCTCCCACTACTGTGCACTAAGAACTGAGAAAAAAACTTCAGGGTAGCATCACTTCCAAAACCACGCGGCTTTGTAACAGTCACAGCTGATGTTCTCACAAGGTGGAATGCTCATCCAAGAGGCAGTCTTCAAAGCCATTTATTTCTTCCATCTAGCACTTCAGAGCGCATTAGTAACCCTAGTTAATGGTTATTGGACTGAATTAGATCTGGGGGAAGAACTGACTGAGAGCGCCCATCCAAAAAGCACTAATGAATAAAACCATTATCAAAGATTAAATTTGTGACCCAAGTGGTGTAGTGCATTTCATCCCTTTAATTCTGATCACAGCTTTTAGGTAACAGAGCTCTATCAGTAGCATGATTATTTCCCCATGCACCTGCCTCAGTGCCTTTGTCAACAGTGCTACGCCACAATGCTCTGGCAGAACATGTAAGAAAAAGATGGAGCAAAGAACCTGTATATTCATTTTGCTGCAAAGATGACAGTTCAGTGCAGTACACTCCTGAGTCATGGCAGACTGCACTGGAAAAATACCTCAGTATGTAACAAATTTGAGAAAGTATTTCATATTCACACAAAACACTGTCAAGCCTCAGAGCCCACTTCCATAGGACTTCCCCAAAGAAGACCATTTGCTATCAAGACTAAAATTAGACTTTCAAGTTGGCTTTAAAAGAACAGGCAAAATAAAAAAAAATGAGGACATTAAGCATGTTACAATACACACACTTGCTAGTATAGTCAAACTCCTATTTCTGAAAAACAATTACAATAAGCAGGTATTTCATTTTGCCACCTAGTGTAACCCAAAACTGTATGAACAAAAACAGTATTATCTTTTTCTAGATTGCACATAATTCACATTAAAACCTGAGTGATGCATCATGGGATACTGATGGGCTAAGACTCTTGGTTTAGTTTCTGTATAAATGTAACTGAATGGCATAATGCCTCCTGACCTCCTCCTGCCCCTTCCTGCCTGCTGCCCTGTGAAGCTCTCTGAGGGATGCTGCTTTATCATGAGACCCTGCATTGCACCTCAGAGAGATTCAAAGAACTAATTACAAACATTTTCTCACTGAAACACACTAAAGGCTTTGGCTGTACTTTGGTGTCATGTCACAAAACAGCAAAATTTAGCATACCCAGGAATTCAGAAGAGAGAAGAAATTATCTCTAAAGATTTCCTTTCCTTGGATGTTATTTCTATAAAAATATTAAAAACAAAGACAAATCCCACATTTAAAAGTGAGGATGCTGGCATGCTGGAGATGTATATATTCTAGTAGACCTAACATACTGTAAAGAAGTAAACCCATTTAAATCTCCCAGCAGCAGCTGCAAGCAAACAGGAAGCAGCTGAGTTTTGCCAACAGTACTCAGCTGACTAAATCTGTCAATAATCTGATGAAAACCATAGACCTTAGTGAAAGGAATTAGGGAAGGTTTTTCTTCTGACTTTGTCTTTGGCTTATTTTTAAAATACACATGGTGCATGTGTATTCCAATATCCTCTCAGCAGAGCATATGGTATGGCGTAGCAACCTTAACGCTGAATTTATTCTCTTCCGAAGTTCATTTGGGAGGGGAGGGTAAGGGAAGACTGTAAAAGCCCAGTTCTTCAGGACTTCTTTGAGATATTTAGGTACAGAATTCATCTCTATCATTAATAAAACACAATTAAACGTAGTTTTGAGCTGTTAATCCTTAATGCTTTAATTAGAAATATCCCTGGAACTTGATTAAAAAATAAATAAATAAAAGTAGCCTGTAGGCCCATACACACATCCACAAATCTACTTCACTTGTTTTTTGTAAGAGCATGATAACACTTATCTATAAAGCCAATAAAGGATAAATGCTTGTACAACACTTTCAAAGATAAAAGCATTACAAACACATTACTATTGAAATTTCTACAGTGCTTCCCATCCAAGGAGTTTTCCAGACAGACAATCCAATCATTCTGAAACATATTGCAAGTCTGAGAAGAACATGGAAGCAGTGCACTGCATTTAGGACGCATACTTCTAGAAATGGTAAATGCAGAAGTACTAAACAATACTATTTTTTGAAAGAAATTATGCGCTATAAAGCGTCTGCCACTACAAACTGAAGTGACTGCTTATATGAGACCCTTAGATCTTTCTCCCCTCATTCCTCATGCTTTGATGCTATCATAGTGGTAGACAGGGATACAGAGACAAAACCCAAAAGCTTTCTTTTAAAAATACCTGCTGTGCTGCCTACTATGGTAAACTCCTATAAGAACTTCTAATTGTGAAGTTTTCAACCAAACTCCTGGGCACAAATTTAAAGTGTTTCTATAAGAACATATACACTACCTACTTTGCCTACTCTACCGATTTACAACACATTTCTAGTTTCAGATCCACAGTTAGGAAGGCCACAGCATCCACAAACATGAATTGCAACAAACTGCATCTTTACAACACTGTAATGGATTGATTAGGAAACCCATATGAATCTGAAACATTTAAATCTAACATTACATTTTAAAAATCCCCAAACATATCTAGAAAATACTTCAAAGCTGTAAGGGAGTATTGATAAATCAGTGGCATATACAGAGCCGGGCAGGACACATCTAGCTTTCCATACCTCTTGCATATTAACAAGGATCACAGCTACTAAAAGTGATAGAGAAATTTCAAACCAAGAGGTGAAACATGCACAGGTTTCAATGAAAAGAATTAGGCAGAGCTCCCTCTTGCATCACAACTATTTAAATCACTTACCTACTAAAGCAGTCATGAAACGATTCATTGAGAGAGGCTCCAAGTACATTGGCCCTTCGTATCCTGATTCCAATTCACTTCTCACATAATCCCTAAAAAAAATAAAACCACAAAGTATTAAGACCCTTCTGATCGGACAAGAAGCAATGTACTCATTCCACACACATGTAACTTCAGTGTATGTTACAGTCAATTAAGTAAATTACAAAAAGCAATATTAACACTACTGTTATGGCAGCCTCAGTGATCAAAGGATCTAACTGAAGCATGACTTCAGTGAGAGACATATTATCTGTAATTAGACTCACTGTCACAGCTATAAAAGTCCTTTGGGACACCCAAGCTGCTCTTCAGAAGGTGGCCTGAAACTGCTTATTGACAAAGCCTCTTAAGCACCATTCCATTTTTAAGTTTCCTTATTGTGTTCTTCTTCCTAATTTTAATTTCTTTTTCCACCAGTTTCATGTGAAAAGGTCTTCCGATTTAATGATCATAGTGGTTTGCATCAATCTCTTTGCTCTGAATTAAAAAATAGCTATGAAGGCAAAGTGGCAATCACGGAAGAGTTAGGGACAGAGTTGCTTCATAATCCTTCTATCCAACAAGATTCAAAAAATTATCTGTATCCTGGGGAGCCCAGGAGGACCAACTGGATGCCCTCAAACTGACAGACCAGGATTGGCAGATACACAAAGTCTGAAAATCTGATAGGATATTTGTAACTTCTCTCAGAAAAGGTGGGCTAAGAGGGTGGGCTCAGGCAATCAAAGACACAAGAATCCTAGGAGAGGGGGCATTTTTCCAGCCGTTGGTGATCATCCATCAGCTCTGCCTTCAAGCAGGCTAACCTGTCTAACAGCAACATAAGTCAAATACAAACTTCACACAAAGAGCAAACCTTTTGCACTTTCAGAAGATAATCCTGGAACAGCACAGCAGTAATTCTCCAGCGGCTCGTTAATCCCCTGCCATGAGACAGCAGGCGATACTCGTGACCCTTTGGATCCAGATCTTCAGCCCCTTTTTCTGCCTTGCCCTGAGACCCTTCGGTGCCCACTCCTCGCACGGCTGCTGCTGCACCCTTGTTACGACACCAGTAGCTCTGCCAGCAGCAGCACCAACCACAGCCTCTGCTCCTATCTGGCCGAGACTGGCCAGTCATTCATAGCTGCAGCACGCTCCAGGAATGCCAGACACACACACTTGATGTGACCCCGCATGGAGCCAGCAGAGTCTATTTGCTCGAGGGGCATGGCACTTCATTTATTACGTAGTTATTTACATCAGTGAGGCAAGCCGCACTTGCTGGGTACAGATGCAGTCAAAGCAAAGCAAGACTGGAAACTGCAACCAATATAAGAATTGCTCTTTATAGTTCAGTGCAGAAAAAATATGCAACAGTGTTACTGGAAGCATTCACTTCTCCCCAGAAATCTGGAAAAATACTCTGGTTCTAGCATTATCTGACTTCCCCAAGCTAAGGTATTCACATTTTCATTTGCAAAAAGTCTCTGAAATTCAAGACATAAATCTCAAAGTACTAAAACAAACACTTCAAAGCCTGTTCTTCATAGCTGACAACACTGCCTACTCAGTGCAGCTTTTCAAGTGTCACAGTATATGCGAGGTATGTCGACATGGGCTCTTTAGACTGTAACCTACAATTAAAAACACATGAGGATGGAAAAGGCAGCTAAGATGACTGATTCTGCATAGAACATTCCCCCTTGTTATCAAGCCACAGATAAGCACAAGGGTTTTTTTTTTTTTTTTTCCAAACCTCCAAACATCCTCATGGATGTAATCTTTGGGACGAAGTTGGGTATTTTTGTTTATATGAACCTGCAGAAACACAACACCACTTTCTGACAGCATTTGCAAAGCCAACAGGATAATCCATCAGAGTTAAAGGGAGAAAAAAACACCACCGCCACAGATTTCCTCTGAATTTGCAGCATGCTGAAGATGGCTTTTTGTATTAGCAATATCATGCTCCATCCTCAAACCGAAGGTGAAAATGCTGGCTATTTCTAAACTGCTAGAAGGAAAGCAGTGAAGACATCAAGCTTTTTCTACATCTGTCAGGAAACAGGTTACAAAATCCTCCAGAATACCAACTGTGGCTAAGTTGTGTAAGGTTTTCTTGCTAAGACATACCACCAAAGCTGCACATACAGTTGTTTCTTTTACAGCAGGAACATGTCTGGAGATGACTGAAATCCTTCCAAGCTACGTTTCTTGCCCTTGTCTAATTCAGTCAGTTGCACAGAGGTCTATACTTGGCTTCATTCTTTAAGTACCTCTCTTTAATTGAGAGTTTTAGGCCTACCAGCTTAGAAAAGCAATGCTTTAAGGTCTCCTAAATTTTTTAAACAGTATTTGTAGATGATGTCTGAATAAGAAAAGTAAAAGCAATGATTCTCTTATTACGAGTACAAACACAAGGATCTTTTGGCACAGACACCAATCAAAAGATGCCTGGAACAGCTGCAGTGCCATACAAGATGCTGAGAAGAGCAAGTGCCTGCACTCAATTTTGATCAATTAAAGCTGTATTAAGCTGCAGCTTTTACATTTGGGAATTGTTCACTTTACTGCAGCAATGTAAGAAAACAAGAATGCTAAAATCATTATTTACCAGTTAATGAAATGACTGAAACTACATTATTACTTTAGAAAATTAAGACACAAGAATAAAGCTTAGATCAGATTGCCTGATGTTCTTTCTGTAGATGCATCCCTGCCTCATTTAATCAAACTGCTGGACTGTTAACATATAATCACGGACAGCCATGACTAACATTGCTCTAAAAAGGTAGAGAGATACAGTGCTTCACACACGAACATTTTTTGGTAGAGAGATACAGTACTTCACACATGAACATTTTTTGTTACTGAAAGCACAGAAAGGTCTTCTGTTATTAAAGATATGCTTTGTAATTGACAGACATAAGGATCAGTGGTTATCTGACCTAATTGAGTCATATTGCTGACATGTACTTTGGCTGATTAATCTTTGCCATTAACATCACACACACACATTCTTAGGTTTTAAATGTCTACGGATATCCTTAAAATTAAAAACATATTTTAAGATTATCCATAAGATTCGGTCTCTTGCTCCCCGCCTTTTCCTCCCTCTCCTCTTCCCACTCCCTCTCCTCAAATCTTCTTGTTCTAACCTCTATCAGGTTCAACATCTGGAATGCAATCGTAACAAAACAGCAAAACATGAAATAATCTAATGATGTAGACTCGCCTTTTTTTTTTTTAGCATAAACATTATGTTTAATTGCATCATTTCTTTTCTGCATGATAACTGCATCATTTCTTTTCCCCAGTTTTATTGTTGCAACTGGGGAGAAGAAATGTGATCCTTTTAAGCGAGACATTCATGCAGCTACATATAAAAGGAAAAAAAAAAACATACATTTTCCTTGTCAAGAGTGGCAGGATTTTATTTTCTAAAGCCGACTTCTCCTTTTTCCATAAACAGATGGTGAATTATCTCTACCCAAATTGCCAGGCTAACATGTCACATATAAATGCAGCACCACCTTGGACTCTCCAAGTGCTCATGAACATTAGCTAATCAATCCTTACACATTAAGGTAATTCCCAGTTCTGCAGATGAGGAAGCAAACGCTGAGAAGTGAAGTGACTGCCAAGGTCACACAGACCTGGAAGTCTGAAGTCAGAGCTTAACTATAAAATTCAGATCTTCTTATTCCTAGACTTGCAGCTGAACCACAAGCTATTTCTGGGGTGGAAAAACAGCACTGAAAGCTGCAGTCTTTCAACAGCTCAGAATTTCCAGGACACTGCAGAGTCACAAGTGCCAGCTGATTCTGGTCTTGTTCTATAATTTGCATTAACCAAGCTGGCCTCAATATGGGATCTCTTCATCTGTCTTAAATAGCATCCCAACTGGTAGTGTGTGCAAGCAGTGCACTGCAAGTTTTCAGCTCTAAGCAGATTTATTAGCAACAAAAATTTCAGGAACAGTTTGCACACATGATTACTGTATGTCTTACTATGATCGGTCTGCTAAACAGAAACATCATTTGGAATTGGATAGCTTCATCAATAAGAGGTACAGCCCCAGCAACAGAGTGCATCTGCGTGTTAGTTACACTTCACTATTTTCAGTATGAAAATTAACTGGATTCAAAAAATCTTTTGAAAAACTCATGCAAGTGTCATTCCCTGCATTATATAAAGGCTGTTGCTGAGAGCCCCTTGAACAGTGCTTCCTTCCAAACCAAGTCAGTCTTATATCTAGGGAATGGGTAAGCTCACTCAGAAGTGCTAGCAACTACATTTGCTATGCAAAATAGCTAGGGAATACTGCTGGACTATTTGAATCTCAGACATCTTTTAATTAAATATTTTTGTGCCAGTTGATGCAAGATTTAATTAAAGTCTTTATTAACACACTCCAGAAGCATCAAATATAGAAAGCTTAGTAAGGATACACCAAGCAGTCCAAGCAGTAGATATCCAGCATGTTCCAACGAAGCCTGTAATTCTCAAATCTCACAAAGTGGTACCAGTTACAATTCATATTATGGAGAAAAACAAACAAAAAAGCTATTAAAATCAATGCTATCCCTTAATGTATCAACCAAAATCCATATAATCTCCCTTTCTTTTGAAAGATTTAAACATCTAGAATGGCTTAAGGATCTCTAGCTCTAAATGTTCTAGACCAAAGCCCTGTATCTGATGGGTATCTGTTACCAGCTTTATTTTTACTTCAACAGAAGTTCTTAAATAATGTTTAGGCTGCTTTTTCTAATAAGTAAGCCTTTAACCCTATGAGAAACACCCACAAACTGTATCTATAAAAACTCAGGACTCCCTTGAGGATAATGATAAAACCTTCTTTTTGCTTCCTACTCAGTAAATATTTCCCCTCTTGCACCCTCATCCCTTCAGGAAATCATTAACTGACACTCTGACAGCCACTACAGTGACATGTCAAGTCACCACAAAGCCTTCATTAACACTCCCCTGAGCTGCAACGTACTGCATAAGAGATACTCCAGCAAATGCTTTGGAACAACAATTTTGATGCAGAAATAACAAACCCATTACTTCACTTAAATCAATCAAAAGCACATTTTTAAATGTTTCCCATCAGCAGGCACCAAAATAAATCAGGCTCAACTCCACATGTGCAAAACTTCCCATGTAAAGACATTAATGCGAGGGCACTCTTTGGTTCCAATTAAACATCTCGTCAGTATGAAAGTTTACATTGGCTTTCAACAGATTTATCTGGAGCCAAAGATGATCTACTTTGTCTTGCCTTTCTCAGAGTTGTCCAGCATCTTGCTTTGTGTTTTAAATCAACACCTTTCTTTCTGTTTTCACTGTAAAATATATTACACAAAGATGAATTTAAGATTAAATTCCATAAATTCCACCATTACTTTACTTTCACCATCTTACATATTGCTATTTTCTCCCTCCTCCTACGTGCCAGGAAATTGAAGGTAACATCCTGTCTGCTTTGTAAAATGCTCCAGTGTTGAAAGCACGTAAGCCAAGCCATTGAGTAACGCAGATTACTACATCAGAGGCCACACTTAGTCCTGTAGTGTTTTTTCTCCTCAGATTAATGGACGTTACACCCCACAGAAAAGCAGCTCAAAACTCCTTTTAAGTCAACAAAAATACACCAGAACTACTTGACAGCATATTTAATTCCGTGAACTTTTTCACGACAAACAGTATGATATATTTAGGTGTCTGGCATAGAAAAAAATAAAGCCTTAAAAACCAGACCTACCCCATTTGCAGAAGATACTAACAAAGTATCAGTTATATTTTTAATTCCCAAATGAAGCTAACAAAACTAACCCATTCATTCCTACCTGGAAATTTGGTGCCCAGCATACAGCAGCAACGCAGTCAGAAAGTACAGGTAAAGCTGAACAAGGTGTTGCCTTGGTAAAGTTAGGAGCACAACACTTAAGATGTAACCTGTAACAGAAAGCAAAGGTTGAAATTTCAAAAAAATACAATGTAACCCCAATTCTCTTAAAATATGAACAAGCACTGGAGTTATTCAGACCTCTTTAATTGCCTTTGTTTTCGTTTGGTTTTAAAACTCATGTACCTATATTTTCCTCTTATCAAAGAGCATAGCACACAAAAAAAACTTTTTTTTTTTTGTCATGAACAGAAATAGCTCTACCAGCTTCTGTAAAATTACATCTAGGTATCAAGCGGTGGACTTGATCCCCAGTATTTTAACAAGACACTTATCATAACCTATGTAACAGAAAAAAGGCCTAGGTGTCCCTCTTGAGAGTGAAAATAAGTTCCAGTGTAACAGGAAGAAAAAAAAAAGCCTATCCATCCAACAAACTCAGTCATGTGATGTAAAAACATACTTTTCTTCAAGCAAAGGACACACAGAACGCTTATCCATGCTGATTATCATCACATATTTTAATTCTTCCACTGTATATTCATGGTTTTAAGACACTTTGCATGCCCCTAATTTGAGATAGACACAGGCTTTTCTCCATGCTAGTAACATTAAAGCACATTGAAGCCATCAGGACTCTGAATCAAGACAGGTTGGCACAACCAAGGGCTTGTAGGCATTGCCCCAGCAGTTCCTTCACTGCCTGTTAGCATTTAGTAAGACTGTGGAAAAAGACCCAGTGCAGATACAGCTTCAGTCTTCAAAAACACAGCCTGGCTGCTCAGCAGCTTTTACAACAAACAGAACGCTGATCCTTTTTTTCCTACCTGCTCTCATTAGGACACTTTATTAATAAACGCAATACTCTGAAGTCCACTTCGCAACTGGGCAGTACATGCCCATCCTCTTCTCTTTCCCAGACAGACTCGGCAGGTCAGAGACCCATCGCATGGTGCCCTCACTAATCTTTATTTCCGAGCTCGCCATCACAATGCAGTGCACTCGTGCTCTTTCTGAAGGTCAACTGAAGTGCCTGGCACTGAAATCCATTTAGGAAGAAAAAAAAGCAATGGCTACCAACTTCCCTGCAGCTAAGAACAAAACACCAAAGAACTTACCCTGCCACTTAAAGCTGTACTATACACACTACACTTTAAGTATCATCCATCTGTTCAGCAACCCTGGATACAGCCTTTTTAACTAAAGTTAATTTATACTTTGAACTTTTCAAAAATACTTAAGAAATAATGCAAGTCTAGATTAAGCACTTATAAATGTGGGACAACAAGCTACTATAAAAACAAGTTAGGAACACAGCATGTTCCCATATTTGATAAAGATACAATTTCAAAGTCAGTTAGTATTTATGTAGAAGTATTTCAAGGCTACTTAATATTTCCCACCTTCAATAAGCAGTCTCTACAATTCTGTGAATAGTTAGGTCTTCGAGAAGATAACTTGCAACATCCTCCTAGAACAGGCATCAGACCCACAGGGATGTCAAGCAGTCAAAGATCAATTCAGATATGATAGATGATGATACATATGAGTGATGATACAAAGACTATTTACTTCCCCTCTTTTCAAAAGCCAAAATAACTGATAGTTTCTTCAATTAAAATAAAATATAGAAGTCACCACTACTAGTTCCTGCACAGTATCTAAACCATTTTTATTTTAAGCTTTTTAAAGGGGCCTGAAACCTAGCACTACAAGTTTCTTTCTAACACTTGTTTTACACAGAATAACATGCTTCTAGTTAACTCAATACAGCCAATGTTCGTACCTTAAGATTTCTTAGCAAACACCTGTATGCTGTAGAATTCATCTTCTCTCTTCACCACTTTCCTTCTACCAAATACACAAACGACAAGAGCAGGAATTCCCCAACAGAATCTCCATGAAGATATTTTATTTTGCACCATACCACAGATCTCAAAACACCTGAAGACATTTTTAACAGATAGTCTCTGCTGTATTCACCACCTCCCCTTGATTGCTTAGGTAGGGACAACTCTTGGTGGCACAACCATGCACCATTCCAGCCCTTGAGTCAAACCTCTCCAAACCTTTCCTTCTCACTGTAGCCCATGACTCACCTTCAGGTGGAGAAGAACTAAATGGAGTTTATTATGCAGTCTTTTATTCCTCTTTCACCCTGTAATAGTCCAAGAATACCTGTTTACTGTATCTGCATTTAAGCTCTGCCATCTTCTTTACCTTATTTTAGCACATGACAGTCTGCTCCTAGGCCACATGACGATGTATTTGAACGGTGCTAGGATAATTTATGTAAAAGGAAGACATTTTAGAGGGCAGTAACTGCACTGCAACACAGCCATGTTACACAGGAATATTTTAGAAGTGACTGAAGTTCATTCTTCTCTAGGTGATCACTAACTAAAATATAGGAGGATACACTGAAGGAGCGAAAAAAAGTCTAACAGAAATCAGAAGATACGAGGACTACTGTCACATCTGTGCCTTTTAAACAGACGGCCTCAAACAGCACAGGGAAGCAACAAAACAGCCAAGGTTACTGCAGAAGCTTTAAAGGTGAACACCACCGCTCACGAGTTTGGGCCAGAATTTAAATGTTTACTTTGAAACAGCCTTTGTTTGCTCTAATCATTAGATTTTCAAGAAGGGGAGAGTGAGAGACTTTTAAGCAGTTCCCTTTCACTCTTATTTACAGTTCCCTCTTATGCCTTGATAAGAGAGAGATTTTGACACCCTTGATACTGCAATATTTGCATTTTTGCTGCAGAGGCCCTATTCCCACAGTGGTACCAACCTCATTTTTATCTACAATGCTTCTGCCAAAAAAAGAAAGCAAATAATTCATTAGCACACTGGCTCATTGAAGAAAGAAAAGGAAGACAAGCTCAAATTCAGACATACTAGCAGTGATATTCTATTCCCTTTCTTTTCGCTTCAACAAATGATGTAATTAGTACATGGCATAAATGAGACTACTTCAAAACAAAGGACCAGGAAATGAAATTTCCCACAGCAGCTTTCTCATCTAAATCATTACATTCTGTTTTCATTTGCACCTCGTCTGTCAGAAGCAAGCATGGTACTGAAAACATACATCCCTTTTGGACAGATTCTCTGTGCACAAGATTTATTTTTCAGAAAGTCACCTATTGGGTAATCTTTAGACATGGGTTAACAGAAACTTATTCTGCCAACCTTACAAAAGCACAGATCCGCGACTCAGCACCTATTCAGGAGCCCAAAGAAGCAGAGAGCTTCGACTGCCTTTTCTGTAAGACAGGACTGATTTAGGTCCCACTGGAGAACATAAAGAAAAACTGGGGGGTGATCAGCAGAAAAGCAAAGTGAAACATTGCTGGATGAGAACACGTATTAACTGGCTCATGACCTCATTTACGACTTGTTGATTCAGCTAGATGAAAAGCTCGCACTGTGCAATGCTCATTGTCACAGTAAGCAGCAGCTCACACTCAGACTGCCTTTCAGCAGTCTCTATTTGCGCACCACCAAGGTGTTCCCCAGCTCCTCTTACCCCATGTTACCTCTTTGCCCACTCGGGTGCCTGCATTTTATTGGCATGCTGCATACAGCGGAGGCTTCTCCAGCATGATCAAAGTTGCAACTCATCCTCTTTATGAACCATTTTAGTGCTCATTTGCATGATTACAGATCCCTTGTGTCCACTTCATATTATTAATCAAAGTTTTCTACAGGTTAGTCGAAAAATGAGAACTCTGCACATGAAAGCCAATTCAAGAGTTCATAACGTTTCTTAACAAAACCATCTCTTGGATACTGCTTCTGCAGAGGCTTGCGAAGGAACCACTGCTCTCAGAAGAACAGCAGCTACTTAAGCTGGATACTACAAAGTGATGAATTCAAACCTTTGAGCCCCAGAAAGTAATAGCACAATTGCTTGGATTATACCAGAAAATTAATTTGGGAGGGCCTATCTTCCCACTCAACCATAGTCTCTGAGGATAAAGGGCACATCTTACATCTCTACACACTCTGTAAAGCAACTTGCTGTGAAGCAGCAACTCGTGAGCCACAGAATACCATCAGGACTCGTGTCTGTCCAGACTCCATAGAGGATCACTGCCCCACTGAGTCAATTATTTCTTTTCAGCCTAATCCTTGACTATCCTCATTTTGGTTTATTCAGAAGATAATCTGGCCACAACATACAAGTACCAATAACACAGGACAGACTTCTGAAAGACTGTATTTGATATGGCAGAAGCTGTGTAACAGCAACTTGCACCTTTATTTTCAGTGAGTCTGAATTCTTAAGATAACCAGTCACCAGAACAATGTACATAGAGATTTAATAAATTGCCTGTGCCTAAAACATCTAGTTCAAAAATGGATGGTTTTCAAAGGATATGCTTTAGAGCTCCCAGCAGGTAAAGGCACGATGCAGAAGTTACCAAGCAAGATTCCACGGCCTCTTTGATGGAGGTTGGCTCAAGTCCAGAAGGAACCACAACAGCCACTTATTTTTAAGTCACATAACAGGAGAGAAGAAAAGCTCTTGTACATCCTCAACTTGTATTAAGAATTATTTGAAGAATAACTCAGCCAAATGGGGTTTTCTGAATTGTTTGGGACAGCTATGCTGTCCTTCTGAGAGCAAGACTAGTTCTTCACCTGCCATTAAAAAACACATTGTCATACAGAACTTCTGCCACCATACAACACGACCTCCCCTGCATCAGAAGCAGCTCCAAGACAAAACTCATGCAAAATTCACTCAACTGATATCAACCTACAAGCCAAGCCATTCGGACAGCACTTAATGCCTAAATCTGTACCAGTCTCAAGCAGCCACTGGAGCACCAGTGCTAGCACCGCAAAGGGCAGCTTTTACCTAGCCCCATCAGTGCCAGCTGAACAGCTGCCCAAGGCAGCAGAAGCATGGTGGGCTTTAAGAGGTATTGCATTTTTGAGGCGTGATGTTTTTGCATGGCAAGCCACGGCACTCCTCTTCCTCACCCTCCCACTCAGCCAGAGCTGCCCAGACAAATATTACACACTTCAAGAAGTTTTGTGCTTTGAGCTAACATGGTAAATATTGCCTTTTGGAAAATATGTCGAAAAATTAGTTCTAAACTGAAAAGCACATGGAAATTAGTATTTACCCAGTCATGGCACAGTGCAACTATAAACAGAGATCTGAAATTGTTACCAACATCTGCATATCTCAGTGAAAATAATTCCAACAAACAATTTACTTGTTACTGGGGTACTGCCATCAGTTTCAACAGATGTTTCTTGAATTATTAAATGTGTAACAGATTGGGCATTCTGAGTATAAATAATCCAAGAACTGGGTTCTTTACAGAGATTTACAGTATTGTTTGAACAAACACAACGGACTTTAGGTTCTAGTTCTGCTGCATGAGTCAGGGGCTGTTTCTATAATACAGCATACATAATGATCAGAGTTCTGGCACTACCTACAGCCAAGGAGAACCTGAAGAGTACTGCAAAAGAACACAGAACTGGAAGTGGAACCCTAAGAATATGAACACTTGCAACGTATTCCAAATTATGAACATGAATTGCCAAGTTGTCATTAGACTGGTATTCAGAGAAATACCACAGTCCTCAACTCTCTTCTTTGTCTACCAACCGCAGCATACACTGCATTTAATCCAAGAAAAGGATAAAGACATAGCAAGTTTTTTTTTTTTTTAAGAAATAGAGACCAAGTCCATGTCATCAAATTACATTTAGTTAAAAATAGCTACAGTTTAAAATAGTAACACCCAGAAAATAGTTCTACTATCCAACTAGTGCTGGAAGGAGGGCAACAGAAGACATAGGACAGCAAATTCACAGATGCTGAATCTGAGCAGCACCTTGTCTTTGTATGCATTTGCATATTTAGTCACGCATCTTCATCTCACGATTTAGGGAAATTTGTTTCTGGAATGAACCAACTGCTTGCTTCTTCTCGCACTGAGGCTTCACATGGCACTTTTTTGTGTTTGTATCAGACTGCTGAATCTTTCCTCTTAGGAGACACCACAAAAAAACTGTGCAAATAGAAGATCTTCTAATTAATGCACGAAAGCTCAAAGAAAGTGGGCAGACCAAAGCAGAGAGCAATTTCTCTTTCCTCAAGCCTTTTCCTTTTCTAAAAGCATCATTCATAACAAGGAGCTCACACCTAGCAGTGATGTGACCAAACAATTAAGGTAACCACACATTTCAAGAAACTGCAATTACAAACAAGAGTTGTGAAAGATGACGCATGTTCCACTTATTCCAAGTATTTAAATAGTTTCTTTAGCTTCTTTCCCAGAATTTCTTTTTTTTTTTTTTTTTTNTTTTTTTTTTGCTATGACAAAGAATACAGTTTAAGATAGAAAACTGCTCCTATTTTTATTTTTAGGTAAGAAAACAATATGTACTTAGTGCACTTCTGTGCCTTTAGCAGGACAGTGACATTAGGTTCCAAGTCTGACTATGATTACAGGTTAAGCACATGACTCTTCTCTTCCCACTTAGCTCACAGTATTAACAAGTTAGAACAAATAGCATTACTTTGCCCTTCACAGGAGGAAATTACATGGTGTCAATTGTTTCCACCTTCTTCATCAAAAGAATAAAAAGAGAAGTGACCATCCCCACAGAGCTACTCTACAGTGTAGAAGAAAGCACTGAGGTCTGACCGTAGCTGAGTGTGCTAGCCTACACCACGTAAGAGTTTGAGGAAGAAAGCCATTTTAGCAAGCGCACATCCCAAAGAGGCTACTTTAACTTACATAAAGCAATTTTAGTGAAACGTTAATGAAACCACATTATACCTTTCACAGTTGCAGACAAAAAAGTTGGTTTGTTTTCTCAGCTTCTTCCCCCCCCATATTTTTCTACCTGGTAATAGTGTAGCACCCCCCAGAATTACCAGCGGTACTACAGCACACTGCATGCACATTTATCACATGCTCTGCATGTTGAAGACCACTGCAGGCCATTCAGCAGCCTTTTACACCTGCTGGAACAGTAACCACAGTGCCATTTGACAGATGAAGTTTATAAACAAAATTACTTTGCAATTTTCCTACACGAAATTAAGCTGTTTACATTCAACAGTTCTAAACAGAAATTCATCTCCACTATTTGCATTGCTCTACACATTGATAGTTAAATTTCATGCAGTTGAACTTGCAGTAGAGTGGTTATCAGGACTGAATATTTTTCCTCACACTAACGCAGATAAGGGCTGTTTCAAGAAAAGATACAAAAGGGAAAAGCCGTATCAAAGAACAAATTGCATCCCAGAGGCTTTTATTACTGCTAACTGGAATGTGAATCACACCATAACAGGAATCACCTCACCTGACCAAATACAATTGGCTTTTCAAACTTTGAGTCAAACAGATGGAAGAAAAAGAGTGCCTTTAAAAAGGAAAGGTATTCTTGGTAACCTCCAGGTGGATCCTTAGTTCTGGGAAAAGGTTCGCTACATCAAGATTGGTAGATTTTATTGATTCTGAGGGGTCTCTAATCAAATCGTTCCTTATGCATCTACCCGAGATACACCTGACCTCCTAAGCTGTTAAAAGCACTTCTGTGATACGGTATCTTTTAAGAAATTCAGTGATTGATTGATATTGCAAAGCTGCCACATCATTTGCTGCTACTGTGCTTGCTTACTGAAAATATGAAGATTTATTTTTTTTAAAAATAGATTACCATGCTAAAAAGATATCCACAGTAAATTGTTGTTCCGGTTACACACTAGCAGTTAATTTCCCCCAACATATCTTCAAAGAAGCTTTATTTCCCAAACTGGTGGAAGAGTACTTTGTTTCACTTACAAACCCAATTTATATATTCTGATACATTATTTTAATTAAGGTTATTCTGTAAACTGATGCAATTAAATCTACAGAGAACCTTGTCTAGTCATGCAAGTTAATTTAGCCCAGCCTCACACTGACGTAGCTTTAAAATAAAAAAAGTAACAACAAAGGAATGAACGCAAATTAACTTTATCTAAAGAGTACCAGCAAAGTTTTGTCACTGGACATTGTCTTAATCTTTTAAAACAAGCAACTTGCTTGATGATTTAGAAGCCCTTCTTGACCTCAGCAACTACCAGTTGGAACAGTAAAAGTATAGACACAATACTGTAAAAGCAAAAAGTAAAAGTACTGCTGAGTGATTGTGCACTAGCACAAAGGCACCACTTGCATGAGGAGCACAAAATCAGAATCCACTGGTTCAGTACTAAAATAGCCTCCAGGTGAGAAATACTTCAGGGTAATACTACTTATCTCTGTAATGCTTTTTATTAGTATATCTCAACACACTTGAGAGGACAAGGTTATCAAATTACTATAAAAAAGGGCTGTGTCACAGCTGGAAATTACCCACTGACATCTTGATAGCCTACTGCACAACTGTTAGTTTTGTATTAGTAACTGATCTGATGAACCAATTCCTAAAACGTACTGGTGTGTCTATAAGCTGCATGCACAGAAGGAGCAAGCCAAGGGAAGGCTGGGTACAGTTACATGCGTCCACGGTCCTGTGTCACACTCACCAGCAACAAACAAGTACTGTCTCCCACAAACATGTGAAAACCCCATAAAGTAGTAACACCAGCTTTCTGCACTAAAAGTAGATACATTGCTACCCCTAGCAAAGTAGAATGGAGCCAAAACAAAGAAAGCTGTGTGTTTTTAATGACAGTAAATAACTTCCAAACAACAGGCATTTAGTAGATTAAAAACAAAAAGTCACATGCCAACACTTCTGCAGTCAGGATTAAAATCCTGGACATGCTGCTTCAGAAAACCACGCTCCCCTAACAACTAAAGGGCGTTTCCTTTAGCTGACTGCAGCACATCTTTATCCTCCAAGCCATCTACAAGGAAGAAACACTGCAGAATGGGATAATTACAGGCTAGCCACTTCTCTCTAAGCTAGGCAGTACTCATGCAGCTCCTCAGTCTGGATCCAATCCCTAATTAACCCCATGTGCACTCACTAGATGAATCACATACCCACCTGGAGAGCAGGTCCCAGAACAGCAACCCTTTCGTCTCCTAAAAACAGACTTCTAGCATTTCAGCACTAGTCTTGCAGGCCAAAAACCTCAGCCCCCTGTTAGTAATGTTGTTCATTTCTCTGCAACACAAGGACCTGTTACACGCTCTAATCGACTCAGAGCAGATATACAGTTCATAAGATTGTAAACTGAAGAGCTGTGTCCACGCAGCACTGAAAGCCAACTTTCTGGTGCCGCCGTCACAGTCCAGAGTAGGCAACCTTTTCCCTAGCCTCTTTTTTAATGCCAATGATGTAAGTTACAATACTTCTGTCTGCACAGCATTTCACAGCAGCTTTCTTACTAGTCAGATGCTTCCAATGTCACTGTGCTATTCTTTCAGGGCATCAATATTGTTTCCAGACACCAATTTTGACTCTATTTACATATCAAGCTATATTTACTCTATTAATATATCATAAATAACAAAGCTCAACACCCTAGACAGGATTTCTTTACTGCTAACATAAACAACCCCCATATTAATTACAGTTCTGCCGATTATATTTATTATTGTGCTATTTGTTGTAATCAATATATTACCCTGCTATTAATAATTTCTTAAAATTCTTGTAGCAAGCAAAACGGTATTCACCACAGTAATGTTTTCTCTTGAATACATGTACACTTACCCACATAATGCATATTAAGGGCCAAGTACTTGTACTGGAAGAGAGGGTTGTTGTGCAGGCTACTTCTTTGGATCTGCTGGAAGAATGAGCTGACATCCCATCTGTACAAGACATCCAACAGCATGATGCTCGGGACCCTTAGGGCCACATTTAACATTGCCTCCAACTTCTCCTTTGCAGCCATTCTCTTCCCTTTCTGTGAACTGGCAGCAGACTGTAAATAGCACAAGACAGAAGAGTAATCAGATCAATCTCGCTGTACAAACAGCCATTAGGCTTTGTGATCATATGAATGGGGCTTCCTGTGTGGCCACAAATGACTGAATGAATCAACTGAGTTAAATTCAAATCCAGACAGAACAGCTTCTATTTTTGCTATATGAAGATCAATTTGCTAGTAATTTTCTATGGTGATACTGTAAAATGGGGGCTGGGGGGGTAGGTTAATGACACAATAAAAATGGCTGAAAGTTGTGCACCGAATAAACCTTTATTCTTATTTGCACTAACTCAGCATCCAAGTCCCCAGCCAAAGGACCCCAGTGTACAAGGTACTACATAAACATTGACATAAGCTTTAAAAAACAAACACCAAGAAAATTCACAGACAATCTCCAATGAGCTATTCTGTTTCTATACACTCTTTCTATAACTCTCAAATGAAATAACCACCAGCTAAAACAGTTTTTAAAACATTTTAGATTCATTTCCTCAATGCAAACTGAAATAATTTTCCAATATCTAAACTTAAAAAAAAGTTATGACATTCATTAACCTCTACGATTTTATACTTTTATGGAAATTGAGGGCTGGTGATTTCAAAGATTAAGACCAGTGACGTAAATATTCTACTCATTTTAATGTAATTCACTGCAAGGAATCATACAAACAAAAGACTATATCCTCTCTCCAGAGTACTAGAGGGTAATTTAATTTTGGAGCTTGTGATCAGAGAAGATGGATGATGCAAGACAATGAAGGGCTTTTTTTTTTTTTTTTTGCTTTTTTTCTTGCTCAAAACTGTAAAAAAAAGAAATGCTTGTCCACTACAGTGTCTCAAAAGCCATCTAGTCGCCAACAGAAGCATTTTAAAGAGCAAAAGGACCGTTTCCCACATCCTGTCAGAGCACTGCCTTCAGCTGGGACTGACAGTTGCTCCTACATGAAACACACTGTCCTAAGCACGCGGCCACCCGCCCGAGGTGTGAGCAGCATCCACCCCAGGCTGCGTCCGTAAGCCCCCAGTTACACGCAGCGTACTGGAGCAGTACAGCTGAAGCATTCAAAGCCAAGGTGGGGAAGATCCCAGCAGGTGTTTATCCACAAGCAGCCATTCAAACAAATAAAAGCAATCACCCACAGCACCATCAGTCTGCAGCTGAGTTCGGTTTTAATTGGAACTGGGAACCTTTTCTTATTGGGGGACAATTTGAAAGAACTGCGCCCCAGCCACAGAAACAGAAAAATCTGCACTTGGAACTGCACATTTCAAAGTAAGTTTTACAGGATTTTAGTCAAACGGTCATTGTGCAAGTTTCAAAACTGCACCACGGAAGCACAACATGAAAGGAAGTCATGCTCACATACAGAAACCAAAAAATATTTCCTGCTTGTATGGGGACACACACACACAATCATCATGTGAAGTGTTATCTGAGCTGCCACAGACAAGATGCTACCAGAAACACACACACCTCAAGCCACACTGACACTTGTTAAGGCACGATGACGAAACTAACTGGGTTCAAAAAGTCAGGACAGATCGATACCGAGATTTGTC
The DNA here is from genome assembly GCA_013399115.1 of Anseranas semipalmata. Classification (NCBI taxonomy): domain Eukaryota; kingdom Metazoa; phylum Chordata; class Aves; order Anseriformes; family Anseranatidae; genus Anseranas; species Anseranas semipalmata. Next base: position 413,535 of record VXAA01006251.1, on the reverse strand, counting down.
TCAGGAAACCACAGGCTACAGGGCTGCTGCCTGCCTCTGTCAAGCCCACAGCCACGTTATACAAACGCCAGCACCTTTCCCAGAGCTCCTGCAACAGCTCTACAGACCCCAAAGGCAGCGCAGCCCCAGCACGCAGCAGCCCACCGGTGCTTCCCAAGGGGAATTAAAAGAATTAAAGGTCAGAATTAAAAGGTCAGCCCCCACACTGGGAGATATTTAAAATGAACAACCAGAAGCACTGCCCAAATGGCTTAATACCAGTGTCCAACACTTAGTGCGAATGAAAGATGGGGTTTAAATGGATGGTATTGACCAAGTGCAAACTGGGACCTGCACGGGTGGGGTGCAAGGCGTTTCGGCAGGCTGCGTACTGAACTTCAACCTATGCTCAGAACAGCTTGTAGGCACACTGTTAAAAGACAATTCTTATGAAGACATTTAGAATGTCCTGTATTTTTTTTTTCCCCAAAATCCTTGGTTTTGCCAAGTATGCAATATTAATAACAATCGATTAATTGAACCAAGCTGCCTCCTGCTTTTCACTAGGTTACTTTCCAAGTAGATCAGGCTTAGGGGTGGGCAGGAGCTGACCGACAGGCTTTCACTCTATCATAAAAATACCCACGTCAAGTGTCAATGAGCACTTGATTGCAAATTATGCTCCTGTAACTGTTAAACCTTTCCCAGTCAACAGCAACAACCAAACGTGAGACAAGAAGGAAGTTTCCACTTTCCTTAATTACTCCAAGTGCAAAATTCCATAGACTTTTCCAAATACTGAAAGTTAATTGAGGTTCTGCACATCCAAATTAAGCTGAAAAATTTTGCCTTAAAAATTCATACACATATGCTTGAGAATGTAAGAAACTAGAAAGTGCAGCATCTGTGTTACCTAAGACAGCAAACTACAATTCCAATCTCGTTAAAACAAACTTTGAAAACCCCATTCTGTTGCAATCGATAGGCTACGTATCACGAGAAGCAGCCACTGAAACACTGCGGCATGTTCTGTCACTGCCTGACAAAGCGGCTAATACTAATAATAAACTCTTTAAAATTAACTTCACTAGAAATGTGGATGTGTTAAATAAAGCCTCAGTTGTAATTGCTGCCAAGTTCTAACAGAATGTAATACAGGCAAGCAACAAAGTCCATTGCGCTAAGCTCATTATATTGTAAAGAGCTCTCACAATACATTATTTTGATTGGTGTAAAAGCAAAACCAAAAACTTTAAACCTCTAAAACCTTTAGATAAATGATGATGACAAGAGCTGCTGGATGCTCCGACATTAGAAAAACATAGGCCACACTTGAACATAGCCAAAAAATGAACTTAAGAATAGGACTGGAAAGCCACTGGTTTGTGCCTCAGAATTTTTTCCCCATGATTTCAAATGTCTTCCTGTTCCAAATCAGGACAAGAAAAAGAACAGTCTTGGGAAGAAGTTCAGACTTCACCTCTTAAGTGAGTGCAAGCACAGCTGCACTATTTGACCACAAACAGCCTTAAAAAAAATTCCTATCATAACTGATTAATGTTCATGGAAACATTCTTGTTTTCTAACAACACAGTACTGCTCAAAAATCCCTTCCTCACCTGGCATAAACATTTTGTCAAAAACATCTTCCTGGCTGGCTTTAAAGAATACAGTAGAATTAGCAAAACCTGATTAAAAAAAAAAAAAAGAAAAAAGCTATCACAAATTGGTGTCTGCTGATTCCATTAGCAAAACAAATTAGCAGCAAGCTTAAAAAAAATCCTCGAAGACAACATACATTTATTTTCCCTTTAATAAAAGTTTCTTTCTGAGGCTTTGCCATCACATAAAAATTTACCACTTCCACTGAAGCTGTGATTTATGCCATTTAAACCAATGAAACTGTTTTTTATGCACCAATTAAATATAAAACTATCGCATCACAGGCAGCAAATACTGACTGATAAAGTACAAGAGGACACACAAAACCTGCAACCATTTATCCAAGCAGGTGCAAAGTCACATTAACAGAGTAGTTTCTAACATTTAGAAAAGCATTACACAAAGTTACTTAATGCTTACCAAAATACATTGGAATATTTGCAAATGTAATAATTGTTCTAATACTACTGTCACCAAAAATCATCATAGAAAGATTCAGTAACTCCAGCTGGGATCAGAACTTCACAACTAGACTTGATCCTGCAATGTTTAGTCTAACATATGCAAACAAACAAGGTGCTCATTCTCCTACAGGATTGAGACCTAAAACACTTGGAAAGACAAAAGAAGTAACAATTTCAACTTCTGTTTTTCACATCTGTGAAACTCTAGTGATTTTGCATACATCCATTAACAGGCAGACTTTGATCTGTAGTCTAGTTTCCACTTTAAATACTGAAACTAAAGATATTCCTAAACCAGAAAAAGCTTTGATTTTCCTAAAGGGTAAACATTTCTAGACAGATCTTGAAGAAGGAAAAAACCTTGACTTGGAACTATAGAAATGCTCAATGTCACAGTTCAAAAAACTAAAATTAGACCCATCAGCTGTGTCACACTCATGCATTTCTCAGAACCCTTCGTTCCAAGTGCCTGTCCTGTTCTGAGAGAAAAAAAGAGAAAGAAAATAAAGGAATTTGAAGTACAAAAGAATCCCATTCTTCAGAGACTTATATCATCAGTTTGGGAGACAGAAAACAGAAGAAAAGGGAAGGAACGGGACTAAAAGGTTTATCAGATATACACTTAGAAAAGAATTTCCCTGTGTGAGCCTGTAGGAANAAAAAAAAACGAGAACTCCGGAGAGTTTTGTGAGTCACCGATCCATCAGAACAGCTCTTTCCCATGCAGTCAGCAGCAAGGAAAGCAAAAAGACGCCTTGCTCCTGTACAATTTAAATGAGGCCAAGTTCTCTGTTGGCTAACAAGGACAGCACTCAAAAATTTCTGCTGAGAAGGCCAGACACAATGAGCATACCAAGTGTACTATTAAAGCAGTGAAACATTGCAGTCGTACTGTAACGCTATCATTAAGATCCGGTCAGCATCTCCAATAATACTCGGTTTTCGTAGCTCACTAGTTCAGTAATTTCAAGTAATAACCATTTAGTATTTAGCACTCAGTTTAAAGCTTTAGAGAGTGTCAGTTGGCAAACGGGGTACTCAATCTTGCTATGTAGATGTTATTGAGAATAAACACTATTCCCCCCCCATCTGGTTTAACAACACGGACTGCTATAGAGCTGGTGCAGTGGTGTGACTGGAGAACTGTTATTTCCATCCAGACAACAGACAAATTGCTAAATTCCTACTCAGCCAAGACCCAATCAGTTATGAACTGAGACACAGCTGAAGTTAATCATTTCAAACAAATGCATAATATACTTCAGGAAAAACAACTTTTTCTGCAAAACATGTAGGCACCACCTCTTATCTGTTCCTAGGGACATAAGTGAACACGCATTCACATCAAAGCCATATTAAAAACTGGCAAGAACAACTAGAGACGGTTAACTGTATAGTAGAAAAATCTACATTTCCAACTTTCAATAGTTTTAGCGAGTTTTATGAGGAAGAAGATCAATTCGGGAAATGAGAATACATATCACAGCACTGTGAAGTTAAAGTTACTTTAAAGATTTATTTCTGGAGCACTTTCATACACTATGAGCAATTCCAGAACACTCAATTATATTGTGAGTGTATTATTTATAGGCAGCCTGTAAAACATCCTGTGCCTTTTAGTTTTCACAATGAGCAGGTAAGACCAGGGAGCTGAACTCAGGGACTAATGCATGTTAACAAATCCAGCAGGTATGCAGTAAAATCTTTCTGCGGATTCCTATGGGATCGGCTCTCTGCCTGCATATTATCAGTTCAAATCCAGCCACACAAAGAGGGGCTGCTTGTTTTTCAGACCACAGGTTATTTGCCCAGTTCAGTTAAGCACCTGAAACAGAGCAATCTAATTCATTAAAATAAAACCATAACTAATAATATCTTTAAGTAGAATCTTCAGGAAAAAAAAAATCCACATTGAATCAACAGAAACTAAACAGCTCTCAGATCCTTTTCAACTCTACAGTTTCTTGTCAGTCCAAGGTTTGGTTTATTAACTAGTTATTCAGCATTTTTTTTGCCATCACAGACATATTTGCAAGTCTACACCTACAAGCCTGCCTAACCACATTTGTATCAGCATATTCTGAGAAAATCTGGGCAGCAATCCCAAAGCGCCTCTGCAGAGGACAGAATACCCAGGGGACGTGCACACATTAATGACAGCCCAAGATGATGCAGGCTGTGACAACCCCCTCAAAGAGCTGGATCACAGAAGACCAGCCACGCAAGTAAAGCTCAGGTACCCCCACAAAAACCTGCAACCCGAATGTGTTACTGGGATGCAGTTACATGACAGGATGAAATATATTCCATCCTCCATAGTTGCTCATTTAATTTTTAGCCATTTCATAGCAGCCTATGTTTACAGCCTGCAATGCCAACAACTTGCTACCCAACTGGTTAGAAGTTAAAATAGAAAATAAGACTTTCAAGATTTCTCTACATCAATATCATGAAGTTTCCATTGTCGCACCTTATCTGTTCGAGTCCTGTAAATAAAGAGCATTGGTTTCCAGGCCTGTCAAATCGGCAGCTTAGCTTCCTGCACTAACAGACTTGTGTGACAGGAAGATCAAACAAATGGTGAAAACGCTCAGAAAAGTCCCTTTTAAAGCATGTTCAAACTCAAGATAGGCAACCAGAAAAATTTTCCAGAAAAACTCCATGAGGTGAAGTATCCGCTTCTGAATGCTCCTTTCAAGTATGCAATTAATTACGAAGCAATAGGGCTTCTCTAAAATGAAAGGAAATGCTTTAAAAGTAAACACTGAAAAAGCAACACACGGATGTCTGAATCATATCGAAGGTGCTAGACATGTACATGCATTTAAAAAGCAAAACCACTGTGACCTGTCCACTTTGTAACCACATCAAACATTCCCAGGTGTCTTTGGAAATAAAAATGCATTCAGAAAGACAGTAAATCACCAAACTATAAAAAAAGACGCCCAGTAAACTGAAATAGAAGCTCCCTGCATGTCTGCATGAAGAGGAGGAAACCAACTCGAAAGCAGCAAATAGCTTAGAGCATGTTGTTAAGAGTGCAACATGAACACTAAGCAGGCTTAGAGTTTTCCAAGGCACACCCATCCATTCGCATCTTATTGGCACGATGTGCCTCTGCATCTGCACTGTGGATTCCAGCAGCTGAACCAGAGTGAGACACTCAGCTCTTTCCATCACCTCCAAGGGAAGGAATTCCCCAGTATTTCTTCAGACACACAATGCTCAGTTCACGTCTCCATCAGAATTAGGTTGCTCTAACGTCAGTAGATCCTTGTAATACTGATATAAACAAGGTGAATCCTGCATTTTGGACAAGCAGCAGTTTTATGTTGCTAAGATTTTTGATGATCTTTCCATATAATGCTGGTCACAGAGGCAACTGTTTCCTAATGGTAATGAGTTTAGGAATTAATAAAATTAAACCCTTTAATGACATTAGGATTCAAAAAAATGCAGCTGACTATTATAGTTATTAAAGCTAGCTAGAGACAGAAAGATACAGTATACCATGCACAGCTAGCTGATTAATTAAGATAACTGGCACAAATAAACCAAACTTGCAAATAAACCAAAGTCATAGGGTGCAACAGCTTAACAGCTCTCAATTTTTTTTCCATTTCAATCTACCTTCAATAGCTTCCAAGGAATAACGATCACAGGGTAATTAAAAGGAATTCCCCTCTTCCCCTCTCAAGTTTGCTGTCTGGGGGTGCATCACACACACAACAAAGCACAAACAGAACAAAAAGTACCCACGAGTCCCAACTCCAACAAAACAAGTTAACAGAAACTCTTGTATTAAAAACTGCAGAAGAAACAAACACACCCACACCTACAGACTTCCAGGGGGGGAAAAAAAAAAAAA
>VXAA01006251.1:244463-401720 GCA_013399115.1 Anseranas semipalmata | reverse complement strand
AATTCATACCCATTTAGGAAAAAAAAAAAAAAAAAAGGACTGCAGTAAATCAGGCTTCTACGTAGTTTTTGTTTATACGGCACTTCACCGAGATTTGCTACGCTACAACAGCTCTTCAAGTTACAGCAGCCCTTCTGAACAACTCGTACGTGCTGCACAGCGGCTCACCTCTCCTCTTCTGCTCCCTTCCCCATCTATCACCAAACAAAAGAGAGAAAGCAATTCTCTCTCTGCAGAGCAAGACCTAAGGTGAGGACTGACGCGTTCACTTCCCCCCCTGCAAATTTAATTCTCCACTGAAGCCAACAGGAACTGCACTCTGTATCGTCTCCACTTGGTTTCACTTATGTAAGAAACCAGACTTTACTGCTGAGCAGTTTTCTTTCTTTTAAGCTAATCCTGCAAAGCAGGATACCCAAGACCTTTGTGCAAAATACGATTTTGTTCCTACACCAGCTGTCCGCACCACAAAACGACTGCAGGCGAAGCCGATTCCCACGCACCCCAGCAGTCCCCGAGAAGGGCCGTTGACCAAGGGACACACAGCACGCCCGTAAGGCGTCAGCGCAGGACTTTGAAACGCTCCGAGTCGGGGTTCGGGACCCGGCGGGGCCTCCCCGCGTTGCCTTGGCGACGCCGCCGCCCGCCGAGCGGGAAGCCGCCGCACATCCGGGCGGCTACGGGTCCCGCGCGTTGTCCCCCCTCCTCTCCGCTTCCGGCGGGCTCCACTTCCGCTTCCGGTGCGGCGGATCCCGGGACGGTGCCGGTTCCGTTGCCAGGGTGAGGGGCCGCGTCGCGNGGGGGGAGCCGGGCCCGAACCCACCGGTGCGCGGCGGAGGCCGGAGTTTTACCGGGCCGGTCGTGCAGGGGCCGCTGCCCGCGTAACGTTTGCGGGGCGGGAGCGGCTCCCCGGGCCGCAGCGGGGGGGCTGCCCGCTCTCCCTGCCCTGCGATCGGGAGCTCGGAGGAGCGCGGCGCCCCGCGTCCCTGCCGGGAAGAGGCGGACAAGCTCCGCCTGTGCTCCCGTTGCTGCTGCCGGAGGCGTCTCGGCGGTGGCTGAGGCAGAGCAGCGGCCCGTCTGAAACCCCGTCCTCCTTCACCTGCTGTGGTGGCACGGAAAGCGCTCCGGTCCCTTCTGCGCAGGGTGGCACTTCCCGCGTTTGTTTTTTTTTTGTTTTTTTTTTATGTTCATGTTTTATGTTGCCTAGCGAGATACCTAGAGGCGTAAAGGTGTGGATGTCTCTCTCCCAAATCTTCCAAGAGAAGCGGTGTCATGAAACACTGTCATTACAACAACACAACGTTAACACTTTCTCCGCCCAGAGCCCTTCCAAGCCGTAGACTCCTGGTGGCCCGAGGGGCTTGGAAGGGCTCTGACGATGTAATCAACCAGAGCAACCTTCCCTTGAGTAAGTTGCAGTTTCCCATGCTGTCCAGTCCTGATGGTAGAAACTTTGAAAATCCCTGCGACTTTCTCGTTGGCCCTTATCTATTTTTCTATAAACGTTGATTCTGGTGTTCATACTCATTCCCATCAGTGTTTTGGCATTGAATAAAAGTGGTTCTGCATGGTGTTTCTGGTAACGTTCATCTGGACAGGACTGTAATTCGGTAAGGATTGACAGCTGATCAAGTGCTCAGCTTCGGAGGGATGATCTTTCAGTTTAGCACTGGGCATAGACTTGAGAAGTTTCCTTACAGTTCTTGCCCTATGCATTTTCTTGCAGAATGAGTCTAGGTGATGAGAAAGCAGACAAACGCTTCTTTCTAAAGGTAGAAAACTTATTCTGAGGTGTATGTACAGACATCATTGTGACAATGAGCTTATGTATCAACATTGCTTGCTGCTATGCGGCCTTAACCTCAGTTGGCTCTCTTAGGGCTTCTAAGACCCCTTTTTCATGGAATAATACTATTGCACGGGATAATGCTATCCCTATCCCATTTGGGAATATTTGGAAAAAAAAAAAAGATTTTTCATTGTCATGTGGTGTGAGTTTTCCTTTTCAATTTGTTTTCAGGGATCTTAGAGGAAATAGTGAGGAAATATGGCTTTTAGTGTCCTCAGCAGGCAGGTTGTGTCTAGTCCTCTATTTCTTATCTGGTTTGAGCTTGGTGCGTATGCCTGAGTAATTACTTGATTGTTCCTAAAAAAGGATACTGTATAAATGGGAAGTATTTTGGCAGAGAGCAGGTAACTGCAGAGAATATGATGTTTGAGGAGTCAGACCTTTAGATTTTGACATTTCTCAGAATTGCCAGAGCTGTATTTCTTGGTGTAATGCATTTCTTGAAGGTGGAAGCCTCAGTTTTTTTTTTTCATGGGCCTGCTCTCTCTACTTTTTGAGCCTCAATCTTATAAGGACATTCTCGCTGTTGGTGCAGAGGCCTTCTGTGCATCTCCTGGCAATCTGAAACAGCCTTTTCATATCTTTCTATCTCCTCGATTCTCTGTTTCCAAACTTTAACATAAAAAACATGTTCTCCCTTCCACTTAAAACTAAAAATCTTGTTTCTCTGCTGTGTTTAATGTTGGACTAAGCTGCTAAATATAATTCACATAAATGATTGTGTAAATTAAAGATAGCATAATTATGGTTACTTTGTCAGCGCTGCAATGAAAGCGCCATTCTTACAGTGTAATTGCATTGTGTAGGTGTGTATTTTGGCTTTGTTTTCAAACTCCTACTTTGATATTGCTACAGTGAGACGTGACCTGGGGTGTGTTTTACTGCAGGTATTGCACAGATCTTAGTGAAAGTGAGTTGAGAGAGCCACTGCTTAAAATGAACTGTTGGTTCAGACCTGTTTTTATGTATTTTAGGTATTTCATAGCTGCTGTTTAGTAGCTACATATGTAAAGTTATCCATGACTGGTTTGGTTGCATAATTATTGCAGAGGACATTTCTGAGATGTGAAATGACTTTTCTGATACTGCAGTACTCTGCTTGGGTGCCTCTTGTGCAGCGAACAAGCTGTACCTGCACAGAACACGCAGCAAACAAGCATATGCTGGAGCAAACAGTGAATGTGACATCGCTCAATACATTGAAGCGGAACTCAGAGCCCCAGTTTTAGGGCTGTTCTTTCTCCCTTAGTTTCAACATTTTATCAATGTATTTATCATCTGTGCATAGAAAACAAACATCTCTTTGGTGTACAATAAATGAAAATGTAAAAATACTTAGACTATATAGCTTGTCTTCTAAAAAAAAAAAAAAAGCAATTCTCCTATTTCTTCCTTACGTGATCACTGCATTTTCCTCCTCCAGCAGATTTTTCAGGAAATAATACTGAACATATGCTTCAAGGATGTCTCTCTCTCTTATAATAAAATGGGGTGGACAGGAGTATACGATAACCTCACTATCAGAAGAGGACACAGTACTGGATCTGAAGCAATCTCTTAAAGGCCTTACTGGAGTGTTACCAGAGCGTCAAAAACTACTTGGACTTAAAATGAAGGGTAACTATTCTTATTTGTTGTGGAAGTGCCTGAGATGTTTAAGGAAGTACATCCTCTTAACTTATTCAGGATGTATATACAAACAGAGCATCTACCTCCCAGATCTAGCTTTTGAATGAGCACACACAATATCTAATAATGTATAAAATTTCGCTGTTTATTATTGATACATCTGTATGGTCATTTTTTGATGGCTAATGTGGAAATGCAGCAAACGTACCTTAAAAAAAAAGTTAAATTGCTGTTAGCTAGATGAGCAATGTGTCTGTGTATGGTGGATGATAATGCAGCTTGGAGTATTCTGGTGTTTCATGGGTAGCTTATTTCAATTAAGCATTAAGTGTATTGACAGTTTTCTAAAATCTCTCTATCCAGTTTAGAGAAGAAAAAAAAACAACTCTGCTTGCATTATAGGGAAACCTGCGGATGATGATGTTAAGCTTGGAGCACTCAAATTGAAACCAAATACTAAAATCATGATGATGGGCACTCGTGAAGAGAGTTTGGTAAATATTTTACTTGCTTATTAACTTAAAAAAACAGGAAAAAATGCTTGTCTCCTCATTATGATTTTAAATTTTGAATATTCCAGTAATCATTGGAAAAATAGTAGTACAGTAGATTTCTGGTGTTTATTTTTCTATGTAAACTTTTCTGCAGAACTCTGGTAGCAGCATATTCATGAAAATCCTGTATTGTTCTGGGCTTAAAGTACAAGCCTACTGCTATAATAATCTCACTGACTTCTGAAATCTTAATCATCTATGTATTTTAATAATTTTTCCTCTAGTAAAGTGAAATCATTTTGGTTAGCTTTTGTCTGTAATGGGCAGTAACAGAATCTTGATATCCTTGTTTTCTTTTAGTGATCCTAGTTATCTTTTATTATTATCCTCTAGGAAGATGTCCTTGGGCCACCTCCTGATAACGACGATGTTGTCAATGACTTTGATATTGAAGAGGAAGTTGTGGAAGTAGAAAACAGGTTAGGAGTTTTAGCTATTAAAAATGAGTCCTGTTACCAAATGAACAGTATGCATTTTAACTAACTGTAACTTTTTGCACTGTTATATCAGGGAAGAAAATCTACTAAAAATTTCTCGCAGAGTTAAAGAATACAAAGTGGAAATTCTGAATCCTCCCAGGGAAGGAAAAAAGCTGCTCGTGCTAGATGTTGATTATACACTATTTGGTGAGATTTTATGCAACTTGTGTGTTTTGTTTAAGAGGGCTGTTCATTTGCCAGTTCATATTTCTTGATTTTTGCTTTACAAATCTACTTCAGTAACTTTGGCTTGTGCTGTACTGCATAACTTCAGCTTTGTAATATTTGGGGTGTCTTCTGCTCATATTTTAAAAAGTATCAGGCTTTGTAAAGGTTGTATATTGTTGATTTTAGTGCAACTATTTACTTTCTCCAAGAGGAGGCAAAAATAGTTCAGCATTTTATCCAAATAACCTTTCTCTTGACCAGTTTGTATCTTGAATATCACGGTGGCATGACAAGATATTGTTGTAAAATAATGATCTCTGTCTGTACCTGATTGATTCCTTTTTTGAGGTGGGAGAATAGCTTCAAATTGTATTTCCAGATAATTATTAAACATATACAAAATCACGTTTTACTTGAAAATTCTGTCCAACTGGTTTTCTTAGAAACCAGAATTTTCCTTCTGACTTCATTTTCTGGGATGTAGGTGTGTAATGGCAGTTTGATTATAATCAGTAAATAATAGCTTGCCTTTTTTGTTTTCCTTAACTTTCCTTTTTTCATGAGATTTGTTTACAGTCTGAGATGAAAATTCAACCTATTACTCAATTTAAATTTTTTATTTACACATTTCCTTCTAGCAGAACTTGACAGCAGTTTTCTAATTGTAACAGGCAATGTTTGCATGTTTGAAATAAGCTTGGTATGTGTTCACAAGATTAACTGGACTAGGTTTGCAAGAATCTCTGTTCAATACCTGGGCAGATAGAAATTTGCTAAAGGGCATAGATGAACTATTTGTCCTGACTCTTCAAAGATATTCAGACCCTCCGCTCTCTTATTTATTAACTAAGCCCTTAAAGGCCTGTGAAAATCAACAAGTAAATATCCCTCCTACTTCTCTCACCATTAAAGTGGGAATGGTAGTTTGCTATAAATTCATTCATGATTTCAAAGCGCCCCAGTGCTTTCCTCATGGAACATTTCAGGTCTCTGGGTAGGTAGGAGAGTCTTAATTAACATCCTAAATTTAATAATGAATTCTCTCATTCTTTTTAGACCACAGATCATGTGCTGAAACTGGGGTAGAACTTATGAGGCCATACCTTCATGAATTCCTGACATCTGCTTATGAGGATTATGATATTGTAATTTGGTGTAAGTTTTTATACTCAGTACCTGAGACTTCATTGTAAATTGTCATTTAGATCAGAGACAACAATTGGGAGTTTTTTATATTGCTTTTATGTGTGAATCACAGGATCTAAAATAATCCATGAAAGTTCAGCTGTAATATATTCACCAGGAATGTTCATACAACTATTAGAGCTACTTTAGAAAAACAGTAATTCTTACGTGAAGAAAACCACCGCATATTGCTCTTATGAATAGACCTAATCACAGTATGGAGCTCAGCATCACTTTACTGAATGTTACTTTGTACAAACAAACAAGTGCTTGAAATAACACAATTGTAAAATCAACGTTCAAACACTGCTTGGTAGCAAACTTTACAAATAATCTCAGTCCAGACAATAAGTAGTGAACTGCCATAGCAATAGAAAACTGGAAATGAACCAAACTCTCCTTTGTGGGGGGATGGCTGATCATTTGCTTTAGCACAGTTTCACTTCCTGTCCAACAGCTGAAGCCAATACAGGGTTTAAATCATATTCAAATTGTATTATAAAATTTAGTTTTCATAGTCTGAAACAGTGTTTCCATGTATTCTTAGATCAGTGGGCAATGTTGACACTTTGTCCTTTATGCATTCTTTTATGCATTCTTATCATTGCTTCCAGGAGAAAATCCTGTAAAGGCAATATGGTTCCTCAAACCAGATGTAGCCCACTTCTATGGCCCTGCAGACTGTAGTTCAGTAACAGCTGATCTAGAAAATGGTTTTAAACACATGTAATGCTTAATCTAGTTTTCATTTGAAAAGTAAGCTTTTCCAAATAAAAATAATCTTCCATGAAGACAGACCATCTTTAAGGCAGTAAACCTTAAAAGCTGTAACAAGGGCGGATCTCTCCAAAATGAAAGTTTGTGTACAAATTTGATAAGTGAACAGTTTGGGGCTTTTTTTTTAACCTGTCGACAACTTATTTTGATGAAAAATTCTTTGTTTTCTCCCTTTTGTTTCAGCCGCTACTAATATGAAGTGGATTGAAGCTAAAATGAAAGTAAGTTATACTGAAAACACATAATTTGTTTCTAGTATGGCTAGCTGTTCATATAGTTGGATTTGTGTTAAACATTGTAGAGAGATTTAGCAACTAGGAAGGTTGTGAGAATCAAAATCCAAGTCTTCTAAATCATCATAGTCACTTTAAAATATCTTTTTCACAAAACTAGATTAAATCTAAGTTTAGAATTCTACACAGACGATCAGAGCAGTAGGTACTAAATTTAGCAGAACTAAACACAAGTCGGTACTTGCTGAAAATTAGATTGGTCACACAGCCTTCACTGTTGCTTTCATCTTACCTCTAATTATAGAGTCCTAATCTTAAGTGTAAAACTTTTTTTTTTTAAGGGAGTGGACAGATGTGACATGCTGGAATAGGTTATCAAGAGGAAACACTTTTCATACTTGTCTTGTACCTCTTGCAGCTGTGTGGTTTTGTTGCTTTGTCTGCCTTATGAAAACATCCGTAAAAGCTCTTCTTTCAGTCCTGGTTTCTTCTGTACCTAAACTGGGCAACTAGCCAGTTTTACGCAGCTGACTTAGTCATAAACATATTTACAGCCAGGCTTAGCTCAAAACCTAATGAGTTTAGTAAGATGTGCTGTATGTTTGCTTTTTTTTGTTTGTTTTTTTAATAAAACAAAACTTGTTTCCTTTTCAGGGAAAACTTTTCCAAATTTAAGCTCATCTCCCCTCTTTTTTTATAGACTATTTTTTCCAGGCTGTATCAAAGAATATATTACATATTCTCTACCTCAAAATAATACTCTGCAGCAATTTTTCTAAACAAAAATCCTTCAGAATCATCTCAGAAATGAGAACCGTTAATCAGAACTATGAAATGGAATTAGCTCAAGTAAAATCAGTGTTGAGACCTGCAAACACTGTACGTCTCAGTATTACATCTGTGTTTATGTTGTGTCTATGAATCAAGTTTGCTTTATCTAGAAAGATACTGTAACTACAGTTTTGTAGTACAAAACTATGACTTCAAGCTAGAATGGGTTTGTGACTCAGATATTCTTGAAAGAGCTTGTGGCTGTTACCCATGTAGTTAATTCTCTGGCTGTATCAAAACTGTTGTAGCAGATAAAGGTAAGTGCAAGCATGATGAAATACGCATACAAGGCTAATCATTAACCTTCTTTTGGCATTGCTCAACTCCCTAATACGTGTGTGAGCATCACATCTTGCATGTGGGATTTACCATTTAAAGTAAAACCTTTGTTTTACTGCAGAATCCTTTGTAGCGCTAGGGTACAATCTAGCAGAAAACCGTTGTTTAAAGCTGGGCTGTTTACCCTGCACCGATCACCTTTGCAGGTCACCTTTCCAGCCCTTTCATATGTTACTGATTCATGGCCTTCCCATGCCTACTCCTAGGTCTTGATCAGTTGAGATTCCTAGCACCAGGTAACAACTGTTGCTTCTCCTTAAACCGATCACACCTCTGCAAGTTTCACTTTTTGTCTAGGAGCAGTGATCCCAGCAATACTTGAACTGAAGTGTTTATTTTAAACTACAAAGCAGAAACAGCATTAAAGAGAGGAAATATCAGATTAAGTTTAATCTCTTATTCTCCAGCTATTTATGCCCAGAATTCAGATGGTCTAGAACAGCTAGTTTTTTCAGTGTAACAGGACATTGACCCAGGTAGCTAGCACTTTTCATTTGTAAGATTCACTTTTTCATGTAAAAGCAAATCAATTAAGTGTGGTGGAATATCTGCAAGACAGCTGTTACAGTGGGTATCTTCTCCTTATTTTGTAGCTTTGCATATTATTGCTGTTGCATGCACCAAAACTTAAGTCATCAATATCTACATCACATAGTAGATGTTAGTAGATTCTACTATTGCTTTTCAACTTTGGAAAGGATTTGAAATGGAAATGATGCCCTCTCAGCTAGTCAAAGGTTTAGATAAAAACAGATATTTCCTTTATTTCAGAGTGATCAAATCTTGAAAGTACAAACTGACAGATTTCTAACACTGACTGTCTAGGACACATGTAGAGGAAAGGGTAACAATGAAGTGCTATTGTATATTTCATCTTCAATTGGCTGTGGTTGGTTGCAATTTACTGGAAGAAACAAATGGCAGAACATACACGGTTGCTATTCTAGCTATAGATATCGAGTAAAGTTGAGGGATATAGAACTTGTGAAAGATTACGCATGAAGGTTCTCTGTATTTTTGCCTCTTCTGAATAGTTGCTTTAATTTTTATGCTGAAATCAGGTGTTAAATTTCTGACAGTAAACACTACAAAAATAAATTCCTATCAGCTTTTTTCCCCTTGGTAGAATGGTGTACTTTTTTGATTCTCATTGGATAGAAAAATAAAAACATACCCATTTTTAATGCATCTGTGCTCATTCTCATTAACTTACCCATCAACAATGTATTACAACCATGTTTTCAGTTGTACAGCAGTAAAACTTATAATTTGAAGCTTTAATAATTAATCTTTGCAATGCAGGAGCTTGGAGTGAGTACCAATGCAAACTACAAGATAACCTTCATGTTGGACAGTGCTGCCATGATAACAGTGCACACTCCTAGAAGAGGACTAATAGATGTAAGTACCATTTTTTCCTGATCATTTTCTACATTCAGCTGACGTGTTATCATACCCCTTTGAAATATTTAACAATAAAATTGTGCCAGAGTATTCATGCAAGAAAACTGTAAGAATATCTGAAGCATAGATTTTTTTCTACAGAAATCCTCTATTAATGTTTAATGTTTTAAGTAGTTTGTATGGATGGCACTGCTTTCAAATCAAATAGTACATAACTTTTGAAAAAAAATTAGTGCCAACAAAGGTTTTGTTTACCATTTCACATTTCTTCCCTTAATAAAGCCCAACTAACTACTTGGTAATTTTTCAGTCCATTTGAGTTTGGACTTAAATTCCTATAGACTGGTATTTTCATCTCCTGCATATGATCTGATTTACCCGAGGTACCTTTTATGTGTTATTTTTGCAGGTGAAGCCTCTTGGTGTTATCTGGGGAAAATTCTCAGAATATTACAGCAAAAAAAATACTATTATGTTTGATGATATTGGCCGAAACTTCCTAATGAATCCACAAAATGGACTCAAGGTAATTTTAACTGCAGTTTACATATATTACTACCTTTTCTTACACTTCAAGTAGTACTTTCTCATACTTCTTGTTTTATCTTAAAGAAAGGTTATTCTTAGCTAACCAAGATGCATATTTTATTTTATTTTTTATTTAAATTGCCATTTGTCTGGACTAACATTTCCCTAATAGTAGTTTTAAATAAGCTTTGATTCACTATTAAGTGAGCTTTTAAGAGACTACTAAAATCACTGAAATTATTTCTGCTTAAATTGTACCCACAAACTATAATCAAGCTGGGCATTGCTGACAGGCACCATTAAAACGTGATGTTCAATCTCAAGAGTGAGTCTATTCAGAAAATAAGTCAAATAAGCTGCCACCATACTTCATGCTAGCATGTCAATGAATAGCAAGCATTCTATTCCTGGGTAATAATTAATACCTGGAGCCATTTTGACTGCAGAACAGCAAATATTTCATTTTATGAAATTGTTGACCAGTTTCTGCTCCAAAGCTTCTAATCATCAGTGCTGGTTCTGAATAAGAATGGAACTTAAATTTCTATGATACAACAATATGGTACTAAAAGAACCCCCACAAATTTCTTTAAAAAGAAAAAAAATTCAAATACAGAAATCCAAGATGTTGCTTTGAAAATATCCATGATTTGAAGAAGATAGCAATTGATGAGATCTATCAAGATGACATTATTTGGAACTGTACAAAGTTATGAGAATCGGGAATATCAAAGATCTTGCTAGGAGAAGATTAGCCAGAGAGCTCCCTCTAGCTCAGATTTCAAAGATGTTTGTCAAAATGTTAACAGAACTGCAGACAAGAATGTTGAATCACTAAAACAAGACACAGGTATAATGTATTCCAAGCTTAAAGCAGTTGTCAGATAAGCTATATTTCTGACATCTCTTGTCACAGAAGCTACGATTGTAGTCAAATGCTTTTTGTTGAAAAAAAGCATCTGGTTCCAGTGATGCCACACAACTCAAAGCAGAGCTGAAAACCCCTCATTTCTCCTGCAAAAATATCTATGAAATCATATTAGAAAATGTGACAGTCCATTGCAGATCAATCTGTCATTGTCTGACTGGGAGGGGAAGGCTTGAAGAAGTGCAGGACTGACAGAACAAATTGCTTCTGGGTGGACATGCAAGGCAAAAACCCTGAAGTCCAGATGGCATCAATAACAAGACAAACTGGAGGTGGCCACTAATGGAAAAAGTTTTTCTTCCTCTTACCTAGGAGAAGTCATAATGTGGCATAGCATTAAAAATGTATTTTAATTAGGTGGTAAATGCTATAGAATTGGAAGCATTTTTCTCACTTGGAGCAGATGGTTATACCCAATTTATTTATTTTGTATAGATAAGGCCTTTTATGAAAGCGCATTTAAATCGGGATAAAGACAAGGAGCTTCTAAAGCTCACTCAATACCTCAAAGAAATAGCAAAATTAGATGACTTTTTGGAGCTGAATCACAAACATTGGGAAAGGTAAGAACAAAGTCAAAATTCTTTCTTATTTCTGTCCCTGACCCCACTGTGCTTTGCTTAAGGTCATCTGTACAGAGACCAAAAACAACTGAGCTGATGAATTTTGATATCACTTACAGTTATGAATGTCCTTTAGTTTGAGTAGGTTTTTAATAAGGCTACAGTGTTTTAGGCTGCCTCCCTAACAAGTTAGGATTTTGACAGAATGGACCCTCTTTCTTAACTTCAGAGTTCAGGACCAGCAGTTGTTTTCACTGAAGCAGTTATGCTTCCTAAAGGGAAAAGAATTTCTGAAGAAACCTGGTCCCTGTAAATCTCTCTTTTTCCACTCCTACAATGTTAGTCTGTCAGTTCAGATCTCAGGTCCTTTGCTGCAAGTCATCTTTTCTAGCGGTTACTTCTGAGATTTGGGGTGTTACAGTGTGGCGCTTTCCAAGTTGTGTGGTATTACGGTATTCATCAGCGCTGAAACAATTTACTGTGTTATGAATGTGAGTTCTCCAAATGCTTAAGGCACCAGTTACCATCCTAATTCTTGCTATAGAATGACTAGTTCAAGTGTTCGGGCAAAATTCTTCTTCTTGGTTTTATGCATCAGCCTGAAACTTGAATACATGTAAAAAAGAGCATACATGATATGCTGTTGGAAAAACACGCATTCGGTGCTTAAAAGAACAGCCTTGCAAACTTGAATTTATTTGAAGGAGTCCCATATCTAATCTACCTTTCTATCTTAAAGGTTATAATAGCTACCTTTTAATTGATGTAATTTTCAACCTCTTAGAATTAAGCATTTTTGAATTAATTTTGTTTAAAACTTTACACAGTTTAACTAAAAATGTTGAGTTACTGCAAGATAACCAATCATGGAATTGGGAGAAAGTGAAATCAGTTACCAAAATCATTCATATAGATTACATTCTAATTTTTGGTTATTAATAATGAGATTTTTAGTGAGAAAAAGTAGATTCATAGTTGGTGCTTATAAAAGGTAAGATATATTTGTGTCTGCCTCTTTGTGTGAAACTACTTTTGCTTCTTTCAGGTATCTTTCAAAGAAGCAAGGACAATAACACTAAAAATTGTGTAGCACTGAATTGAAGGGAACGTAACTAAGATCATTGGACTTTTCCTTGCTTTCACGCTAGACAATAATAGTGCTGGACACTGGATCCAATGCCAGAATGACTGCTATACTTGGTCTTCCAGTTGGTTGGTTGTGGGTTTTTTGTTTTGTTTTTTATTGTTGTCATTGTTTTGCCTTTTTTTCCTTCCTTTTTCCCCCCAAAGAATCACAGCAATAAGCTCAAAGTGGGAGAAACAAGTCAGTTACTTTTTCTTGCATTCAGCTCTGGTGTTACTACTTAAAATACTTTCCCCTCCTTTTCTGCTGAAGTACAACCATAACCATTAAAGACCAAAACCATTCTGAAACTAGAAAAAAGATATTTAGACCAAAAAAGTTGAGTAAGGAGCCAACTTTGGCAGTGTATGAATTGTATAAGCCCTCTATTCCCTCCATCTTTAGAAACAGTCTCCCTCTCCCATTCCAGTATTTAAATCTATAAATTACAAGTTGTCTAAGTTTGGTATGTATTAGTATATCAGTGTTTCTCTGTGCAAGACAGTAAGATGGAAAGGTACCACCTCTGTGGCCAATTTACCCCAATATGTGAACTTGTACTATAAAGCAGTGTTTACTGGAAAATAGACTGAAGTTTGAGGGAGAGAAACCCACTCTTTCTGGTAACTGAAAAGCAGTCTGCCTGAAAAATTCTCATGTCAGATAAAGGGTTTAAACCTCAGATGGGAAAGTTACATTCCTAACAAAGCATGAACAAAACCCTTGTTCTCTTCTAGCTAAATCTTGTCAAAGTGCAAACACTGTGTTTAAATACAATATTCAGCCATACTGTTCTTAAAATATCATTTACTTGCGCTGCTTATGCCTGCACTATAGAAGTGTGATGTGACTGCTGTTTGGCATTAGCAACACTTGTGCATTATGCAGTTCATGTATTTGAAAGAAGACTGACCCTTTCAAATAAAAATGGTATATATTGTTCTTAAGGAACTATAGCAGTTGTGTAAATAATAAATACCTTTTTCATAATTTGTGTCCTGTGCTGTTTTAAGTATTTGTTTTGCATAATAGAGAAGCCATTGATAATCTTCATCTTGCTTTTTTGGAGGTGTGGGGGGGGATGTTCTTCAGACTCCAGAGACACTGATTGTGTATTAGTTGTTAAATAAGAGACCAGTATGTGCCGCTGCACATTAGAGCAGTGATATTTAATAGTGAAGTGTGTAGCTACACCGGAAAGGAACTTTGACAGCAAACGTCAGAATGTCAGGACAGCAGACACAAATGAGCTGTTAAGATGAGCATGTTAGGCTCCAGCTCAGTGACCTGTCAGAAAATATACAGTTTCTTATCTGCTGCTCTTTGTGGTTTAGTGCCAACTCAAGCTTTGTCTTAAACTAGTAAACCTAAAACCTGATGCATAAAAATCTTTGTTTTAGGTAAGTATGAAGGGTGAATTTCTTAAGTTTTGTCTCCTAGAGCTGATCTCTGAACTAAAAGGCTGACTCACTCATGTTCTTCCAGTGTAGATATACTCCCTGAGATTTGAACAGGGAACTTTACATGGAAAGGCTGCAGTAGCATTGATTTTGAGATATGGGATTGATATACAAAGTACTAGAATACCTTTCTATTTAAATAATGTCAAGACATTGTGCTTGAATCACCTCTAGAACATGCTGTGCCAGCCAGATGGAGAAAGCACAACCAAGGGAATGTATTTAAACATGTGCCCATATCTTTTTGTTCAAAGGTGGTCTACAAACAGAAGTTTTATAGTGAATAATTGGTACTCTTTTCTTTTGATTTATTCAAGGAACTTTAAAAAAAAATAATCTCAATTTTGGATTTCAATAACACCAGGATTTCATCCCAGAATTTCAAAGTATTTGCTAATCTGAAGCAGATGTACACCCCCCTTTCAAATATCTTATAAACTGAACTGGAATATATGAGAATGGTCTGGATGTAGTGGTAACTCATAACTGTTGCTGACAAGTCATTACGTCTTTTATGACTGATATTGTTTTCCTTATCATATTTTATGTTTGGAGACTGGTCTTGAAATTTGAAATAGTTTTGCAAAAGAAGCCTGGGTATTTCACTGGCTCTCTTTGGAAAATGCTGCAGCAATTTTCTTGGCTGAGAGATGATTGAGGTATATAAAGTTACAAAGCTGTAAATAAGATGAGCGCAAAACTGATGTTCACCAAATCCCACAATACTAGAGCAAGGCCTTACTCATACAAATAGGAGAGTGGCTTAGAACCATTAAGATTGGCAGGTAATGATCTGGAAGTTGTTGCCAATGTTCATAGTTGAGGCAGGTGATATCAGCAGGTTCAGAAAGGAATTGGACAACTTCATGAAGAAAAAAGTCCATAGCCAGGTGCTAAAGGATATAGGCTAGGAAGCTGTAATATCCTTATCACAAAAATTGCAGGTGCTTAGGAAATTGAGCAGCGCACATGCAGTGGCCAGGCCTGCATACTCCTTTAGCTGGGGACCGGGTGGGACTTCAGCCAAAGCAGCGCAGCTCTTGTGTTTGTACTACGTGACTTTGCTAGGCTGTGCTTACGTTATAGAACATCATCTGATTTTGTGCCAAGCCACCAAAATTTAGTATTGCTGCTAAGATACGTGACCATATTTCTGATTAGCAACAAAAATGTGTTTAATGCTCATAGGTTCAAAGGAAGACACCTCTGCTGATAATTCTGCTTCCCCATTTTGTTAGGGAAGGCAGTTTGACCTGCTTATATTTCCAAAGTGTGGTTGAGCCTTGGCAGTAACCATCAACACCAAAGTTTAAGGCCCTGTTCCCCCTTAATTTTTAGTTTCCTTTTAGATTATATTAAGGTCCCTGAGAAGTATTGGATCAATGGTTTTCACAATCTGTTAAAATAAAACAATCAAAGAAAGGAGTGTGGCTTAATTATAAAGCTCTATTTACTGTTCTGTGAAACTCTGTAGAAGTAGTAAATGGACTAGTGTGAAGTATTCCAAATATTTTCATGTCAGACTACTGGACTCCCAGTACATGTCAAGTATTTTGTATGGTGTTCTGTCTGATCAGTCATACCAAAAGAGACAGTCCATTTAGAAATGAAGTTATTTCTGTAAGCTCTGGATATCTGACAACTCTAATATCTCACTGTGGCATGAATGCTCATCACTGGAGGTACACAGTGACAGCTGAAGCCAAGAACTGAACTGCAAATTCAACTCCACAAATCCTGCTGCATGACTGAAATTTACAGCTAGTTGCCAATTCTTGTTCCTGACTTGACATGCAACTGACAGCAAATGGATGCCAAAGGGTTTAAGACAATTTTCCACTCTGTCTATTCAGGATGTATTTAAGACTGATGTGAGAAGTGCTGAATACTTTCTTTCTTCCAATAAAATGAAACCCAGGTAAAAAATGCTTCAGAAGGCAAAGAAAAGTACACAGTTCTCCTGATTCATTAAGGCTGTTTGAAAACAGACGTGCTGGATGAAGAGGTGTCAGAAGGCAGAAACCTTTGTCATTTCACTATTGTCATTGCAGCAGTCATAGGTGCTACCCAGAATTCGTGTGGGCAAGCACTGCACCCAGTTTAAGGTGGGTGATGAAGTGCTCTGACTGGTGGATTGATGGAGAAAGATTTGAGTGAAAAAAAGGTAGTGTTGAGGGAGAAAATACAGGACTAGAAGAGAAAAATGCTGCTCTCTCCAGGAGAAGACATAATGAGTTTCTTGTATAGGTAATATTAGTGATATCTCATGACAGACACAAGTTGCCAGAGTACTATACTGTCATCCACACTTTGAAAGGGCTATTTACTAATCAGGACATGTTTTAGGTGTAAGCTACTCAAATGATTCAAGCTCTGAGAGAACTGCCTCACAGCTAGAGATGAATAATTTCCATGTGGTTAGGTTTTCATAGAGAAAGGTGAAAAATGGCTATCATGGCTTACAGGACTGTTCAACTCCCCTGACTCCTGGACCACACTGTCTACTTCGGACCTTCATTTCCCAGCCCAGATGTATTATCCACTCAAGATCTCCTCTACTACAGTCCCCAATTATCTTTTAGATCACCAATAAACACGAGAGGCCTCAACCTCACCACTTGTACATCACTCCTTTTCTGATGGCATTGTATAAAAAAAGATTTCAAAATGAACTATTTATATTCTGATGAGCTTTCTCATACATCCCCAGACTTCATTATTTATGCTTATTTATGAGATCTGCACATCTCTAGAGATTCTTTGATGCTGCTTTGATACCGAGTACTCCGATGCTCATTTAGTTCTCCGGAGTCCGTGCAGAGCTTGGCATGTTTCCTTGCCACACACAGACGCATACAATGCCATGCCATTGATTTCCATGTCTCTCCTAGCAAACAGTTTTCCCACCAATTCATCTTCTGTTAAGAAATAATGGGTACAAGTCAAAGGGAGCTTGTTCTCCAATTGCATAATGCTTTTAGCACTATGGGTGGGGTGGTGGGCACAGCGAAGAAAAGTGCATCATTAGCACTTGATTGAACATTAATTTTTTCTTTCAACTGCCTAATTGGAATTGCACACCCATACTGCTCACACAACACTTTTTTTTTTATACACAAACACCTTGGGGGAAAAAAAAAGAGCAGCTCTTTCATTTTCACCATGTCAGGGGCCAGGGTCAGCCATGGCTGCTGTGTGCAAGGAAGCTGTGTGACCTGGAGCAGAGCCTGCACCAGGCACTGCAGCTGGGTGGCATCCCCTTGATTTTGGCTTCAGAGTTATGAAACATTCAGGTTATTGAGTCAGATTTTAGTGACTATATATCTTCACCTGTGGTGCATTTGATATTTAGCAGTTAAGAACCTTGTTCTCCCCTATTTATGCTCTTCTTGAGAGGACAGTAAATCAAACTCTGGATCAGAGCACCAGGGAACTCATAGTTCAATATAAATGCCCAAGCCAAACACCTCAAACTTCAGATTTGATTGGGATTTTCATGTCTAGCTGTCCAAGCTAGAACTTTGTTCTATTCACTGCAAAAAATAAAAAAATCAGTCCCTGGATTTTGAGCTGGATCTACCATGCTTCCTCCTAAACAGAGACCATGAAGTCTGACAGTTTGGCATGAGTGACTGATTCACAGGCACAGGGCTGCTCTGAAAAAGCTGTTTAGTATTGGAGGGAAATGTCCACAGATGAATAAAAAACAAGCTCAGCTTTGACTGACACCCAGAGTTATGTTTCTGAGCATGTTCTCAGTAATACTGCACTGAGAAAACCTCTGTCCTGACTTTTTTTTCTTAAGTGCTCTAGAATTTCTCCCTCATTTCTTAAAAACTTCATGTGGATGTCTTAATTTGTATGTTATTGACATGGTGGACTCTAAGTGCTCCACAGGAGGCAGTGTGTTGTGGTATTGTCATGACAAGTGCTTTGATTTACTTTGTACATTATTCATGTGTTACAAGCTAGTAGCTCCTTTGGTAAGCATCAAACTGTACTCCTCAGGTGTTGTCCTCTGGTTTGGGACATACTGGAAGAACAAGCAGTGGCACAGGAAGAATAAATTTAATAAATGTTAAGAAAATAGCAAGATATGGTGCTTCCTAGGGAAAACTGAGATGGCTCTAGAATTGTATTTTGCAAGGCTTACTAATTCCTTATCCTTCTTTCTATATTCAGTCTGCATTTGTGAGTAGTGAAAACTGCAAGCAGTTTGATAGGTGAGCACGAGGAGAATTTCAAGCACACGCCTAAAGTGCAGCTGATGCCAGTGTGACTTTTGGGTCCCTCTGCTGTCCTAATGATGGATATTGCTTGAATCAGGACCAACATGAGCACATTTTTTGAAAAGTGTATTAAATTGCCTTAGAGATAAAAATGATAGTGATGGTATTTTTTAAAAAAAAATCTGATTAGTCCTTTGCAGATGTGTCTATACATAACAGCTGTGTAGTAAAGCCTTTTTCTATATCAAACAGTAACATATATTAAAAACTAATTTGCATCTAGCACTTGAAAAGAAAATTCTGAGCTTCAGATAAAGGTGGGTTTGTAACTAGATCTGAGCAGTACTCCCACTCCCCAGTGAATAGTAAATGAGTTTGGATAAACACATTCAGAACCTACTGAACTACTTCATTTTGAATTGAAGCTGGAAGGAAACAGGTAAATAATTGAAAATACTATCTTCTTCAGATAAAATCAAAATACTTGATTTTGTAAGTGTATTTCTACTTTAAAGTAGTCCTAAATTAAGAATTTAAGTAACCTAAAGTGATTCTTTTTCCCCTTAATCTGATACAATTAATTTGGTTGGTTCACTGAAAGATATCAAACAGCTCCCTGAAAATATATTTGCTTTGAATAGCTGAAAACAGTAAGTTTCGGTAGGTTTAGTTCTGCCACCAATAAACTATATGATGCATGGCTTTGTGGAATTGAATTTATGCAGCATCTACATGGTACTGTTGCAGCTGATAAAACTGAACTCATGGTTTACTACTCACATGTGACAGCAATCCTTGACAACATTAACATGACTGTTTCAAAACTTTGAGGTGCTATGAAATAGCCACCCAGTTAAACTTACATTGCTAATGCAGAACCACTCATTACTCAGAGGCGCAGGAAGAGGAGCCGAAGCGCCATCGCTGAGAGCCCCAGGGCTCGGTGCTGATCCAGAAGCATCTCCCCAGTGCCAGGAACCAACTGCACAGCTCTGGGGGGCAGAGAAGAGCACAGGCAGCGAGTCAGGGAGAGGCGCCTGTCCTCACCTCTGCTCGCCTGCAGCCAGCCCAGCACACTGCTGGCAGAGCACACAGGCAGGCAGCGAGATGAAAGCATCAAAACGAGCAGATGATCTTGTAGATTAACATACAAAATCCCTTAATGGATATGTAGGCAACACAGATAATTATAAATCCACAGAGCATGACTCAGAGTCAAGTACAGGGCATGCTTCCAGAAACTATGGAAGTAAAAGTCACGGTGTTACCTTCAAAGAAACCTGAACCAAGCCAGAGACTAGTGACAGCACCATTATCAGGCTATTTAGGCAGTAAGCAGGGCCAACGGAGACTTAAGGGCAGTTTCCAGCACTAGCTGACCTTTCAGAAGGATCACTTGAGCTTTACAGCCCCCTCCTGCCTTGCTGTTCCAGAGGGTTGAGCAGAAGCCTTGGGCCAGGCACAGGACAAACACTGTAGTAAAGTGTTTGTGAAGTTGTCTGTGAAGGAAACCTGACAGGAGCTTTTAAGCTAAAGCTTCTGCCAGAGCCAATTAACACGCAGAGGCCGGATCATACCAGCTTTACAGGGCAAGAGGCAGCGCAATGACCTTATCTTACCTTGCAGAGACAACACCGGGCAGGCTGGTCGTGCAGCCGAAATGTCAGACAGCCTCCCCCACCCTACAAGGACCTTGCAGCAGCAAGTGCATTTACCCAAACTGTCCCTCAACCCATGGATCAGCGCTGTTTCCCCTGCTCCCAAGTGGGGATGAAGCACATGGACACAACTGGATTTTTAGGACAACACAGAAGTGTCCTGAAAGCAACAGGGCAAGGCTGGAAGCATATCCACAGGTCCACACTGTCCTGCCTCCCCCAGCCCCTGCTCGTGCTGCAGGTGTGCATCCCTTGGCAGGGAGGCAGTAGCTGGGCAGAGGGCTCTATACCCAGTCATGTCCTACAGCTGAGTGCCATGGACACCCACAACCGACACATCAGACTTTCATCCCCATGTCTAGTGCCCAAGAGCTTCTCCTGTTGCTAGAGACAGGCCACAGCCATAAAACCCCTAGGTCTGATCCTCAGGAAGCTTCGTGCTCACTTCGATTCCCAGTCTCAGGCCTGGATGCAGTCACTCATCGCTGCCTACAGCAACAAAACCCTTTGGGGTCACCACTACCCGGGAAGACAGAAAGCCTCTGGCTGCCCCAAGAAGCCCAGCTCTCCTGCTTGCTGGCACAGAGCTTTACCATGAGGCTGCTCATCTGCCCCAGGCACCCTTCCCATTGCCCCATACACGTCTTAAACACCACACTCCCTCTTTTTAAACAGGAAGACCCCACTGTGCTCTCTAGTTCTCACATTTCCATCACCTTTCCAGCAGCAGCACAGCAGTGACAGAGCCATGGCAAGGCAGGGAAGCTGAAGTGTTTTTCACTTCATTCTCATTAACAAAGTACCATCACCAAGCACTATCCACTTGCTAGGAGCTGGGGTTTTAAGGCTCATCTCTAATTACACCTTGTCATGCCTTCTGTCTCAGCAGCATGGATCTGCTTTCAAGCAGAGGCAGGGTTTGACTGGTCAAAGCTGAATGAACTGCCTACAAGCACATAAGCTTGTTCAGCCAACCTTCACCGCCCCTCAGGAGACAGCTTACTGAATTTAACTTGTGCAAGAAGAATCAAGGTTCCCCTAGCTATCTGATTAATAGAAACATTTTCTGTAGCAGGAAGGTGTGTGCAGCTGTGCCAGTGCTTTCTCCCTCCAGGTTTAGCCAATTAAGCAGCTTTTCCACCCCAAGGGCTGTCCGTACACCCACATCAATAGATCTCCCCACCATGGCCTGTCTTTATGCACTCTTTACATTCTCTATCTCTGTCCTATGTTGACTTCCACATTCCAGAAAGGAAATTTATTAATATTTCCCCCACAATATATTTTCCCACAAGACCACTATAAAAATCAAGCTTGGAAGCAGAACATGGGCTGCACATTACAGGACGTTCCCCATTACTCTTTGCTGCAGAGGCTCCTGGCCGCCTCTGCCCATCCTGCCTGGCACAGCAGGGGCAGCCAGGCTCCCAGCAGCCATCCCAGCTCTGCAGCTGTTCCTCTTCCAGAGCTCTACTGAGGGAGCTCTGCAGTATCTGCAACAAAGTCTAGCTTTAAAAAAAAAAAAAAAAAAACTACCAGATACAGCTGTTGTTGTAGTGAAGTCAATGGCAAAAGTGATGTTATAAACACACGGCCTGGTATCACCAGCCACGGCTGGCACAGTCCTGGGTAAAGGGAAGGGTCACCACCATGCTGCCCCTCACTGCTGGCTTGCACAGCCTGCTTACTCAGACTAGAGACCTCCCTTGTCTTTAGCACTGCTAAAATACTGGCTGTTCCTGCTTACACTGACCTGACACCTCCCCACACACCTGGGGAGGGAGGCCCATACCAGGACAGGAAGAACAGGGACTAGCTTCTCTCATTGACTCTTGGTATGGCCACTCTATTGCCTGCTGTCAGGTTTCCAAATCAGCATCACTGACACCCCTGCAGCTCTAGGACTTTTTCTTTTTTTTGGCCAAAAACATGCCCACAGTCTGGCTGTGGATGGGCTGTGCACAACTTCTCCTGCCACCATCCTGGTCTCCCTGCACCCCCTTGCCTGTACCTGGCCATCAGATGCCTCTTGCCACGTGCTCTGGAACAGAGACCACTCCCCAGAGCCCAGCGGTAAGGCACCAGAACTAACAGATAACAGTTGTGGAACACTGAGTAGGTATCCATACGCATCAAATTTGGCAGCAAAAACGGGCTGCAAGTGCTACCTGCCCAGGGGTGCCAGTGGGGAAACAAGCACACACACACCTGCTAAAGCCCCTCTTTTCATTTGTATTTTCCCCAGCCAAAAAGCCTAGGAGGGCATGTGGCACCCATTATGCCCAAGACACCCAAGCCCACTACCCGCAATGGGCAGGCTGATGCCGACAGGAGGCTGGAACCCCGGCACGACCAGAGAGGAGCCGAGCCCTGCGGAGGCCGGAGTGAGCTCTGGCACCACGGCTGGGCCCGAGGAACTCGATTTTGTCTCCGCACCTGTGAAGTCTGCAGCCACCGGGTGCGGGTTTGCGTTGCACGACTCGGGGCTGACTTGCAGGCAAAACGGAGCCTGGGATTTAGTCCCCTGCAAAACGACATTGTGAGCTCTCACGCGAATTTATTCTATCTTGGAGTTTTCTCAGCCTCTTAGTCTCGCCCACCCGCTGCGCTAAAGCGGCGAGAAGCCCAGCCCGGTGCCGCAGTCTGCGGCAGCACCCGGCGTCCGCCGCCGGTACTGCAGCCTCATAACACCGGGAGGAGCATCCACAGCCTGCCAGGCCTTGGAGACGCCACCAAGCCCCGAGTGATGCGAGAGGGTTGGCAGGACCTGGACTGGCCGCCAAGCAACAGCAGAGCCCCCCGAGACCCTACTGGTGCAGAGCGTGTCTGCACGATGCCACGGCTGCTCCGATACAAGGGTGTGAAGCAGCAGCCTCCTTTGTCACAGCATGAAGAGGGGAAGAGCTTCAGAGGCAGAGTCCAAGCCTCAGCTGGATTCAGTGAAAAGCGGAGCAAGTGTGTCACACCTGGAGTCCCACCACTGATGGTAAACATCAATATCTGCATCCGGCAACAGCAGAACTGAAATATACTCCCCAAATCACAAGGCTACAAAGTCCTGCTCTTTTCATCTGCATCTCTGGCCCCAGATTTTTTTCCCCTCCAATGTCTGCAGCAGGGGTGAGCAATGCCCCAGGAAAGACAGCAGGCTGAGTAGTCTCAGGCCAAGCAAGTCATTGATTACAGCTCCCTTTTATTTTATTTTCATCAAAGGGACCTCCTGAGACAGCATTCTGTCACCTCTCAGAGAGCTCAGGGACAAGCCCTGCAGTAGCACAGGAAACTTGTTCAGAGCACCCTGGCCCGACAGCAGTCTCAGGAGAGGGTCAGAGCAGCCACAGGAAGGAGAGTCCGGGCAGACAGCAGCTTGCCAGGGGGGCTCAGCATCATGCCTCTCTGCACCAATCTGTTTAACTCATTGCAAGAACAACCGCTGGGGCCAGCAAAATAGGCACCCGTTCCACAAAGAGCAGCTGCCTGTTGCAGCAACAGGAACTTTGGAGTCTCTGAGGACGAATAATTGTACTGCAGTTTGTGCACAGCTCGGCTGTCGGCTCCTCTCGTTTTGAGGAACCTCCCGTCTGCGGCTGGGTCACCGCTCCGCAGAGCGGTAGGACCGCGGGAAGGGATTTGCACCTCGCAGCGGGGTGACCGCTGCCAAGAGGACATCGGGGCCTCCGGGGGCAGCAGCGGAGCCGGCGGCCGCGGGTCCCCCCCCCCAGAGTACGCCCAGCGGTCGCAAGAGGGAGCCCAACACCCGGGAACGAGCAGCGCTCCCGCGGTCGCACCCTCCCGGCGGAGATGCCCTGGGCAGCGCGGTCCCTACGCGGGGCAAGGAAGCAGCTCGGGAGACCTTTTAAAGTCCCTTCCAGCTCCTTCTTAACTGGTCATCATCGGAAACATTTGGAGCACCTGTTGGCTGGTTGCAGCTGGGGATAAGGATTAGGGTTTGTCTGAAAAAAGTCCCTGTGTTTACAGGGCAGCTGATGGTTTTATCACAGATGACTCCACAAAAGCCACCCTCCTGGAGAAAGGCACAAAATTCTTTGGGAAGAAAGCCAGACCTGTTACAGCCAGCCCTTGCCACAACACCAGCATCTCTGTTCACTCCCAATTAATTGAGCAATTTTAGCTCAGAAGGGGAAGCACCACATGACACAGCAGCAGCACGTCTCACCTCCGTGGGAAAGCCTCAATCCACAAACTGGGAACAAGTTCCCAACCCTGCTGCAGGCACTAACACTGTTCCTTGGGTCCAGCCTCAGGCTGGTCAGGGCAACACCCCAGGCCCAGTAGCAGCTCAGTTTTGACCTTATCTTTCAAGTTTGGATTGAGGCTCTGTCAGAGCCTCAGGGAGCACTCCAGAAATCCCTGGAGCTGACCTTCTCAAAGGTCTGGTCCCTCACAGCCCCATGGGTGAGGAGCACCTCGAAGTATCTTATCACCAGAGCTTTAAAACAAGCAACTCTTTATGTAACACCTACCTTTCTACAGGGATATATCTTACACATCCCCCTGTTCTCCCTTTATGTGTTGTGGTAACCCACATGCATCATTATGAGCCTTCTCCAGCATTTTTGGAGCAACTTTATAAGACACCAACACCAGCCACAGTTACTGCAGCTACTCCTATGAGAAGCTCCTAAACCACACTGCTTATTTAGGGGAGGGGGAAAACACCAACACCCTTACCCACCCTGCTTCCACAAAGCAAAACACTCACCTTCTCCTTGCTCTGGAGTCAACAAAAAGAGCCAAAGGCTCCTCCTGGGCCCCTATTTAGCTCCATCAATGGTGATGGGGTGGAGGGAACTGTTGGCTGATTCACAGCATCTGGGGGCCATTTCATCCTGAAGCAGGTTCAGCTGCTCTCTAATCCTCAAAGGACCCAATAAATGCTGATACCCTCCTGCTGCTCCTTGCAACTGTCACTGTCTACATCTTTTCAGTACCCTGCAATACAGTTCTCCCACCTATCTCCTGAGCAATCATTTCCCCTGGCCCCGTTGCTCAGCCTTCCCTCCAGTTTTGGCCCCCACCCAATACAAGAAAGATGATGAAAAATGGGAGTAAGCTCAGTGAGAGCCACCAAGACAGCTGGGGACTGGAACATTCACCCTGTGAGAAGAGGCTGAGGGAGGTGGGCTGGGTGGTGAGAAGAAAGCTTCAGGGGGTGGCATGGCATCCCTGCAAAGGGGGTACTGAGCAGGCTGAGTTGGGCTCCTCAGTGGTGCATGGCCAGGAGACAAGAGTCAGCTGAAAGGAAAGAGATTCAGAATGGAGACAAGACAAGGAAAAATTTCTTTGATGTAATGACAACCAAACCCTGGGACCAAGCCCAGGGAGATCTTGTGTCCTCCACCCTTGGAGGATTTCAAGGCTAGACTGGATAAAGCCCTGAGCAATGTGTTCTAACCTCAGAACTGACCCTGCCATAACAGGAGGCTGGATTAGAGACTTCCCAAAGTCCCTTCCAACCTATCCTGATCCAGACTGCCTTCTCACAGGGAGAAGAGGGAGAACTGGAATGACGACCAAGTCCAGAGCTCCCTCCCCAGCCCAGCTGTGGGAGCCCTGCAGCCAGCACCACCACCCTCGGATCATCCCATGGTGGCTCAAAAAGCCTCATCAAACGCTGTGAATGTCAAGGGAAGAAGTAGGACAAAGGATTCAACTGAGTTGTGACAGGGACACGTGCCTGTGCTGGGGAGGAGGAGGGAGCGGTGGAGCACACCAGTTAAATGGGCCAAGAGCCTGGGCACAACAAAGTATCAGCCACATCACTAGCACAGTGGAGCTGTGAGATGGAAATGCATCCTTCCCCCCCTGCCAGGGGCAGCCTGCTCACAGCAGGGTGCTCAGCTGTGAGCAACGTCTTTCGTTCAGCGAGAGCAACCATGCAAGGATGTAATTCTTCCCTTATTTTAAGTGCGGAGGGGGCTGGGCCAGGCGCAGGGAGCATGGGGCCCTCCTGTGAGGAGCAAGTCTTGGCAGCCACTGAGGTGCTGGGGCTGCTCCCACCCCAGCCTCGGCCCTGTGCCTGAGGACCTCCCTCTCCAGGGAGAGGAAAAGCTGCAGAGATGCTCGTGTTATCTAATAGAGAGAGCTCAAGTGTTTCATGACTCACTCATCTCCCAAAGCTGTCAAATAAAACCAAAAAAAAAAAAAAAAAAAAAAACCACCAAAACAACAAAAAAAAAATCCCACATCTTAAAATGTGGAGGAAGGAAATCAAAGGAAAAATACTGGCTGAACATTTGGTTTCTGGTTTGGTATGTGTCCGGGACTGCAGCCGGACACAGATGTGAGCTCAGCCTGAAAAGCTGTGGCCACAGCTGCAGCCCTGCTCTGTCCCCAGCACCCATCATCTTGCAGAGAAAGCGAGCGCTGTGCTCCGAAACCAAGAGCAAATGGGGCAGGGACCCTTCGCTGGATGCAGCGCAGCCTCCCCTGGCCTCTCCGTGGGAAGGACTCCTCCATGAGCCTGGGGGACAGAGGCCGGGGCTGTCCTCCCCATGGGCCTGCAGATTACAGCCGAGCAACCTTTATCACCCTGAGGCTGAGGGCTGAGAACAGCCATCAGGACATTCACACCACGTACCCTCCGACCAAAGGCACGCATGCTGTGAGTGCCCTCCCCTCCCTTGGCAAGTTGCTCCAAAACCACACGGATGGTGCCATTAGGAAGAACTTCCTGGTATCGTTTTGCCTTTATACTTCCAGGTGCAATTGTGTTCTGTGATTACAGTTATGAGTAGCTGGGTGATTACTGAGATCTGTTTTGTACATACATAATGTCATCTGTGTTTGCATAACACCATGGATCCTCATGAGCCAAGTCCTCGTCCCCAAGCTTGTCCTCTGCAGCTGGCAGGACGAGGAGCACGGCTGAGGACTGTGGCAGTGATGGGAAGGACCGACCAAAGGCAAAGTCTCTCTGCAGGACGGGGAGCTGTGCCTGCTCCTGCTCCAGGCACTTGTAGGCTTTTGGAGGGGAACAGTCGCTGGAAGAAAGAGAGGTGCAGCGATGGGGAAAACATGCCGGGGCACAGGCAGGTAGTGCCGGGCACTGGCCAAGGGCAGCAGCCTGGCTGCAGCCAGCTCCTGGACAAGTCTCACGCCTCCCGGGGCACTGGGAGACCTTCATGGCCAAGCCCAGTTTGGGGGCAAGAAGGAGAGGCACGGCTTTGGTTACTGTCAACCCTGGCAGGATCACTCAAGGTGAGAAGGGTCAGAGTGTGGCTCTGTTGCTGCTCCCTCTGTCACAGCATTACCCACCATCACCTGGTGCGACTGAGCAGACCCAGTGATGGAACAACCTGAGGGACATGGCCCGAGGATGAAGACCAAGTAAGAAGACCTGCTTCTTCACTGGCTGGATTGGCTGCTGAGCCTGGAACTGCCTGATGTGGCTGATGGGTTCCAAGGAGGTGCTTTGCCACCACCACAGGTCCTGGTGTCCACAGGGCAGAGGTCCTCTCCTGCCCTTCTGGGGACACAGGAAGGGATGATGCTGGAAGGCACTCATATTTAATTTCCCGGCTCTGATTGTTGATCAGCCACTGATGAATATTTTGGAGCAAGAACATGGCATGGTCGATACCAGTGTGTGGAAATACGGTTTCACAACTTCTTGCTCCCCTTCTCCATTCTGTCAGCAGAGGTGGTGTGGATGATGGTTGGGTCTGTAGAGGTACAGAGGTGTTTCTATTTGCTATTTGCACTGAAAGAGCAAAATACGGGATAATTATCAAACAGTGAAGTCTCACAGCTTCTGTTCTCTTGTGATCTGTCCTTGTTATTCCAGCCTCTGGATTAAAAAGGATTAGGTATGGGGATATGCTGTGAGGTTTTTGGAATCACTGAGGGCCATCTCAGGCATAGAGATGTCCCATATCCTCTCCCTCATTAAAACGTCATTTTCCATCTTAAAACCAGTATTTTTGATCCTGTGACCTGAACACTGTGTTGCTGCAGAGCCACAATACAGATCACAGGATAACTCAAGTAGGAGAGGACATGTGGAGGTCATCCTGATCCAAGCAGGAGGACGGATGAGGAAGGTCCTTCTACTTCCCCAGCAGTGTCCTTTGTGACCACTTGTCCTTGTGCAGGAGGTACTTCTTGCTCCCCTCAATCTTATCCATGTTCTGGGTGTCTTGCTGTTGAGTTTACTGAAGTAACAATTTGGAACCAAACAACTGCTCTCTCCCTGGCTACACAACATTGTGCCCCAATTCAGATCAAAGCCTGCGCTGTGGCACAACAGGCAAATACTCAAGCTCTGTCCAAACACCGTCCAGAGGCTGAGATGCTCAGCATTCAGGTGCTTGCAAAATATGTTGACCCCTGAGGCTCATGATAAAATCTAAAGCTCCCTTTGAAAGTTAAGTGTTTAAAATTAAGAAAGTGGTGTCCCATTGATCTGCTGCCAATGTTTTAACAAGGGGATGCCACAAGTATTTCCCTGTGTGAATTTTGCACAGTGAATGGGGAGAGACTATAGAATTTATTTTCTCATGTTTGCACAAAGGATTTTCCAGCCAGCATCAAAAGGAGAGAGGACAGCAGCATGAAAAGTAAAGAAAGCAATAAAGTTTGTGTGCATTCACATTTGTAAATAAATACAAATACTTGTCCCCGAAAATCAAGGTGTGTGTGTGTGATTCAGGGGGAGTTTATCCTAGAGGTGGGGAGAGAAACCCACAGCTCTTCTCCTCCCGGAAATTTTCTTTTTAATTATTGACACTTTATACAATCTGGTGTTCTTCTAAATATACTTTTATTAGCATGAGAAGCTACTTGGCAACAGGAAACTAATGCTGGCAAGTTCACAGTTTTCAAGAACAAAGTCCCTCTTAGGACAAAGAAGAAGACGACAGATTTGGAAAGCAAAGCCTTGCTGCTTCTGCCTAAAACCAGCCTCCACCTGCCATCTTCTTGTTGCAGACTTCAATGGAGCAATACTCCCTAGCCTCAGCTTGTTTGTTTCTGGCTTCCAAAGAAGATGAGGCATACACAGTCACGTTGCTCATGAGCTCTCCCGCCACCCTCCCGCTGTAACCTCGGCGAGAGGGAGAAGCACTCCTAGGGAGGCTGATGAAGATCGAAGGCACATGCTGTCACCCACCCTGTGGGACAGCCAAGCTGCATGGCTGCCCAGCAGGCATGCGTCCATTCACCAGGGGGACGGGACTGAAGAGCTACAGCAATGTGGGAGGGAGGGCACGGCCATGGGAATCGCTGCTCCCGCACGGGGAACGCGTTGCCTCCCGGTAGGAAGGCGATGCAACAGCACAGCGCAGCGAAGCCACACGTTAGGTGTTAGCACCGCTGCATGGAAGCACTTTTCTGGGTGTTACAGAAAAAAGGATCCAGCCAAAGAATTGTGCTGAGTTTTATTTTATTGAGCAGAGACAGTGGAGATGAGGACAAGCTGATGCCATGCCCAGGCACCAGCGCCTGCGACTGCTGCTGAAGGGGGATCAGCCTTTGGTGCTCAGAGATGGTGAGGACTCAGCATTTCCCCATGTGCTTCAATCTTATTTTCCCTCCACTCCTCCTGTAAAAGGAGCAAGACAGACTCAGAGAAAGCAGCACATGACAGACAGCACAGATACAGCAGTGTGGGACAGGGAGCTCATCCATCTGAACAGGACCATTTGCTTGGCTCATGCTAGAGTACCCCAGAGCCTCACAGGGAGCATCAAGCCATCTTTTCCTCTCCTTGCTCTTCTCTAATTTCCCCTAGGATAAGGCAGCCTTCAGAGTGCACCAAATGTTAAGGACTGATAAGGAGAAACCAATGTTTT
Organism: Anseranas semipalmata; assembly: GCA_013399115.1. Taxonomy (NCBI): domain Eukaryota; kingdom Metazoa; phylum Chordata; class Aves; order Anseriformes; family Anseranatidae; genus Anseranas; species Anseranas semipalmata. The sequence goes on along the minus strand of VXAA01006251.1, from coordinate 371,971 downwards.
GCAAGCCCATTCAGTCCAGAGGTGCTGGCTCCTATTAAATCTCTGTTAAAAGGAGACAGAGCTCAGGAAAAGGAGACACTCCAGTTCTTCCTCTGAGATTTTGTGTCTTGTTCCACAAAGTCCATTTAGACTTTCCACTGATAATTTGGCACGGCTTCCCCCCTGCATTCCTCCAGACTCTTTTCTGCATCCAGAGGTGTGTACAGGGAGAGTTTTAGCCTGTGGCATATAGAGGGAAATGTGCACCAATTTAGTCCATGCAGGTGGTATAGGAAGGTGCAATTACCTCCCAGGCCCTGTGCTGTCTCTCTGCATGGTGACCAGCATCATACAAAGCCTAGAAATGAATTAAAATTAACTTGGATTCATGCAGCTTTGTTCTAAGGAGGAAACATTCCTCCTGGCATGGACCAGGGCTGGTCTGTGCAGGTGGAGAAGCCTGGATGCAGGACCACCCTCCATGGAGAACAGCATTATGGACATGGAAATTGGGCCAGCTCTACCTGGCATTTTGAATCCCTCTGCTTTCACTTACAGAACCGCCTTGCAGAAGGCGCACTTGTTTCCGTACGTTACACCATCCGTGCCACAGTGAGGGTTGGACTCCCTTGTGCAGTACACGCTCCTGTTTACAAACTCTTTACAAATCTGCAAAAGAAATAAAAACAAACAAACAAACAAACAAAACCCCACAACTTTCAGGTCTCATAGAATCATAGAATGTTGAAAAAGGTTGAAAAGGGTTGAAAAGGACCTTAAAGATCATCTAGTTTCAACCCCCCTGCTCTGGGCAGGGTTGCCAACCACTAGAGCAGGCTTCCCAGAGCCACATCCAGCCTGGCCTTGAATGCCTCCAGGGATGGGGCATCCACAACCTCTCTGGGCAACCTGTTCCAGTGCCTCACCACCCTCTGTCTCCCATACTCTTTCTTTTGCTTTCCAGATAGGAAGCAAGATCACTAATATAATTTCTCCGCCCAGAGGACCAAAGCAGCAGTGATGTCATGGCCTATTTACTGGAAGAAAAAGGCCTGTCAGAACTAGCAGAAGCAGTGTTTCAGGGGAATTTTTGCCCTGTGGTTGAGGAGGGAAACAGTAGCTACCTGGGAGAAATCCTGATATCCCAAAGACACAAGTGGATTTGCCTAGGCATGTAGGAGAAGAGTCAGCACTGATGCTCTTTCAGGCATTTGGCCCCAAGTCAGCTCACAGCAAAATGGCATCATGCACCTTGTGCAACCACGCGCAGCTTTGTGCTTGCTGAGCTCTCTGCCTTCCCAGCGGAAGGAGAAGAAAACCATAGTCTATAGGGAACTAGAAATGGTGTCGAGGAAATGAACAGTTATTTTGTCTCTGGACAAGTCCCAGTAATGGACCTAGTTTGGGGGAATAAACCGCTCCCAATATCCCATTTGTTTCATGAGGAGATTGGACAGTGGAGTGAAGCACAGCGAACAAAGCCAACCCTGTACATGCACTCTGGACTGAATCATGGGAAGCATTTGCTAAAGCATCTTTCCATTTCCCTAGTCTATTTGCTCCTATGTGTGGCCACACACAACATCCCCTGTACCATGGTGAACTTCCCAAAGCATTGGAGCATCTTGGAATGACCAACCTGCTCCCATCAAACATCAGAACTAGTTTACCACACACTGAGATCTGTTACAAAACCATTCCTCTAGAGTCGGGAGAAAATGCAGATTCAATAAGCAGAAAGAGATGCACTAACCTCTTCAATGTCTTGAGCTGCTACATCTGGAATTTAAAAAAAAAAAAAAAAAAAAGATTTTATATATATATTAGCATTATTTTCTGAGAGAAGCTGAACCAAAGCCACAAACCCTTTTGCTAAACACAGTGCAATGTACACCAGGTTTTCCCTGCTCTGCCATCCTGTGCGGTGGAGGAGGGGGTAGGAAATACATTATCTGAATTGCTTCTCGGTATTTTGCTTTTTGAAAAATGTTACTAAAATACCATGTAATCAGTCATTCAGCTGCTAACTGCGCCGCAGACACATAAACCCATCTCCCTGGCAGGCAGCCACTGCCGGGGAAGCAGGCTGCCGTATCGGATTTGAACCACTCTCGGCAGAGATTTTAAAGCTGTATTGACTTTTAAGGCTTTTAGGCTCCTGCACCTCTGAATAACAAAACCGGCTGGTACTGTTAATACAGGCACACTGTGGAGGTGGAAAAGGAGACCCTGCGGTCAGCTTATAGCCATCCGCAGTACGGCACAGCCCCGAGACTCTCCCGGAACAACTTCATCCCAAGCGAGATACAAAGGGATGTCACGGCGTGATCCAGAGCAGAACAGGCAGTGCCAGTCAGTGAGAGTGCAGAAATACCCGCTGCAAGCACAGGCTCTGGTCTTGGAGCTAATCAGTCCATCCCCTTTTTGTTTCTCCACTGCAAAGACCGCAGCTTGGACGCAGGTTGGGCGATGCTGTGGTGTCTGTGCTGGGGAGCCTGGCACCTACAGGCGGGTTGCACGTGGATGTGCGGGAGCTGGGTCACAGCACCTCGCCTGGCAGCAGAGGCCGGTTCGTGGGCTGGGGGCACTGCAGCAGCATGCTCGGTGCCAGGCACCAGTGCTGCACCATGCAGGCTGGAAATCCCATCCACAGCCAGCCAGACCAGTATCCTTCACCCACCCGACTTCTTCTGCCAACTGTAATGCCTTGCGGTGTTTTATCCCTGCCATCGGTGCATCTGTCACATGCTCGGGTTAGGCTAGGCTGCACTGGGAAGTCACCATTATGGCTATCTGCATATTATTTACAAAATAGCTCAATAGATAGTTTTTATAAATATTACATGCAGCTACACAAGGCTTCATGAGGATGTCTCTTGGCATCTGTTTATTTCATATGAGATCACAGAGTTTGCTGCTATTCTGCCTGGCCTTGGAAGGAAGCTTCAGCACTCTGACAGAACCCAGTCCCAATTAAGACTCAATTAGAGACAGATGAATATTTCATAATGAATAATGTGTACAAAGTAATTCACCTCTTTTCTCCTTGCACAGCCTGCAATTTTCTCCAGTGAATTCTTTATTCAAATTATTCACAGAAAAACAAGTATAAATAATTCTTGGTCTGCATGGTCTTCAATAACTGCCGCCACAAACCTTCCAGATTTGGGTCAGCTGGACACAAGCAATTGATAGCACTGGTGTGCCCTAAACATTCAAAAATCATCAGTCAGCTTCCCCAGATCATCAGAGAGATGTGTAAATCTCAAGATAAATGAACGCTGGATCGTTTTAATTTGCCCTCTTTGTTCTGGCTCCTTGAGGACATTTGAATTTAATTTTCAAGCTTTTCTCTGCAACATATTTGGAAGCTAAAACTTTCATCTAATTACGTTTCCACATCTCTAAGGAAAACACCAAATACCAAGATGCTTAAGATCAAAACAGGAGCTGATGACCCCGAGGTGTGAGCTTCTTCTCTAACTGGTTCAGCAAAACTCTCCGGTGAACATTTGTACCAAAACTTGTAATTACACTCTGCTTTGGTACATTTGCTGAAAGAGCCGCTTACAATTTGCTCATTCCATCTCCCGGTGACACCTCCGCTGTGTTATTCACTGCGGAGGCACACAGGGAGTGGAAATATGTGACACGAGTGAGCAAGTCCTGCAGATATTTTCTACTTGCTCAGCTTTATCTTCAAGCCCGTCATCTGGTGATCAAAGCTCTCTGTAGTTTGCTCTTGTCAGGAAAGTTTCTTTCTAGGCAACAGAAAAGATAACTTACCCGAGAAGAAAGACAGAAGCAGCATGCTGAGAAGCACGAAGGTGCCTGTTGCCTTCATGCTGCAGGTAGCTCTTTAGTCCACAGCAAGCGATCTGTCCGGGAGGTGTTGTCTCAGCCACAGAGCCCACAGTGTGCTCGCGGACCTGCCTTTCTGTGTATTTATGTGCCCATCCATAGCTGTCCTCATTCCTCACCTTAATTGTGAGAACTTCTCCACTTCATTTCTAAAGCCATTATTGGTCCTGTCCATGTTTATGGTGCTTTAAGAATGCTGCCCTGTCCACATCAAACCTAGAAAGGGCTAATTATATGAGTGATAGACTCAGGCCTGTAATATCTTTTTTTTTTTTTTTTCTAAATAGTCACAGGATTCTCACAAGGGTGAATTTTCAAAGCAGTGATTCATCGGGGAAGCTGGTAATTTTCATTCTCTGGGTCCTCGCTGAATGCCAGCTCCGAGGCTTTGAGCGCGGCGTGATGACACTCACCAGACATTACGAAATAAATCACAGCATGAGAATGTGTTGTCTGTGAAACCAATTATACGTTGTTCCCTGGCTATTTTTGAGGATGGTTCTAAATTTGTTGGGTTGGGGTGGAGAAGCACACTGATGCTCTCATAGCTGTGTGCAGAGTCCCACATAGGACTGTTGCCTCTCCTCCCTGAACTATTTAAACCATAGCTGTCAATGTTTTCCAGTTTTTCACATTTGCAAACATATGCTAGGGCTCCGCTCCCACAGCAAGAGGCAACTAAGGGAATTTGATGGAGAACTGAGCTCCATTTCCAGCTGATTCTGTGCAAAGATTTGTGTTCAGCTGCACCATCTGCAAAATATCTGTTCAGATAGGAATAATCTTTTAAATTTTAGTATGCTTTCCTAAGGAGATAAAGGTTATGAGAGTACTGTGTATAGGTAAATCTGCTTATTAATCTCCCCAGTAAATTTTGAATCTGCAACTAATTCCAGCCAAATTTGACACAGGAGTGGAAAGCTAAAAAAAAATTGCATTTTTAAACATTTTTCTAGCAACTGAGGATTCCACTAATGTCTTCAGCTAGCAAGAGTGAATTTCTGCAGGAGAGCAATGCCATGACTGCTCTACGTCTGGAAAAGCATTAGAGTTTGCAGCTCACTAGACATCATAAAACCCACAGAACAGAGGAACCGTGACTGACAGGTGAGTTCTCAGATGTCTATTAAGGGTGAGCTCACAACACGGCCTCTCGTATAATTTAGTTATCAAGTCCGCCAGCCACAGCGCCGTTCAAAATCACGCTTAGTTCTGCCACTCGCAGAATTACTTGCTTGCCTTTTCTAGCTTCATACGTCACTGCTCGCCACCCCAGCACTAATACCTCAGCTCTTTATCTACCCAAATGTCTCATTTGCTGCAGCATAACTGACTGGGTTAGTTAGAAAATGTACCACAGGGATGAATCCCTAGCGGGCCGAAGAAAGGAAGAGACTAAATTAGCAAACAGGTGATTATCCTTATTACCCCTCTTTCCACTTCTTTATAACATGTGAAGCAGGCCACTCACTGCTGCACGTGGGGAAACTCTTCCATCCCTCTGACTTCTCAGAAAACAGGGGACAGGACAAAGGCACCTGGGCTTTGCTTTCCAGTCTAATGGGTACAGCTGGGCAGAGCCTCACTGGTACCAAGCTGAGTATTTACCAGTGCTGGGCCAGTCTCTAGGCTTACATGATACAGACCTTTTCTGTTTTCTCCAGATTTTTTTGTCTGGATGCTCACAAGGCACTTGGGGTATGGCCATACACCCTGTACTTGCTGTTTGCTCTCCCTTTCCCTTTAGAAGAGCAGCTCTTCTTTGAGCTTTTCCAAAGCCTTTTGAGCTCCTAAGCAAGCACCAGGCTTCCTCCAGCACAAACTACCATTACAGGGGAGGATCACCATAGGATCTTGCTGTTGAAAACACTTTCATGCTAAGGCTCTAACTCTGCTAGTCTGCAGCCACTCAGCAAACCTCTTGGCCAATGAGACATTACAGCCAAGCTGTGTCCTTTGCTGAGGGTCTCTGCTCACATCCACTAGCTACCTAGACTACTTCTTGATATTTTTTCCCCATAGGCAGGTTAGCAGTGAGCACACTCATAACTCTCCAGTTTGTCTTTTCTTGCCAGCAGGCACACAGCCATACTGTGGCTTATATTGCCTGTACTAATAGAAAAAAATAGAAATAATAGAAAAAAGTTCCATCCTTCTTCCTAGGATGGGGCACTGCTCTGACCTATTATTAAGGGAAGGACAGCTTCTTGTCTTCTGGTGGGAAGCACCTATAAACTTTCTAGGTCAAGAAATGGCCTACTTCCATTAAAAAAAAAAAAAAAAAAACCCAGAAAAAAAGCTTGGAAGTCACAGATTTTGTCCTCAATATCAGCCTTAACAGACAACTGCTGACCTAACAAGAGAATGGGAGGTGGAGAACGGAATGGGAAGGGGACATGAGTGGTGGCACATGGGACTTTTTGCCTGTGTTGTTAGCATATTCATTCCTTGACTCACCCAGAAAGATGGCACATCATCATATTCGTATACATCATTACTACTCCAGTACACTCTTTAGGCTCCCACAAAGACACTATCTCCATATATTACCTTTTTTTCCAGATGGAAACCACCTTGGAGCTACCAGCACATCTCCTGGCCCTTCTTTTCCTACGGCTAGAGAATCCAAAACATTTTCCTTGAGGGCCCCTTATCCTTCCTCTGCCTCAAACACCCCAAGTGCAACTTTTCAGATCTCTTCTCCAAGGAGCCAAAAGCCTGAGCCCAGTCTAATTTCTCCCCGGGTCCTTATTAGGCTCATTACAGCCTTGCCCAGCTTGCTGCAATTTTCTGCTGATCACCACAGTCTCGAGGGACACACCCTTCAAGGAAGCAGCAGTTCCTAATTTTCCTCCCCATGAGATAGTCTCCTCCCTTTGCCATAAGCCTCCTTCTTATAATGCACTGCCAGACCTGCCCCTTGCCCAGGTGTGACCAGGCAGGGCTGACCACAGCCACGTTTCCCATCCACACTTCCCTAGGGCCATTTCCTCCATGCCAAGGTTCCCAAAAGGACCGGTTCCTCCAAGGCCTAGTGCTGTTACAAAGCCAGGTTCTGTCCATTCAAGACAAATCCATTTATATGCTGTAAGACAGAGAATGTGGGAAAGCGGCAGTATTTTATAGCAGCTTGTTTTCTTTTCTGATGGTTTGGTATGGAATGACGTACTCTTGTGAGGGCTTGGGCTGTTGTGAGATGGGCGTTACACTTTGGTCTTTATTGTGGTTTATTTCGAAACTTCTCCTGCCTGACAGATAAGTACATAAAAGCCTGAAGACCATTACCCCTACCCTGAGAAGAAGAAAAAAAAACAAACAAAAAAAAACCACCAGTCCATGGCAAGGAGAGTGGCTGGGTTTGATTTATTGATGGATCAAAGCAGAAGCCAATGTACAACAGGGAGCAGGGAAGAGCACGTTGGAATTGCAGGCCTTGTAAGGGAAAGACAAGGGTGAAGGTTATGCACCAGCACTCAGCATCTACCGTAGTGCTTGAGTTTCAGAGATCCCCGGCTCTTCCTGAAGAGAAAGAGGGAAGCCAAAATTACAGACGTGGAAGGCAGTTTTATTGTCCCACCAGTACCGTTGCTAACTTTACCCAGATAAGCTGAAGCTCCATGCTGCCCGTGTTAGAGTCCCTTGCTTACAGTTTCACCTCTCTCCCGATTTCCCAGGTTACACGCTTTGTCATGTGAAAGAGATTTGGGACAAACCCCGTAATTTTGGATACTCCTCCTACGGTTACAGTTTAAATTACTCTCGCAGGGAGGGAGTCAGGAATGCTCTGAGCCTGCAAATGGGAATCTGGATTTAATTGTGAGGGGAGGAGAAGACTCACTTGGGCTTAAGCTCTGCAGTGCCTGGGGTGGGCACAGAAGAGGGAGTGTCAGGAGAGGGACGTGGAGCGGGGACGGATTCACCAAGGGGCTAACGGGAGCGCTGGGGCTTCCCCAGCAGCTGCTGCCTGATGCTCCAGCGCAGCAGCGTTTTCATGGCTGCGCGGTGAGCGCCGTACTTACAGAACTGCAATGCAGAAGTGGCATTTGTTTCCATATGTGACGCCATCAGAGCCGCAAAGGGGCCTATACTCAGCAGTGCAGTAGACATCGGTGCTCTTGAATCCACTGCAGTCGATCTGCAGATAACGGAGCAATGACACACTGTGAAGCTTTTGTTCCCCGTATTTTCCTACATCTGCTTTATGTCTATTTAATGTTTACAATATGACAAAGCATAAAAGCCCCTTTCAGGTGCAGGGCTCTGTTGTTCTAGCAACTCCACAAACTCTAACATGCTTGCCTGGCAGAGCATGAAGTGAGAAGTCAGGGGAAAAATAGCTGATAAATAGCCTCAGTAGTGAAATGGCCATGCCAGTATTTCCAGGCTGGCCCCTCTGCTCTTGTTCAGCACTCTAGCAGAGAGAGGCTGCCAAAAAGTGGCTTGTTCCAAACCACACAGTACAAAGTTCTCCCGCATGAAGATCACGTATATTGCTGGTGCTGGATGAGCCCCTGCGCTCCCCCAGGAGGGGTGAGGTCGCACCTCTCACTCAGCTGCGTTTCTTTTCCCAGTGAACCAAGGTCTCAGTATCAGCTGGCTGCTCTGTTCCCAGGTCAGACACTGTGCAGGTGAAGACTGCACACTGGAGTCACCCTGGCATACTTTAGCTATTTTCCTCAAATCCTATTTCCAGGCCAAATATGCCAGCACAGTGCAGGCATTTCTATTATGTAGCTGTGATTCACTGAATTCGTGTTGTGCAATATATTATAACAACAGTTCACAGTGCAGACTTCTGAGCTTTACCTCGGGGCATTTTCCAGCAGAGCGTAGGTCTATGTCCTCTCCATTCCTTTGGGAAGAAAGCGAGTTGAGAATGAACAAGCAGAGCGCAGCCGCTTCAGGAGTCAGGCTCCCTCATTACCCTCCAGATAACAACACCGGCACCCAGACACCCTGCCAGTGACCCAGCCTGTCACTTACGCCACTGCAGAGCAGAAGCTGCATTTGTTGCTGTAGGTAACCCCGTTGGTGGCACAGAGAGGGTTGTAATGCCTGGTGCAGACAGTCCCCTGACCATCGGTTGCTCTCACGTAGCCAGTGCAATCAACCTGAAACAGTCACAGAACAACATTTTAATCAGTCCTGCGTAACGGTGCGTGATGCAAGAGACATTTCCCCTTCTCCCCACCGCAGTAAAGAGAGCTCTTTGGAGTCACAAGCTTCCAGCCCGGCATGGTGTGGTTGAGGGAGCACGAGCAGGTGAAATTCTGCCATTCTCCCATTGCACATGAGTGCAATGGGATCCTGGATTATCTACGTTTTTTCCTGTCCTGACATGGGTTTCATCGGTGTCATCTTGGGGGTTTCCACCCTGAACACTGTCAAGCAGGATTTGTGCCTACCATGCCTTAGGTGGCGGCAACTTCTGCTGTGAAATGTCTACACCACTTGAAAAAGGAGTTTATGCTTGCCTCAGTGTTCCTGTAACTACGCTGAGTGTACAGAAATGAAAATTGTAGCATTATGTTAAATTGCACGGCCAGAGCGTTTCTTTATGTTATCTCACTAATCTAAAAATAGAGATACTTCTCCACTTCATGGTAGCTCTATATATTGATAAACAAGCCTTATGATAGATGTTCTGATAAAATCTTTTTTTTCTGTTACAAAATTATGATTTAGTCAAAATCCGAACTTCCTCTGGGAATTTCTTTGTTTCAACAAACTTTTGTCTAAGTCTAAAGGGAAACATTTTGACAATGCTGAAACATTATTGAAATCAAAAGCTTCTGTTTTTAAGTCAGGTGTTATGCACAATATAACATTTCAAAACTCACAGTTGAAACAGATTTGCATTTTTCAAAATGAAATTAAAAAAAAATCTTGAAGATCTGAAATTCTTCATTTTCATTAAATTTTTGACAGTTTTGAAGTTGTACATTTTTAATGTACAATTAATCCTAGGAAGGGTTTCTGTCCAGCTCTCTGCCATCATTTTACACACCACTGCACAGTGCAACAGCAGCAGTCGATCTTGGACCATACCTTCATGCATCTTCCATCATGCTTTTTGTCAATCACTCTGTTACGACTAGAAGGAGAGAGAAGGAAAGGAAGGATTAACCTGTTGATGCCATGTAGTCATCTCACTCATTGTCTCTCCACTCGTAAAGCCCCAGTAATTAATCAAACTTAGGAGTTTTGACACGGAAGAGACACAGCCTGACGAGGTCCTGCGCACTAGGGAATACTGAAACTTGCGAAAAATCTAGTCCACCCCATGATTAGTCACAATTCAAAAGGCTTTCGTCTGCTACCTCAACCATCATTATGGGTAATCAGGCGATCTTGTACTCACAGGATTTCTCTGCAAAGCGAGCACTCGTTGGGGTAAGTCACATTATCGGTGCCACAGACTGGCTGGAAGTCCCTGGGACAGGCAAGATTGCTCCTGTCCGACAGCCGGTACACACCGCAAGAGATCTGTTAAAAAGGACAGACGTGTGATTTCTCCAAGGGGAGGGAAGGGTCTGCTCATGTTCATCATGTTTTCTGTGCACAGGGATGCTACAGGTGGTCATTTTTTTCTCTATCATTCCTCCATGGTGAAGAAGAGAGGGAACAAAATATACTGTTTCCTACAGTACGCATAAGCACATTTTCACTATTAAGACTTTCCACACTGTAGACATGCATGAGTGACAAAAATGATTATTCCTTCCTTAGGGAATCAGGACAGGGAAGGTATTTAGGCAGTTATTCAAAAGTTTTATAGATTTTCTGCTGGCAATCTGTGCCACGCTGGCTCTCACTCTGCATTATTAATTACCATCTTTTATCACCAACGTGGTAAGTTATCTTTCTCTGACAAAGATGTTTTCTTATTTTGGGGGAAAAGAGGTGGTATAATTCTTGGAGACACTTTTTATTCGTCTTTTCTTGCTCTCTCCATTTTCTTTTTTTCTCCCTCAAGACTCCCCTGAGATACAGCTTGAGGATAAATTATTCATCTAGACTTAGAAACCAAGACTAAATGACAGAGAAGATCTACTACTCACCCGTTGCTGACCAGAAACAATATCTACAAAAAAAAAAACAGAGATTATAAAATAAAAAATTTTACAGTGCTCTTGATTAAAATTCCTTTAGAATTACCAATTTCCCAACAAAGTAACCAAATACACTTTCTTACTACTGAGAACTACTTGTTTCCTAAATGTTTTATCCAGTCCAAGTAAACAAGAAGTTACATCTTATGATTAAAAAAAAAAGAAAGGAAAGAAAAGAAAGAAAAAGGAAAAAAAAAGAAAAGAATTATTGGTGAAAATACAAACTTTGGTTCACTAAGGAAAAAACAGGATATAAACTTTTCTCCTTTTGCAGCACTACTATCCCCACTAAGTCTCATCAGTTTAAATCAGATAGAGGTATCCTACTAGACCTATAGTAATTATTTGTACAGGAATAAAGTTCATTAAAAGAGAACTCATGCATTAATAAATCATCTCTTCTCCTGACCTCTCTTTTAGGATGCATATATAAAGGCATCCTGAACCATATAGAGTTCAGGACAACTAGAGATATAAGCAGAGACTATAACGAAAACAACTTACCAGAAAAGCAGCCAAGAACCACTAGCCCAAGAAGGGCAGCAGCTCTTGTGGTCTTCATGGTGGAGGTGGCTGTGTAGTCTGTTACTTGCAACTCTCTTGCTGTTGAGTTCTGTAGAGATGTTTCTCTGCCTTCATTCTCCAGACTATATAAATACGTCTCCCTGACCTTGTAAAGTCATCCCATAAAGTAATTATCTGCTCTGTAAACTAACAAAATTGTATTGATTATTGAGTTGAGCCCTAACGAATACTTGTTTGTTAGAGATGCCCAGAAGAATTAAACAAAAATGTGAGCTACACCCAGCTTGTTAACAAAGGCGCCCTGCTGTACAATGAGTGATTTGTACTGTCCAAACAAGAGCACTGTCTCAACACTAGATGTTGTGAAATTACATATGGAAGTTGGCAAAGCAAAAAAGCTAATTTGTTGAAAGTGTTTGAACTTGTGCACACCATGTTACATACACTACACAGTATTTGGGCTCCAGGAGACTTGTGGAGTACAGCAGAGTGATGAGACGGCAGCATGGGACACCCTCAGCTTTTACAGAAGTAAAATCCAGGGTTTGGCAGGCATAAGTGCCTTTTGAAGATGCTGGGGGCATAGTGAATCTCTCTACAGTTCCTTCTGTATTTTCCTGGTACACTGGATTTCTCACTAATGGGACAGAAACAGTCATCACAACAGGAAAACACGACCTAAAACTTCAGAAGTTTGAGACATGTCTACGTAGAAGGAAGAATTATTCATCTGTTGGCAACTGGCATAAGCCTGATTAAGAAATGATGAGAATAACCAACCTGAAATCTGGACATTGTTTCCTCTTAATGGCAAGCAAGTGGTGTTCTGTGCAGGTGAAATGGGCGTAATACCTCAGTCATTCCTAAAAACTTCGTAACAGCTGCAAACAGAAGGTGAGTCCATTCATCCCCCCCTTCTCCTCTCCATTATATGGCATTAAGTAGAGAGTGTCATCTTCCCTAAAACGTGACTTTCAGCTAAGTGAAGAATAAAGGTTCTGTTAAGTGGTTTAACTCTGTTACAGATTTATGGGAAAACAAATATTGCATGAAATACAATTTGATTGAATATAGTCATGAAAGGAAGTGAGGGACAGAACACACTTGTGCTTTAGAAGACGCTTGATCCATACACATGGATTAAAGGCAGCCTGAGTTTTAAATAGAAAATCAGAATTGTTTTTCTTATTATCCTGGGAGATGTTCAAGTCTTGGCATGGGCACATAAATCATAAAAATGTAGCTGAAAGTGTAAGGGAACTGCAATCACAAAATAGAGCTTGCAGGCTTTGGCCTGTTCATGTCAATGAAATCATTTTCCTGAAAAATAAATGAGTAATGTTCTTTGGATCTCATTCACAAATATCAAGAGTTGAAGGGTTCATTTCAAAGCTGTTTCTGTTGTATTCTTAGCATCCCGAGTGACGTGACTGTCAAATTTCTTGAACTGATCATAAGCATATTTGGAAGGCAAGCAGTAATCACAGAAGCATTAATATTGATTTTTCTCCAGGGACAAGAGTGCCTAAGCTGAAAATGAGGTTTCCTCAGAACTTGTACCAGCCATCAGTGGAGATGGCACCTGCTGGCTCTGCAGTGGTTGGTGAGGCTACAGGAATCCATCCATCTCCTCTTCAGCCCTGTGACCCCAGGCTCTGCATCCCCACCTCTAGGCCTGAAAGCCCCAATTACCAAAAACTGTGCTGCTTCTCTGTTTTCCTCTTCTCCCACGCTGAAGCATGAAATGCTGCTGCTCTCTCAGGGCTTTTTTATACGGTGGAGAATGGCATCACTCTCTTGTGTGGCCAGCACCCGCCTTTTGATTAACAAGCTCCACCTGGGAGACCCCCTCTGATACACTTGCTGCTTCTGGGGGTCTGGGTGGCCAGCCAGGACTGTGCCAGAAGCTTCTCCTTCCCTCTCTTCCTCCATAATCTGTGCCCCTTTGAAGGGCAGGAGTGAGTAAAAGAGAAGCAAGGACAGAGTCTCACTACAGGGTCCATGAGAAAGGATGGGAGGTAATTCGTAGCAGTCAGGGCAGGGCAGCAAGAGCTGCTGGGCCAGGTGTGACGTGGGATTGCACAAGGAGCTCGATTAATAAGGAACAGAAGGGAATGGGACAGAAGTAATTGCTGAGCAGCAGATGGGTTGACACAGGCATTAGGAACAGGGAAAAACAATTGTCTCAATACATTTGGAGGAGTGAGCTTCAGGAAATGTCATACACATGTTGTAAATGGGAACAGGAGAATGAACTCACCTGTCAAAATCCCTGTGTGATATTCAGCTTGCATGATGGTGGGTTCAGTAAAGTGAGTTTGAATATAGGATTATTTCTAGCCTTTGTTTTCTACAGGTATAAGATCCATAGAAAAGGTTAAATAAAACTCTTCCTGATATTTCAAGTTCTTAGATCGTAAATGTTTTTATTGAAGAAGGTTATGGCCACATGAATGGGATAAACATTGGCAGTCACATGATGCATCCCCTTGTGTTGAGGTAAATTTCCAACAGCTCTGGAAATTCTACCCAATTTCTAATCCAGAATTACATCATCCCGTAACAGTGATATTTTCTGGGGCTCTTTTCCTCTGATCTTGAGATTCTCTACCTCAAACAAGTCCATAATCTCCCACGACCTAAAAAATTCTTCATTAATTTTCCCTGCTTTAATTTAAAACTCGTCACAGGCTTCACTTGGCTATGAAAAGAAATAATATTTTTCAATTTTGTGAAAACAAACAAACAAACAAACAAAAAGATGGGGGCGCGCGCCTTGCTGCCCCGCCAGCAGCGGCCCTGCCCGCGCACGGAGCGGTGCCGCGCTCAGCCCGCGCTGCTGCAGGGCAAATGCAGAGCGCAGCTCGCTGCTGCTGCGACCCACGGCGAGATTTAAGAAAACAGCTTGCTGTTACCAGCCCTGTGCACACGGGGGCAGGACTGGATCTCCTATGAGAACGAGGATTCAATTTAGAGCAAGCAAAGCCCCTGCTCTAAGCCGCCCTCTTGTAATATTTCTCCTTGCAGCTCAGCTATCTGATTGCTGCCTGCATATCTCCTTCCGTTTAAGCACCGATGATATCACAGGCAAAGGGTGTCTGGAATAATTTGGCTGTCTGGGAGCCGCATGCTTGCAGCGAAGCGCTGAGGATCCGGCCCCGCACACCCAAATCCCTCAGTGAGTCTCAGCTCCGTCTTGCTGCAATAGCTCTGCTACAGCCAGCCCCCAAAACGGCATCTCCAAGTAATTTTCTTTTAAAACGTTATTTTATTTTTCCCCACACTGAGGAAGAACATAGCAACAAACCGTTTATGCTGATGAGGCCTCGGAGAAAAACTTCATTAAGAGCAAGGTCTAGACTGGCCTGAGGTATGTTTTGGCCAGCAACAAGTAGAACAATACACTAAAACAGAAGTGTTGATATAAAACAGAGCAGAAGAAAATAAGTAAATGCAACGTGTTAATCAGCTTGTAGGGTAATTGAATGGCATTTCCTAAATTCACAGACATCAGATAATGACAAAAAGTGCTGAGGTACCACTTAGAGAATTGTACCATAAAACACCTCGGCAGGCAGGCAATGTTTCCTGCCTTGAATTTCCTGGAGGGAGAGTTAGATTAGTAATGGTGAGAGGATATTTTGTTGTTGTGGCAGGATTTTATTGAGCAGCAACAAAAAAATCATTTTCAACAATGCTCATGAAATAGTGTTGTCTTCCTTGCCATCCTGCAGAGCTGCCCACAGGGAGAGGGTCAGGGGTGATGCTGGGGTCCCACTCTGCCCTCAGTCACCTCCTCAGTAGTGCTGCACGCTGGAGCTCCGTGTCAGGGTGGAGGATTTGTCCCCATTCATTTCTGCTCACAGGTTCCCCTTGATTGCCTGGGTTTACCTGTGTAGTGGGCATGGCCCCTGGAAGATGCTTTTTGAAGACCATTGGGATCCTGAGTGCAGCTGGGAGCTCCACTTGTCACCAAGACAGCAAGGCTCCTCAGGGGCCTTCCTCATCCTCATCCTCATCCTCACTGCTGCTCCCCAGGAAGGACCACAACCAATGGGGCTGGTGCTCCCTTACCCAGCACTCCCTCGTGCAGCGGAGGGGACAAGGAGGAGCATAGTGCCTGTGAGCCGCACACCCCCAGCATGACCGCCCAGAGCTGTGCTTTGTCGCGGTCCTCAGACATTGCGCTTGGTGCTGAAATGCCTGCTCGCACACAGACATCCCTCTCCCAGGAGGGACATCCCAGCGCTGGGAAGGGGCTCAGCGCTGAATAGTTGCACACAAGCATGGCTTTTGGAAATAAATTGTCTCCCTTCAGAGAGCTGCTCTCTCTGGTCTCTGGAAAGTGACACATTGTCGCTTAAGATCATTAACTATTTGACTGTGACACTGCTGCCTGTACAGCACGCCACACTGCCGGCACTTTGCTGTTAATGAATAATAAATTAACGCTATGACTCTGAGCCCTTCCTTTCATCAGCCAAGATTTCCAGAGGCCCAAGAATCTCAACGGATCCTCTACAAGTGGCAGCTGACGTAATTACCTACAAGCAGCAGCTAAGTGGTGGGTGAGGCACAGAAACGGGCTGCGGTAGCTCTTGCTCGCAGTCCTCTGAACATCACAGAGTCCGCAACACCCTGCTGAGCATCACGAGCACGAACACTGGCAGGCAGGTGCTCCCCTGCCTGGGAAAACATCCCATCCTGTTGCTCTGGGAGGTAGAGAAGGTGACTGCAAAAAGGCTTCCCCCACCTAAAGGTGTGTTTCTGACCCCACTTCCATAGGGATGAGATGCAGCTGGGAACTGCCCTTCTGCACCACTTCTCTCTTCAGCTGTTAGGGAGGCAGAGAATGTCTGTATGGGATGCCCGTAGCGGGATAAATCGACTGGAGCATTGCACCAGGTTGCATCCCCAACACTGGTTTTCTTTAGGAAATCTGGATGAAGGCACATGCCCCCAGAGAAACTCATTGCCTTTATAGATGGCGTTGATTTCTTTGTAGATCAGACAATGCATTCTTTCTCCCTGTAATTTACCCATTAATATCCACACCCCAGGACTGTTGCAGTGATATAATCACACAACATCTTAAGAAAAAAAAACAGCAAGAGACATATTATTAAAGCAAGACATAAATGCTGAAGGCTTTTTTTTTATTGAGTTTCAGGCTTTATCAAGAGCTCTCAAAGTTTGGGATGAGGTTTTAGGGCAGCATCTGCCATAGAGAACATTGCTAGGGAGGAGTCTCCTGCCTGAGCTGGAGCCTGTTGAGGTGTTAGCACTCTTGAAGGTACAGCAAGCGGAGAGTCCGATGACTTCTCCTGCAGAGAAAGAAATGAGTACCTCAGGGACAGAACATCTGCACTTCTACTGTTCGTTTCTCCCCCCGGTGAAGGATATATCACAGAGGAACTTAACCAAAACAGAACATTCTGAAAGCTATTCCAGCTCTTTCTTCTTATTACTAACATTCAAAGACAAGATAAAGACTTAATTTAAAAGAAGAACAAATAGTCTGTAGGAAATAGACTTTATTTGCTGGAAGAGAGCTCTTCAGCAAATTACTTAACGGGGAAATGAAGATCTCTGCTAAATGTTACTTCTTTATACCTGAAAGAAAGGCATTCCTGGTAAATTCTCCCAATTAAAAAGAAAAAAAAAAAGAAAGAAAGAAAAAAAAGAATAATTATTCTTGCTAGTAGGAGAACAAGAAATCACAAAATAAAACAACTTCGCTTCTCCAACCAGTTCCCAAGAGTGATTAGTTAGTCTAAGCTCAGTTGGTTCACCATTTAGTTAGTGAAGAGATTTATTTTCATACATACAGAAATGCATTGCAGAATAAACATTTGTTGGCATATGTTACACCATCAGACCCGCAGTGTGGGATGTACTCCAGAGTGCAGAAATTGCGGGGTACGACGTAGTTACTGCAGTAGCCCTGTAGATAGATGCAGTGTTGTGTTCACAAAAATGCCCTCAACAGCAGATACGTAGGAAGGTGATGTTAGGATACACCCCCTGCCACCCCCAGGCTTCCCCCAGTACTGACCATCAGCAGATGCCAAAAAATAGCCTAGGGATAGGGCAGGAATAGGTTGGTACGTTCCTGCTATGCCCTTTCAGCCTCCAGTGATGTAAAGCCCATGCAAATATCATAAACGCTGCTGCAGTAACCGTGACAATAACTTGGACACCGGCTGAATACTGCACTATTTTTTTGAAACTATCAGATGAAAATGGCAATTTCACCCAGTAATATCTGTGGCAAATATTGTTCAGACAGCTGGATGACTCAGGATTTTTAAATGCTCGATCACAATGCGATTAGTAATGATTTATATGGAAACTGCTTTCAAGAAAGAAATGATGGGGAAAAAAAGTAGACAGATTGGTCCCTTACCTTCAGTGCAACGGTATCTGGAAAAAAAAAAAGAAAAAAAGAAAAAACTGGGAAGTATGACACAAATGCAGTTCACCTCTTCTGTTAGTGTTGAAAGCTGTGAATGCATGTCCTGAATAAACAACCTTCAATTCAGTGGTTATTAGCAAATGACTCTCAGACAAAAGGAATTTCAGGCAAAATTTTCTGCCATGTTGGATGTTTACAACATTGATTCTGTACTATAATTTTTTCAGGAGGGTTACAGTCCAGATGGAAAAGAGTGTACAAAATGAAAGAAAAGAGAAAGTCATTTTCCATGATTCACAGGATGAACAAGGACATGTACTCAAAGATAAGCATATTATTGAGGAAAACAGGGCCATAAAGCTGGCAGGTACACAGAGGCAGCTTTTTATATGCATTTTCACAATAGTGCTTAAATAACAGGAGTATTTAGTGAGGTGTAACTCTAAAGCTTCTACAACTGCTCAGGCTCTCAAATTGCATCTCAGTTCAGGATAACTGCAAGAAACATTCGCTTCCATTCAGTAAAATAATTTGTGATTCCGCAACATTTCAGAGGTTAAATACTGGATGTCTGAGTCGCCGGGTGGTGCCACATACATGTCTCTTCTTTCATTATGCATAAACTAGCACTGAGCGCAGAGCTGTTCCCACAGTTGTTCTTACCCACTCAGTTCTGTTGCTAAAATATTACCCCATAAGTGATAGTCTTTGATGTCAAGTCTTTTCAACACCATCTTTCTAGGAGTAAATAAGTCCTTGTAGAATGAAGCTCTTTCCAGTCTGAGGATGTTTTTGTGTTTTTAAAGACAGCCAGCACTTACCCAAGCACAGAGCAGGAGGCAGCAAAGCCACTCACCTGGGCAGCAGCAAAGGGCTAGAGCCAGCAGCACCACCGCGTGTGCTGCCCGCATGGTGGCTGGAGTGTCCGTCTGCAGCTGAGCCTGTGTTTTGCTCGGTGAGTACAGCCCTGGTGCTGCCCTCAGGTAGTAATCACGCATATACGTGTGTGTGTGCGTGCATTCGTATTTGGCTTATCCGCCCTTATTCTGAAATAACATTCCTGGTCTGTTGTCAGGGTGGTAAATCTTGATGATACTTAGAGGTAAGCTGTGCTGTAAGCCATGAAGAATGCTTCTTTATCAACAGGAATCATGAGAAGTTTAAATATGTTAGATACGCCCTCTGTGTCATTATTTCAAGTGAAATATGTGACAGGTACCTTCTGAAGGACCATGGAAAATTCCTGTGGGCAGAAGAGCAATTGTACAAACGTAAAGAGCGAATGCTGTCAGATTTCCTCTATGTGCACGTTATCAGTGCTGCATGTAGTGCTTTCTCACAAGCAAAATGTTGTTGATCTGAAATGAATGGCTTCCAGATTTGAAGGTCTTTTATTTTCATGCTTCATCCCAATAAAGCATCATTAAATTGTAGTAAATCCAGGAAAACTGTGAGCTGGGGGACAAGCAAGAGGGTGTCCCAGACATTGAAGGGAGTCCTTGGACTGGACAAGCAATGGAGAAACTTCTATGGGCATTTGCAAAGAACAATTGCTATTTTCCCTAAAAGCAGTTAGCATTGTGGGTTAGATTTGTAGCAACAGACTGATAGCCTGACGATGACAGAATGATATGAGGCCTGTAGCCTGGATCCCAGAAAAGTTTAATCCAAACTGGAACTCACTGCTTATTCCATCTGCCCGTCCCAACATAAATCCTTTGTTTTACCACCAAAGCATCCTTTTTTTGAATGACCTCATTCCACCAAGGAAAAGGAATGCTTATGGGAGACATTGCTTTTTAGAAGGGATATGCCCAATTTATTTATGTTTCTCTTGTATGGATCAAATCCCCACCAGTTTAATACACCAACAAAGGACAAAAGCAAAATAATTTTCACAGACAATGTACCAATGACAGAGGTCACACACTCAGAAGGATACTTTGTCCTTGGGTTGCAAATACTTCTTGGGCTGGCAAGGAGCATTATGTTATTAAGAACTAAGAGAGAAGAGAAGTAGGCAGGAGTAGGAACCAGCCCTAGGAGGTCATTTGTTTTAAAATACTTGGAGGTTGTTAAAGGACAATTCCATGATGAGGAAAAACCTAGAAACATGTCATTTAGGGGACCCAGACAAACAGGCAGGGCCCACTCACACGTCTGAAAAATATGGGCTTTGCTAGCAGTCTGCAAAGGGCTGTGCTTGTGGGTAAGCACTGTGCTCAGGAGGCCGGGCACCAGCTCTGCGTTCGGCCATCACCACAGTCTGAGCTGCTTTTACTGGTGATGCCTGCACAGAGGAAGTGCACCTGAAATACCTTAGGAGAAGTCAGCTAACATCATCCATTCAGAGCAGTATTTCAACTGTCTAAAAGGGCCTGAGCACTAATGTAGTCTGACTATCATTTATGTGCAAAGTCACACAGCTGAGGTTTATGCATCTGTATTTAATTTTCTGCCTTTTATGACAGTGAGGGGAGCAAGATGTTGTTCTTGTTATATCCCAGAGCTATGAGCACGGAACGTATTCAGTCTGGCATCATCATTCAACAAAGCAGAAGAAAACGTTGCATGAGACAGAGCATTAAACAAGACAAAGAAATGTTGCTGATTTAGTTTATTGAGAAAGAAAATCAGGAGTGAGCTGAGTTCCCCAGAGGGCGAGATGAACTGAGGTGAGATCTCTAGCTGGGATTTGCCAGTGGGGATCCTGTGGTGAATTCTCTCAGCACTGATATTCAGCATTTTCCAAAATGGCTTAAAGTGAGAGTTCCATTGCTGTCCCTGAAAGTGAGGAGAGAGAAAAATGGATTAGACACAGAGTCCTGCCTGCTGTAATCTGTCCTCTCACTTGGCTCCTAGAGGAGACATTAGGATCCTGCCTCAGAGTCAAAGAACCAGCAGACTCAGAGTCTCTTTAACTATTTGATTATTAAGAGATGAGTAAAATTATTTAACCCATTCTGAAAAATATTTTGGGAAACTATAAGGAAACTCCAGATTTAATTTTCTTTGCAATAAGCAAGAAAAACTCAACTAAGGTTAATGCTCTTCAAACCATCCATACTAACAAAACAGACATAGCTCTTCGTGCACTCTGACAAAATAAATAAATAAATAAATAAATAAATAAATAAAATGAAGGGTTGGCACGGTGCCTGGTGTTCTTTTCTGCCCCAAACTCCTGGGCAGCGCTGGTCAGCAAACAAAGCAGAAACCGTGCAAGCTTGTGCCTGTAGGAGGCAGCCGACAACGCGAACGCGACCCGCGGTTGCACGTACACGACTGCATTGCAGAAGTTGCACTTGTTGCTGTACGTTTGGTTGTCGGAGCCACAGAGAGGCATGTATTCCAGCGTGCAGGCGGGCTTAGGGTACTCGCTGCAGTCAACCTGCAAAAAAAGAAGTCTAACGTAAAGGATATGAAGGAGTCAATAGCAGAATGGCTTGAACCCCTGGTTGCGGCTGCAGTGCTAATGATAACGATCTAACTAAAAATAATTAACTTCCTTGCACAATCTGATATAAACTGAGGTGTCATATTCTCCTATGCCAGAATTTAATAATATAAAAATAGAGCATAATTTCCTGTTTAAGAGATGTATATCACAACCTGACCGCTGCATTTCTAAACTACAGCAGCAGCTTGCTCATTGAACGTGCCATGCTTATGATCACGTTGCACCATGTTCCTAGCTTGTCCAGGAAATTAAATGGAAAAACACCGGTGTCTGAGGAAGAGGCAGCACTGATACCTGTGTAATGGTCCAATATCTCTCCCATAAGCTTAAAATAGAAAGATCAGCACTTAGCTAGATACTATGGGAGTGGGATTTTGTTTCTTTGTGAAATGGGTACTGCACNAAAAAAAAAAAAACACAACAGGTGTACAGGTCCAGGAAGAGGCTGGAGAATTTCATGGGAGAGAAATCCATCGAGGCTTACTGACTGCACAGAAATCACACCTAGCTGAGGTCCATCACCTGAATATTGCTGGAGGCTGGAAGAGTGTTTGGGAAGACCCGTAGTTACTCACCCTACTTTTACCCTCTCCTACACCGTCCTTATGACCCCTAAGAGTGAGCTCTGCATCAAGCCTTCATGGGCTTGATGGCCCATTGGTCTGACCCCAGAAGCCATTCTCTGTTCTTATTCTCAGTTCTGCCCTGATGGATTATTTCTGCTGCTGGTCTTTTACTGATCCCTTCCTGTGCAGTCACCCTCTTCTTTTTCTGACATTAATGTGAATAATGTGTATTACATGTGTAGAAGGCAAAATCTTCTCTATGCTGAAGCACAAGTGATGCTCCCGATGCTGTTACAGACACTGGTTGTGACTCCCTTGACATCAGTGAGAGCAGAACCTACTCCTTCATTAGACAGTTCACACTTACTGTAGCAACTTCCTTCTTACATTTGCCGTCAAACTTCTTGCCAACGCTGGTCCCGTGCTCTCTGGGAAGGGAAAGATCCATGTTAGGGAACTCTGACCGCACCCTGCTGTGCTGAACTCCGTGTCCCAGCAGTGCTGATCAGCCACAGGTACAGGAGATGTCCAGCTTAGGCTGTGTCCACACTGCCCGACACGCCAGCCCTGGAAGTGCCCCTGCCTCCCGAGCAAGCTCAGGGCTGGCCTCCAGGGGAGGCTGCCTTCAGCCTTGCTCCATGGGACTTGGCCTGGGTACCCCTGGGCACAGGATGGTACTAGGTGGTCTTGAAGACAGAAACGCTATTGCTCTGTGGCACTCTGGTTCAAAGTGCCAGATACAACTGGCAGGCCGTGGCACCACCTCTTGAGTGCTATTCTATTGCATGATGCAAAGGGCAAGGGAGGGGACAGGTTGTCAGGGGGAATCAGGATCTAGATTGTGCGACAAAGTAGGTGCACCTTAGGTTAGCTGCTGTCCTCTGCAAGGCAACATCTGCCACATAGGCCCTTTTAATTTAGTTAAGAGAAGCAGTCAGTGCTATGTTAAGTCCCCACCCAGCCCTCTACTTCTCTCTCAAGATCAAAGGCACAGTTTTCTTTCTAATCACAAAGGAAAACAGTGTCTAGCTATCAGGGAAAGAAGGGCCAGAGTCCAAGAGCCTCACAGAAGAGGCCTTGGTAGAAATCCTGGTGTTTAGAAGAGCAGCTGCCAGGAGTGCTGGACCCACAGTCCCCTCCCAAGGGAGCTCCCACACGTAGTACTCACACATTGTGGGCACACAGCAGGCACTCATTGTCATAGGTGACCCCGTCAGTACCACAGACAGGACTGAAGATCTTGGTGCAGAGTAACGTCACTTTGCCTTCCTCATTTGTCATGTTGGGATATCTACTGCAGTCGACCTGTTGAAGGAACATACAACAAAGCACTGGTGAGGGCTTGCTTAGAGGAAGCAAGTAGACCTGGAAAGTGCGTGCATCATTTGGCCTTCTAAGATGACACCACAGCAGGAAAAATGCCTTTTTTTAAGGTGTCATTATGATGAAACTTCACCTGAAGATAACCAATACAAGATTCTGACCTGTCATATGTCCTCTTATCTAGTGTTTGAATTATTTGTTAGGCAAATAAATAAGCAGCCTTGGCTGCACAGAAGATGAACCTGCCCCTTGCTTTGCCATTGGTTTCACTTACAGGGGCAGCTTCCTTGCATTCTCCATCATGGTCTTTGCTGACATTGGCTCCATATTCTCTGGAGAGGGAAAAGCAAATGTTAGGAAGTTCAGCCAAGTCTTCTTAGTGCATCCTAGGTGCTGGGAATAAGTACCTAATTGGGGGGCGGGGGGGGCTCTTGGTGATTTACGTATGTATATACGTATTTGACAAGGCAGTGCCATCCTCCCTAACCAGCTAGCACTGAGTAGCTGGCAGGAACGTAAAGAGCCTGAGACCTTTAGGACCATTTTGGACAGTCTGGAGTAGAGCATCTCTCCATCTTTTTGCTCCTTTTTGCTGGGATGAGATGTGCCCTAGGGGCTGTCATCTGGCTCATCCTTGAGATGTAGAAGAAAAACCTGAATAAATTACATCAGCAAAAGAGACACAGTGACTAAAGCAATGTCTAGGCAACAGAGTGTCACACAGCAATACCCGAGCTCATTCCGAAGGAATTGACATAAGTGACATATGACAGATCACTGCTTGTTGAAAAGGGGTGCTGCCAGGAGCCCTAAGCACAGCTGCCTGCTGACAAGATGAGCTCTCCTATTCAGTACGCACATGTTGTAGGCACACAGCAGACACTCGTTGCTGTAAGTGACTCCATCGCTACCACAAATGGGGCTGAGGTCCTTGGTGCAGAGCAACACCTCTTTGCCTTCCTCATTCGTAGAGTTGGGATACCTACTGCAGTCCACCTGTCAAAGGAACATGCGGCAACAGGACAGAGAAGAGATTTTATTGTTATATCTCTCATTTTGCATGTGGCAGTGACCAGCCCCAACCTCCCCACGGTGGGTTTTTCACTGCCACAGAACAAACTTGTGCTGGTGTGTCATTCTGGTAACAGGCAAATCCTTCCTGCAGAGACCTCCCCATGCAGAAGGAGAGGAAGAAGAGGAAAAGGAGGAGGAAAGAGTGTTACAGCCATGCAAGCCCCCCATTGGGATAAATCAGCAGGGATCTCTTATGCTTCCTAGGCATCATTTTGCAGAGTCTGAGAGGCTGAGCATTGGTCTCTCACTCTTACATTCTCATGGCCCCTCCAGTGCACTTTCATTATTACTTTCTTTCTTTCTCAACACATGGACACTTTTAATCAAAAAAAAAAACAAGCCTAATGACCTGGCATTTGGAAGCTGGACTGCCTTGCGGTATTATATTCTTTCAGAAGGTTGCTCTTGGGTAGTTTGTAATACTACAGTCTATTACCATCAGTTCAGAGCTGGTCATATATGTCCATCTTAGACAGTTTAGAGTTGGTCAGAAATGAGTTCATCCAGCAATTTTATATCACTACTACATTATTAACATACAGCATAGATGTAGAGCTCAGAACAGCATAATTTAATATTTTACACTGTAAGATCTGATTATAGTAACACTAATTAAGAGAGGAGAAGAGGAAAAAAAAAAAAAAAAAGGAAAAAGCTCTCCCACTCACCTCAACCCCAAAGGCAGCATCTGGAAAAAAAGAACAGAAGCAAAAAAATGTGAAACAAAGTCAATATAAATAAATAATACCCCCAGTTAGTAGGAAACCTAGATGTAAAATTCCAACACACAGGACCAAACTGAATGATTTCCAATGACTGGTTTCCTGAACAAAGTAAACCATGTATGACTTTTTTTTTTAAATGTTGATAAGTATAATTGTTTCTTATTGTTGACTGATTAAATGTGTTTTTGAATAGCTTTGTTCTTTTTTAGTTTTTTTTTTAAAGAGATAGGTAGACTTATTAATTGAAAAAAGAATAGCTTTTCATTTTTATCTTTTTACACATCTGTTTTGACCCTAGAAAACAGCTATTGTATATCTGAAAAGAAACCTGAGTCAATACAGATAAATGAAAATGCAAATAGTCACATACAGGATAAGCAAACATATACAGCATCTGTTGTCAGGGATATACATTTTAAAGAAGCTGAGTGTAAAAAAAACACTTGTCTTTGATTTTGTAATTTCATGAGATGTAAATACATAAGGAGAACATCAGACTCTGGCTTGTTTGCATCTCTTGTTTCTCCATTAGCAGCAAAAGCATTGCAGGAAAGCTGCCAGGTTTCTGCACAGAACTTGCTTGTACCATTACAATATTTTTGTGACTAGTTGCTGGAGGCCTGACCACCTTGTTACGGCCCTGTTTCAGGCACTTACCCATTCTCTGTAATTGTACAACAAGTGTAAGCAGTACAACAGTGCTGAGGGTGTAAAAAGTGTAATGACATCTGTTCGGAGCACAGAACTCCAGACGCATAACTACAACAGTGACCCATTTAACACTGCCGTGAAATCTGCTCCTGCATCCTGTGCAATGCCAGTGTACCGAGGCAGCCTGGTTCTTTGTAGAAGTTTCTCTCTTGGATGGCCACTATCTTACTCTCTTAACAATAGCCAGGACTCTCAGATATGAAGCCTCTGCAGCACCTTGAGAGTTACTCACCTGGGAAGCAGCAAAGCACTAAAGAGAACAGCACAAAGACACCTGCCATGGTCATGGTGGAAGTATTGCCCGAGTCTGCAGGCTGCCTGCTGGTGCTCTGCTCCTGAGATGGTCTCTCTGAGGCTGACTGCAAATATATACAAGCGCAGCGTCTAAACTGTTCAACTGTAACATGAAGTAACCAGCTGAATCTGTCACCGGTACAATAAGGCTGGTAATATTTATTGAGGTCTTGACCTTCAGGTAATAGTCTGTGCCTCCTAGGCAATTGATTTTGGCTGGACGTTTGGTTAATAGCTTGAGACAAGTGTCACATGCTCTCAGTGGTCAAAACCAAACAATCAGCCTTTTAGACGGGAAAAAAAAAAAAAGCAACACTCTTTAGTACTGCAATAGAAACCTAAGTAGCACAAAATATTAAGGGGAGTAAGCGGCAGTTCCTTCCTTCATTTCTGCAGAGTGACATCTCCCAGCAGGGAGCCGCTTAGGCAGAACATTCAGGACCACCCTGTCTGCAGCTCAGGCTATGAAGCTCTGCTTTCCACTCGGTGTTGGAGGGGATGTTTTTCTGCATTCCTCGATATTCACCACTAGGTACGAACACAGGTCAACGAGGCTTTGCCATCAGCAGAACTGATTAACCGTTGCCAGGTGAGGCTGGCAGGACTGTATCTAACCTGTGAAGTTAATGGTATTTAGCATTGGCTTGATAAAGGAAAGGGCTTCTTGGCACTTTCACCACCTAGGTATAGAGGAGCTCAGTAGAAGACTTGAAAGCAGGTTAAATTCTGTCAAATACCACTAAAAATGTCACTTGAACCTTATCAGCAGGGAGCACTTATTTACAGACCTAGTTACAGTTAAATGAATTGATTCAAAGTGTTCTGCCAAGCCATCTTAAGAACAAACGACACTGAAGTTTGGGGAATTTATTTACATTAGGGCACCAGCTATGCCTGAAAGTACAGTTGATCCTTTCCCCTTACAGACCTTTCAGAAAATGATACTTAAAATGTAGAGCTTGTCCCAATTTTCCTGTCTGTCTCACACCGTCTTTCTCCAAGTGGCTCCTTCCTAGGAGGAGGTCTGGACCTCTGCTGTTTTAGCAGGCATAATTTTGCAGCCCTTAACCTAAGATTCTCACCATGCTTCCTTTGACAGGTCCAAAATGGCAAGAATACCTGTTGTATTTTGCCATGGGAGCTAAGCATTGTGCACAGCATGGACTTCAGCATCACAGGAGATGCAGAGCAAGAGATGCTTTACAGGTGCTCGCTTGAACAAACAAGGTACCACCTGTTAATCAGCTGAAATGCAGCTGAAATCACTGAAAGCAAGCCCAAGCAACTGTGTTGGTGCCTGATGCATCACAGTGGTCTAAAGGGTATACTTTGATCTTTAAATGTATAAATTGCAGTATAGTATATGGAATCATGTATACCAGGCACTGTCATGTTATGAAAGCCACAGCATAGATGTGTGGATATATAGGTTACATTTCTACATGAAAACATAGGTTTCCTTAGGGGGAGAAGCATTAATTTTTTTTCTGCTGGGTTTGTTTCTATAAATTACAGGGAGCGTGCATGAATATTTCGGACAGGTTTGGCACATCTTCAAGATATATTGTCCTTATGTGTCTTGCTGAATGCACCTCTGGGAACCAGAGACTTTTCCCCTTAGCACCTAAAGGAGCTTGCCAAGGCTCCTGTTGCTCATTGCCTTCATAAGCTCATGGTTACACAGCTGGAGGGAGGTCCATCTTTCTGGGTCAAACACAAGTTTTGGCACTGCCTTCTCCAGCAATGCAGTGAGACCACTGTGGGTTGTCCTTGCCATCCTTCCCAGGCCAGACCTGGCAGCTTTCAACAGGTTGCCCTGTGCCTGCGCAGTGCTGTGCTGCAGCCTGCTCCCTGCCCCAGGCAGGGCTGTTCCCCAAGGCAGGACTGACCTCCCTCACTCCCTTCCTGCCAAAGGCTGGCACGTGCTGCCTGTATGCACCAGGGAAAAATTTTCCACTGCAAGCACCCCAGGTTTCACAGAATCACCGAATCATTTAGGTTGGAAGAGACCTCCAAGATCACCAAGTCCAACCTATAAATCACCTAGTCCAACCTATAAATCACCTAGTCCAACCTATAAAGTTTGGCACTGGCTCTGGCCCTGAGCAGCCAGGAGGTTTCCTCAGCCCACAGCAATGCCTGCCTGTTATTCAGCAGGCCAGTTCCTTCTCTGGCTCACCACTCAGCCCACAGACACGCTAGGGAGATCGAAGTCTCCTGAATTAAGGCTGACTGGGGAGCACCAGTCTCCCCTGAGCCACTCGGGTACAAGCCACAAAAATAACACCCAGAAATCAGCCGGTGTCACCACACGGAGCAGACTCACAGCCCATGAGCACCTGCAGCCTCCCTATCCAGGGTCACAGCTCCAGCTTGTCCTGCCTTTGGTAACAACATGGAAAAAAACACAGTTGATTAAGCTCATGCTATAGGACAGGTTGCTCAGTTCTTAGCTACCCCTGGAAATATAGCTAGAAAGGATTTCATCTGCAATTCTGCCACTGATCTTGTGTTGCAGTCCACTTAATTATGGTCTTTTAATCCTCAAAGTCAGGTGCAGCACACGGCTAATGACTGTTTGGCTAAAGGGGAATCCTCGTGTGTGCAGAAGCCAGCACAAGGGCAGAGATCTGTAAGTAAGTAAAGGCAGGGTCACATCTTACGGTGCCACGTTTTACGGTCATGAGCTCCAGAGGGTCAGCAGACTGACACCAGGGCAGGATTTGGCCATTATACAACATCCTCTCTCCTTTATGCAAGCAAATTCTTGTTTTACATTTCCCGTTACAGTTTCTTACTAATATTGATATCATATTCTCTGGAAGACCGTAACTGAAGTTAGGACATTTTCTCAGCAGGTATGTGACCCCTCAGTGCAAGCAATACACTAAGAGATGAATGACAAATTAGTTAACTACACTTTTCCAAAGTCATGGGTTTTGTCACACTCTTTTCATCAACAAACTGGTGTAAAAGGGGGGGGCAATAACAATGATTAGTTGTAGCTGTTTCATGAAATTGTCTCTAACCACTCCAAAATGCCCGCTAAATACAACTCAAACTGCAAACAATTCAAAACTGCAGTTTTCATCTTTGTCTTTCTTTTGGCCACAGAGCGGCCAGTAACTGTTTGAACTGAGCAACACGTCTGGAGAAATCAATATAGAACAAACGGAAGATCTGTCTCTCACCTATTGTCCAAAGACACTGTTTGAACTAAGCAATAAAGCAAATAAAATCAGTGGTATGATTAAAACATATCACTATGAAAACATATTCATGTATTTATGAACTTATTAAATACAGTTTGATTCAGGTAATGCCAATGAATGTTTTCCTGAACTAATAAGACCCTGTGCAGAACTTTGTACCCTGCAGGTGAAGGCTAACATGGTTTCATGTTATTCATGTGATGAATTAAATGTGCCGGGCCCCACTACAGACAGATGTTGACAAACGGGAATGCAGCCAGCAGAGGCCACAGGGCTGGTCAGGGGCTGGAGCACAGGGCATGTAGGGGAGGCTGGAGGAGCTGGCCTTCTTCAGCCTGGGGAAGAGGAGGCTGTGGGGATCTCATTGCTATCTGCAGCTCCCTAATGGGGTTAGAGAGAAGACAGGGCCAGAGTCTTCTCAAATCTGCACAGCCAAAGGACTAAATTCTGACTGAATATAAGGAAACATTCTTCACCACGAGGGTGGTCAAGCAGTGGTGCAGGAACCAGGTGGAGTCTTATTCTTTGGTGATCAAGGAAGGTTTTGAGCATCCTGAGCTGACTTTAAATTTGGCCCTGCTTTGAGCAGGAGTCAGGCTAGAGACCTCCAGAGAGCCCTTTCAACCTGAATTATTTTATGTGTACTATACTTACATAATGTTCTCTCCTGTGGATGATCTTTGTTAATGAAGGAACATAAAATTTCTCCATGGCCCAGGAGAGCAGCCTCAGAACTTTCCTACAACTTTTGCTAAAGGCCACAGGTAGGAGATACAAAGAGCTCCCAGCATATTTTTACAGGGAATGGCCAGAAATAGTATGTATGTCAAAAAGAGTAGGTTACAATCTCTATTTAAAAAAAAAAAAAAAGGAAAGAAAACAAACAAACAAACAAAAACTATTCAGATTTAAGAATATTATTGGCTCTCAATGATTCCAAAGTCTCTCCACTGCTGCTATAGCCCAGACCTCCTGCCATCACAGCAGTTCTGCAGAGAAGCATCAGCCTTCAAACCTACAGGGAAGTTGTCTGCACAACAGAAAACCATCTGTCAAAACAGCGACCCCTCCACTGCAGTGCTGCAGCCTGGGCCAGACACGGATCTCAGCATCATCAGCTCTGGGAACGTACTCACCTCACCAGGACATGCTGTGCTCCAGCCCCAGGCAGGTTGCTGGATGACGAGGATACCAGGTCAGGGCTCCATGCCAGAGGCATTACTCACGTGAATGCAGGAAAATGCTAGAATGAACAACAGCAAAGGCAATGAACAGCAGGACATTTGGCTAGACAATGGCTCTCAGGCTATTACTCTCTGGAGTAAATATACTGCAGGGAAGGTGGCTTGGAGGCAGTGCAGGAGATGTTATCCTGCAGCTGGTCAGAGGAAGTGGAAATCACTGGTTTAATCAGTTTTCCTGACACTTCAGTGATCTCAGCTGTGCACTGCTGAGTGCTCATTTCGTCTTCGCCGCAGCCCAGGCGGTGACACTGAGGAGGTGGCTGTGGGGAAGCAGCAGCCAGCCTGAGCGATGCTGCTCACTGCTGCCTGGCAGGAGACAGCCACTGTGGCAGCTCCACTGCTCAGGCTGGGAAAGGCTCCTTCAGGAGCTGGAGTCTAGGGAAATTTTTCCAAAGGTAAAACAAAACAAAAAATGACAATAGATTCTTATCTGCAAGGAGAAGTTATTTATAGCTCAATGCATAGTTAAAATAGAATGAGTGTGTGTTCTGCCATGAAAGTAAATTGCTCTGAGATTACGTAAACCAGGGGAAGAGTTGAACACATCCCTAAAGGGCAGCAGATGAGGCATTTTCACTCTACCAGTCATCTAGCAGCATGTGTGTCCCCAGACTAGCACATGGCAGGGGGATCGTGGCTGTGGCCCTTGGATTTCAAACAGCTATGCAAGTCACCAAAGAGTGGTGTTGCCAAGAGAGGCTTATAGGCAAAAATAAGATGTATTTAGTGACTAGCTAGCAGGGCTGGAAGAGGCAATTCAGTATGGTTGGGATGAGTAATTGCCACATGCTAGTGAGCAGTGAAGAGGAATACTAAAGGCCTCAGGGAAGATCTCCTGATCCCTGGACAGCTGCATCCTACAGCTCATTTACAGAGGGCTAGGTGTCCTGGACAGGACTACTGTATGAAGGTGATGGCAAGGCTGGCTGGGGGGACAGGTTACAGCCTCCCATAAGGCACAGGGATCATCTCTTCACAGTGATCTGCCAAGTCTCATTAATTTATTTTTGGAACATGCCTTCAGTGCTTGCTCCCCTCAGTTCTGTTTCATAAGATTGACAGAAATGTCTATGGACCACAGAATGTTTTTGACGAGAGGGTAATTAACCTTTGATGTTTACATCTCCCTCTACCTGGTAAGTAACACGCCAAGTTTGTGCATTTTGGGGAGGACCAGCTGCAAACAAGCGATGTTCCTGATCAGAGGAACAGGAGGGCTGGAATAACTATTTTTCTGAGTCCTATCTGGGCTTGCAGGTAACCGAGGAAGAGTTTCATTGGGTAAATGGCCAAAGCATTAGACTCAAGGCTTTTGGATCAGCCCAGTTCTGCTAGCAAGAGCCTCACACCATTTGTGGCTCCACTGCATTTTGGGCCAGGACCTGGCTCCTGCTCCACACAAGCTCAGGACAGGGTGAGCTGAGGCTCTGCCTTCCTTCTGGGGAGCTAGGAGGGCAGAAGTTTATACACAGAAAATGGTGCATAGGGAAGAGAAATCATTCTGAAGTGTTATTTGGGTTAGATAAACACTTCAGGAGTGTTCCCGCCTGCACAAAACACATATGGGAGGAAGGAACCAGGTGTGCACTGTCGTTGCTCCTAGAGGTGCCAGTCCATTGGTGCCACAGGAACCCACAGGCATCCCGCTGCCCAGTAACCAACCTGAGAGAAGTGGCTGTATCACATCCCAGGCAAAGGTTTCTTTCCACTGGAAACCACAGGAAGAGGCAGTGCAGAACAGGAGCAAGGAAAGCACCAAGCAGAAATATGCTCCTGGGTCTCAGCCAACAAACTAGCAAAAATTCAGATGAGAAACAACATCTGAAAAAGACAAATGAAGGTGGTTGCTTTTGTTTGTGGAAAGAAAACCAGGAACCTCTGGATTTGGGATGAATGATGGTTTGTTTTTTAAGAAGGATCTTGTAAATAAAGAAGCAACAAGGGATTTTCTTTCGGAGGGATAGGGTGCAATAGCAATTTAATATTCTCCAGAGTGGCAAGAATGAAAATGCACAGCTCTCCCTGGTGGGAAGGAAAAGGAGAATCGAGTGAGAGATAGCATGCTTCATGGTGCTATAACCTGGACACTTGTCTGGAATAGGAGGAACTGGATGGAGAGGGTTTCTATAGCTGACAGACCATTAGGACCATAACCACTGAATTCTTCCTTCATCGTCAACATCAAAAGAAAGGGGAACAATTTAATTTATTCTGCAGAGCTGAGCTTTAATGAGACCACTGGCTGATTCTTTGCAGCCAGACATGGGTGAAGTACCATTGGTGCTGACAGAAAGGAGCATGTTGCTGAATTACAGGCTTTTACCATTTCACAGTTATAAGGAAGAAGTAAGTAGCAGGACTTTTACCATCTCTGAACTATTGCATTAGCAAAGTAATGCAGTTACTGACTTAATAGGTGCATGATGACTGCTGTGCTGTATATGATTTTACAGCCCTTGCACCCGCTGGCTTGGCACTGTGCCCCATTAACAACCTGACAAAACTTCTGGTATCAGGAGAGCTGAATGCACTGGTAGCTGCAGAGGTTTTGTGAGTTTCCTTTTCTTGTCTTGAAAAAGGTTACACTGTGCTCTCCTGACGCAGTCAGAGAAGGTTGTTTGTGCATGCTTCTGTAGCAAAGAAGCATTTCTGTGACTTGTCTCATATTTTGCATCTTTTTGCCATCCTTCTCTTCATAGATTTGAATGCAGCCTGTGGAGAATAGCAATGTTAGGAAGCTAGCATTAAATCACTGCCAAATAAAATGTCAACAGAAGGTATACGCATCACTTATGTCCATTCGTACGCTGCCTGCTCAGCATCCGGCTGACATCATTTGGGACGCTGCCACAGATGGCAATGGGAGCTCGGGCTGCCTCTTGGTTTGCATCCGTTCTTATTCACTGGGATTACTGCTGTGCCCGAGCCCCCTGATGTTTCTTGTCACTGCATGTCCTGCATTCTCTGAAGGAGGGAAAGTCTGCCATTAGAGACCCAGTATGCCCATTTTCCCAAAGGGAAATGGATGCTGGGAATGTAAATAAACCCCCCAAATGATGCAAATGAAGGAGAGTTCATCTGAGTTAACCACCGACAATGAAGTGGTTTTAGCATCTCTGTTATAATCCTATCAGTCAACAAACCTATGACAGCTGAATAAGCTGCATCATTTGGATTTCCACTCTGGCTATTTTGTTTTCTCTTCTAAATCCTCATGATTTCCCCCTGAGCACAAACAGCAAGTGGAGATGGAGAAAAGGAGAATGAATCAGAAAAGCACAAGGAGAGGCCAGGGGCTAGAGGACTGTCACTCGGAAAGCATGTTCTTTCTATCGGACTGACACATTATAGGCACAGATCCCACATTCATTGATGTAAGTGAAACCATCTGTGCCACAGATCTGGTCCTGGTCTGGTGCTTGGCCAGGGGGCCCCAACTGCTGTCCTCAGCCATGCCCTTGTGGCTTAGCCTTAAAGGGAACAGAGAAAACAAGTTTAAAGCAATACATTTCCAAATATTCCTCATGCTTCAGAGGGATTGAATGAAATTAAAGTTTTGCCTCTATGAATGAAAAATAAACAGAAAGAAATACACTATGTGAACTCTCTTTGTTTGCAAATTCACAGTATGTTTAAACTTATGGGGCTGCACCTCAGCTGCTGGAAATCTGGAAAGCCCTCCTAGGCTGTGTGGCTGTATGCCAGCTGGAGATCGGTTTCCTCTCAGAGCTGCTTTTTTCTTATCTACACGTTGATCAGTGGAAAGCACGCAACCGGAGTCCAGAGCATGGCAAAGAATCAAATACAATTATATCAAATAACCACAAGAGAACGAATATTTCTGAGTGTGAACATACTGATGGATGAAATAGACGGGTACCAGAATTATATTCCTTTAAATGTAGAGGTCTGAGGAAATATTTTTTCAATCCCCAAATTATTTCCTCTGCTAGCAGACAGTTCAACAGACCTGCACAACTGATGCAATGAGTTTGTATAATTATTTCTGAATATCCTTTAGCTGAGGAACATATAGTTATAAAAGTGGTAAAAACAATATCATTGAAATATTTTTGTGACAAGCTAAGTTTCAAAAATCAGTGGGATGAGCTGCGTCATTCTCAAGCACCCCTCAGATCAGCAACAGAATTTAGGCCCATCCACATGCCTCTAGCAAATGCAACATATGGAAGAAAAGCTAAAACAAGGCAGATTATCAGCAAACATAGTTTTGAGACCTACAGCTTTTTTTGGTAAAGAGTTTGAATGATGTTTAGGTACAGAGGCTCTCTGTGAAAGGGTTTTTTTCAAGTCAGATGGGTGAGTGCTGATAAATGATGAACAAATATCTTACAGCTCAATATAAAAAGACAATGTTAAGTACTGTTTTCTAAATCCTGCTTATCAATCAAGAAATTAAATGATTCCCCTCATTCTTCCTCCTCTTTTTGTTGTAAGAAAAATGACTGTAGACTCAAAAAACATTGATAAGGCTATAAAGATAACTTTGACAAACAAGGAAGAGGAGAAAACATTTATAACTTTAAAATATTGCCTCTGTGTATGCATTTACAAGTCATGACTCCTGAGGCTGGACCGTTATCAGTGTGAAATACATGGAAGTTTGTCAGCTCCGGTGCTGCTCGGGAGCTTGGTCCCCGGAGCTGGAGGGCTGCAGCGGCTGCAAGGCGCTGGGTGGAGCCGAACCTGCCATGCTTCAGCAGCAGATTTTAGGTGCCTGATGTTGCACTCCTAACAGGTACTGGAAAGTCAGTTTTTTTTTCCTTCACTGCATCCTTGCCTGAGGGTATGAGGCTGCACCTGCAACTACTTCTGTTCATGAAAAGAGTGCAAAAATAATAGTCCACT
Organism: Anseranas semipalmata; assembly: GCA_013399115.1. Classification (NCBI taxonomy): domain Eukaryota; kingdom Metazoa; phylum Chordata; class Aves; order Anseriformes; family Anseranatidae; genus Anseranas; species Anseranas semipalmata. Next base: position 336,601 of record VXAA01006251.1, on the reverse strand, counting down.
GAAGCAGAACTAAACCCTGCCCTTGCACCTGATCCTTTAGTGCCACTTTCCAAGTAAAAAAAAAAATAAAATAGCCTAGCTTGACAATTGAATGGTCTTTGAGAGCAACCTGAACGTTTTGAAACTGCTCGGGCTTTTGCCCCGGGTGAGTAAGAAAGTCAGCCTCAGGGTCTGCAGTGTTGTGCATCTGAGAAGCAACAAGCAGCAGGCCGAGCAGCACAAAAGCATCCAGCGCCCTCACGCTGGAGAAGGTTACTCCTTCAGATCCTGCAGTCTGCCGAGCACTGAGCTCAGGAGATGATCTCTTAGCACTCCCTGGCACAGGAATCTCTGTCTGACCATCCATCCATCCATCTACAGCCAAGCAGACATCCAGCCAAGCCAACTGTACCTTAAAACCATCTTTCAGGTCTCTTAGGGACACTGTCGACCTGATGCTGTTCTACCTCTCTCCCAAGCCACTAAAATTCAATGCTTCCTCTTGAATGTGCTCATCTTTGCCTGGGCATTGCTTCTTCATCAACATGAAACAAAAAGAAATCAATTAACTGACAGACCCTCGGTAAGTAACCCTGGAACAGCTGAAAAACAACACTGCAGCACAGAAAACATCCCTGTCCATGAGAAGGCAGCTGCCCTACTTTTATAGTTATATTGCTTCATAAAACACCCCCTGAGCCTGTGTGGATATTTCAACTCCAATATCAGGCTTTTCCCATTTTTTTTAGTGGTTTATTCCATTTTGTACTTTTATGCAAAACCTACTAGCAAATACTGCATGGAAACTGTGATTAATGGCCACTTTGGCTTCTTCCCTGGATTGCCCTGACTTCTTCTCAACTTTGTGCCTCTGAGTTCATGTTTGCCTTTGGTGTCATCAAACAATGAGCTCCACAGAGAAGGATTTGGCACGTCTGTGCCTGACTAATGTCATTCAGTTGGATCTCAACAGCTTTACTGAAAAGGCCTGCAAAATCCAGTATCAGAGCTAAGTCTAAGCAAAAGCCTGCCAAATCCACAGAAACTTTGTTCAGGTCTTATCCCTCAGGATAAACAAGTAACAGTTAAACTAGATGAAAGCAGCATATGTTCTGCAAAAACACCTTAACAGCAAATGGCAAGCAGGTTATATAAACGAAAGGAACGTTTACATTAGGACAGACTCAAGAAAAGCACAATAAGCCATTGTTAGTTACAAATCATCTTGAAAAGTACATGCCAGCCATGGAATCTAATAGCATGGAGGTACTATGGCCTCATTCCCTGATACAATACCCACAGTATCTCCAAGTTGGGAACATTTGCCTTCAGCCTATTAATCTAGCCTGACAATTCAAAGAGTGACTTTCCAAACTGGTCCAAATAATTGTATTTCTCTGGTAAACTACAACTGGACATTGAAGCAGGGAGGCTTTAGCTGTAGCCCAGAAGAAATCCTTTAACCCCAAAACATTGAACCTGCAATAGCCCTAGCTTGGGGGAGCCGGTGTGGAGTGGCTGTACCTATAATGGCAGCAGCCGGAGGGTGGCTCCCAGGTCCCCCTACCTCCCTGGCATCCACACAGACACAAGTGACAGCAATTGTATCACTGCATACCAAGCTCTTTGATCTCAAAATGTGGGTGAAACAACTATCACACAGAACTGCTTTCCTGTGACTTGCTACATATTCAGTTAATTCTGGTCACAAGCAATCTTCTGCATCCTTTTCCTTCCCAAATGGCTTTAGAAGGCATGTGGCTGCAGTGATTTAACTAGGTCTGTCCCCCACTGCACGGGCGATTCCTGCCCATAAGGCACTGGGACTGAAGCTGTCCTGTTGCATTAATAAATAGAGACATTTACTTCATGTGTGGACACTTCTGCTCTGAGACCCTGAAGGGAGCTTGACATTCCCATCCTGTAGTCTATGTCTTACATAGCACATGGCACTGAGGTCAATTCAGTGGAAACAGGCTGGAATCACCTTCTGTGACAGCAGTTGCTGCCTCTTCCATGGGACAGGCAGCAGAAGCAGCAAGAACCAGGATGGGGGCATCTCTCAGCTAGTCAGTGAGTTTCCCTTTCTAGCCAACAGCAAGAAAACACTGTGAGAGCAATCCCTCCACCCCACCTTAGACATTGCCCTGTGGAGGAGATGGACCATGCTGCCCTTGAGGTGAATGTCTCCCTGCACTGACTATAGAGAGGGAGCCCATGATCAGGTCACACCAGGATGTGAAGAGTTAGGCGAGACTAAACCTGCCAAGGAGACTGTAAGGAGTAAGGAGATGCCAGAGAGCTCCAAGGGAAGCCCAGGCCCCTCTTTGGAGGGGGAATGGCATGGACACTTGGCAGGAAAACTTTACCCAGATTGTTTGGTAGAGCAGAACATCAATAAAAGAATCAATGTGCACCACTAGAAGTACCACGTTGGGGAGGAGAAGGGTGAAAGGGTATGAAACATGGCATTAAGATGGAGAAGTGTTGCCAAGTGAGTTTATTGTCCAAAAGGTGTTTCAGGAGCTTAAGGAGACAAGACAAGCTGAAGGAAAGCTGTTGGGGAAAGTCAGCCCATGAAGAGTCATGTGCAAGGCAGTCTGTCTTCCTGTACGGGACTCCAGAGCAGAGTTAGCATTCAGTCATACTCATGAGGGTGAGAGTCTTGTTGCTATTCCTGGTGAAAAGAGGAGAGAAGGATTAGGCACAGACTATATTTGGTGTTGAAGCCCCGTTCCTCTCTTCACTAGCCCAAGTGTTGACTTAATGTTGACTGAAGAAAAAGAACAGTCTCAAAAGCCCAACTACTTCCTTTCATTGTTATCATTAAAGGAAAGATGACTGGCTTCACACATTTGATACAATCCAGCTAGTTTGGTGAAGTACTTCTCTCGTGCCCTAATGAGCTTGTGGGACAAACTGTATGCTGATGAAAATAAGCAAAATGTCTTTGAAGTTAAAAAACAGGAAGCCACATACAGATTGACAGAAGCAAGCGCTTTGCATTTTCCCTTAAAAAGCAAAAAACCACCTCCTTGCAACAAGTCATGGTGCATCAGAAATGTCCAGCACAGACCCATAAGCAGTTAGTCAAAAACACCTTACAAAAACAGCCCTGCATTTGTAGCAGTTACAGGAATTGGTCATGGAGAGGAAGGGTTTTAATTCTATACGTACAGGTATGCATTGCAGAAAGTGCATCTGTTGCCGTATGTCTTGCCATCAGAGCCACAGTGGGGTATATATTCCATGGTGCAGATAGGAGAGACTTCCACGAAGCCACGGCAATGATCCTGCACACACAAGGAGGACATGAGGCTCTGCCTGAGGGCAAACCGTGTCCCCCCAGCACAAGCAATGACACCCCACTGAGAAGTGAAACTGTCTGCAAAATCATGACAATAACCAATTCAGTTCCCTCCTGGTGACAGATGTGACCTCATGCTGTTCCTGTTCACTGCCACATCCTTTTCCTGTGCTGTTACAGAGCAATGGGATGGATAGCAGCTGTTCTATGACCAATGGGAAATTCCCAAGAGATCTCCCCAGGGCTGCACTCTGCTCCTCCAGTTTGTGACCCAGAGCAGGGGACAGTTCCCCATGACTGTAACAGACACTGGACCTGGCTCTGTTCCCATCTCTTCCCACTCACTTTTGTAGCATCCTCTTCGCACCGTCCGTTCTTTCTTTTGCCAAGACTGGTCCGATGCTCCCTGGAAGAAGGAGAGACAGACATTAGCGGCAACCTTTAACATTACAACCATGGTGCAAGAGCACAACCTCACTCCCACATAGTGCACAGGAGATTTTCAGATAGATTAGTTTAGCATTGGCTGAGTAGCTTTAGCAAGAATGTGCCCTTATGGACCGGGGATGTGTATTTTGGAATAACTCTCTCCCAGCCAATGAACGCCCTTTGTGGGGCTCTGGGGGCAATGGGCCTTGCTAAATGCCCGTCTCAAACACCAGCCATGGCAAGCAGGGCAACGGGGACAGACAGGCCCCATCCAGCACGGGGTTTCAGATAGAGCCCTTGCACGTTATTCAGCACTCAAAGACATGTCCAGCCACAGCCACCATGTGTCCCCCCCAGGATAAGGACGAGTACTTACAGGTTGTGGGAACACAGCATGCATTCGCTGGCATAAGTGACACCATTGGTAGCACAGACAGGATCGTAGATCATGGTGCAAGCCAACAGCTGTCTGCCATCCTGCAGCGTGGAAGCTTGGTACTTGCTGCAGTCAAGCTGGGAAACAAAGACAGCAAATGCTCTGTGCAACGGTGCCCAGACACAAACCCCCTGTTTATGCCTCTGCCTTTTAGGATCTGCCACAGGACAGATGATGGTTATTTATTAACTCATTCTTCACTGAAAACTAGCAATTTCCTTTCATAGCATTATGCTGGAGAAGACTGAATCAAGGCTTGAAGGTGCATATCACTCATTCAGCTCTGTATTTATCATGATGCCCTTATACCTTGCTGAACCTACTGGGATATTGCAAAATGCAGCTCATAAATAATCTACAAATCAAAATGGCATGATTTATGCACTTCCTGCAAGAGAAGCTGAATGTGACCAAGGAGTGTTTCATGGCCCACAAGAACTGAGGGGAGATGTGCTGACAGGCCTTTTGTTGCAAGCAGCCAGCTCCGAGTACTGAAATCTGCCAGAAGGACTGACAGCAGTTCAAAATGATTTACACTGGTGGAGGAACTGGTCTTGTGTTTTAGCAGCCCCAGTTTCTCCAGTGTGAGCTCTTCCTCACTGATTTATGTATCTCACCCGGCCTGAGCACAGAGCGTACCCAGGAAACAAAGGAATGACATTTCATAGTCTGTTTGTATAGAAATGAAATATCTGACTCAGGATGTTGACTCTTTCAAACACATGATAATGAGATGGCTTTGTTTTTCTATTCCCCAGTGAGTGTAAATAGTTTAGAGCTGGCCAAATATAGTTAATCTGGTATTTTTACAAGATCCATTGTTGGTATACACTAGATTACATTGCATTTACAAAAAAAAAAAAAAAAGCAGAGAGGGGTTTGAATCCTCTGGTACATTAGGTATGAGCATTCAAAAAGCAGGTAATTTTCTTATCTTTTCAGATCATCCTCTTGTAAAGCACAAATATCCAGAAGGCATCAGGTAGCTGAGGTCACCTGTGTCCCCTTCCCGTATTGCCAAAACGGACTGCTAAATTCCTGTGGTAGCTATGATAGACAACTGTGGGAAAGCCATTTCTTCTTGTTACGCTTTAAATCATTTATGCTACCCGTTTCATAAATCATTCCTCACCTGTCCTCTTCTCTTTTGTTCCCAGACTGAATGCAGGAAGTGCACAATGTTCCTGCTGCTGGAGGGTGATGTTCACCCGCAGGAAGAAGGGCAGCAGGAGCTGCGTGGCCCAGTGGAGGCTACACCATGAAAACCAACCAGCAATCATGCAAGTCAGGCAATAAGCACCACCTCAAGCTCTGATTTTTCTTTAGGTTTCACTTACCTGGGGAACTTCCTCTACGCACCTCCCATCGTGCCTTTTGGCAACGTTGGTTCCAAACTCGCTGTAAGAGAGAGAAAGCAGAGTTTAAAAAGCTCAACAAGCAACTGTGGTGATCTGAGTGGGTGACCCACAGGGCTTACATGTTATGGGCGCACAGTGCGCAGTCATTGCCGTAGGTGACACCGTCGGTTCCGCAGACCTCGTGCAGGATGAATGGGCAGGCTGTGATAGCTTCGCCACTTGGGTTATCGCTCAGGTATGCGGTGCAGTCAACCTGGGGAAATAAAGGAACAATGCTGGGTCAGCTGCTGGGAGAGTGCCTCGTCTACAGTCTGACTGCTCTGGTCCTCCAGATTTTGAAAGCTTCTGCCAGAGGAAGATTAGGGTTGATTTTAAGTTTAGTCTGGGTTTAGTATTGCCTGCTAACAGAGGGAAGAAAGGAACAGCACGTCAAAAAGATCATTTTCCTAGACAAGGATGTGTGTAAGTTTCAAAACAAGCATTTAACCAAAGGAATCTGATTTAAGGAGTTTGACATTAGGTCCAGCCTGACTTAACTAAACCTGAGGTTTTATTTCAGCATTTTCAAAACAGCAACAAGAAACTGTTTCAACAGCTTCTGTTGCAAAAAATCTTTACAATATTGAAAAGCTGTTCAAATATTTGAGGATAAATAGGCAAATATCTATTGATGGCTGTGGAAGTCAGTCTACACTAGCTAAACATCTGACACTTCACAGTCATTTTGCATATTTTCCCCAGTGTAGTGTCTCTTATTACCCATATTTCCCACACAGTCCAGGAGCAAATTACAGCAAAGACAGCATTATAACAGTGTGTCTCTAGTATAGAAAATACATCTCATTCCCTCGGGATGCATGAAGTTATTTTCAGTGTTTTAGAGCTGCTCTGCATAAGCAGAATAAATGTGCTGAGATGTTATCAGCACATATTGTTACTGTGCATGTTTATAAAGCTATTTCTGAATGCATACCTGGAAGCAGATTTTTCTTGGCTGACCACAGCATGAGGATTTTTTTAGCCTGTCTACCTCAATGGAAACCCTAGCACTGAATGAAAACACACACATCTAACACAGCTTTCTGTCCTCCTCTCCTACTTTGCTAAAATGGGCTGCCTTTGATGGTTTCTGTTCAGAGATGTTTTGTTTCCCAAGTCCTGGCCTATTCTCCTTCTCTGTTGCCCCAATGTACAGCCCCTTGGCGGCAGCCGCTGCAAGCGGGTGGGGAGCACCGTGGCACTGGCACAAGGCGCGTGCACCCCTCTGGCTCCTCCAGGAGACTGGGGAGAGCAGGAGATAGCACTCATTTTCCATCAATGTACACTTACTGGAACGCTCTTCTCCTTGCATCTTCCATCATAGCTTTTCTTAACATCAGTCCCTTGTTGTCTGAAAAGGAGAGGCTGGCATTAGCTTGCTCACCAGCTGAGCCCTGTGACACCCAGCAGCCACAGAGCAGACCAAATTCTTAACCAACGTATATGATAGAGGAAGGATCCAACAGCCTAATTAACCAGCTTCTGGCTGTCATTAGCAAACATAATCCTAAACGGTAACAGACCATTAAGGTCTATTTGTAGCAGCCCCATCCACTTTTTCCTCTGCCCAAATCCCACAGCCCTCATAGGATGCTCAGGCTGATAGCTGGTTCTCCCACAGCTCCCTGAGGAGCACACACAGGGCATCAGGAAAGAAAAATGAGGTGACAGAGCTTCGGGAGGTTGAGAGAGGAACAGAAAGAGACATGTAGACATGCCAGTATCAAAAGGGAAGCCATCTGGAGTACTAACCATGGCTAGTCACTCCAAAAGTAAGTCCTATGTGCAATACTTACACGTTATGGGCACAGATGCCACACTCGTTGTCATAAGTAAATCCGTCTGTGCCACAGACTGGGAGCAGGATCCGTGGGCAGCGTACCAGGAGTTTACCGCCATTAACTGTTCTTGTTGGGTATTGACTGCAGTCGATCTGCAAAAAGCAGGAGTGTCAGCCCTGGGGAAACCCTTGTTCTCCAAGACAAACCCTAGCATCACCTCCTGATTGTCTCCACGTCTTTTATGTTGGAATGCTGAAACATCACCAGTGCTACACTTCAATTCTCACAAAACCAGCATGAGTCAGTTCTGCATGAATCCTCTCATGCCCAGGAGGAACTACACAGCACTGTATAGCCTGCAAAATGCCAAATCACTGGGGCAAGTAGCTCAGTCAATCCCAAATGCTGTCCAACTGCACTTCTAACCCACGGGGGTTACAACCTGACCAAAACTATTTGCAAGATATGCCAGAAAAGCAAAAAAAGAGAAAGATATATAGTCTTCTTTTCATTCTGCACTATAGAAACAAACAAACAAAAAAGGCAAACAAAATAGCAAAGCAAGTTGGACTTTGCTGGCAATGCATTTGGAGATCATCTTCAAAGGAAGATCTCAGCCCCCACTGACCAACTCCATGTTGGACATGTGTTGGCATGTCCTAGGTGCCAGCTCTGGGACTTATTGGCTCAGATCAAAACCTCAGGTGTGCTCCATATACTAGAATACGTCCTCAGTCCAAAGACTGGTGTAGGTACAATTCATAATGTAAACTCTGTGTCTAGCTCCCATCTGCCAGGGTTGTGCAGGCAAGGAGGACCCAGAGGACACCTGCCTCAGGACGGATTGGAATTTGTAGGCATCTTTAACGTGGGGTGTTGACAAGACTTAAAGGACATGTGGAGAGAGCCAGGTTTCAAGTCTGCTCACTTTCAGAGTAGATGTAACCTCAGGAAATATTTCAGTTGATAGAGGCAAGGGGAGAAATACACCTTCTATTATGTACTCACATCAGAAATCTCCTGCCTGCATTTTCCGTTGTGCTTCTTGCTGACATGGGTCCCGTGCTCTCTGGAAGAGGAAGACAAAGTTGAGTAAGTAAATGCTTAAACTCTTGGTCACACTGACATGCAAAAGGAACCAGACATAGCTTAAAGCAGATACCTAACAAACCAGGGCTTCAGCCTCTCTACAAGGTTGTATCAAAATAGCTACATTACTCTGCTCATTAACAAGCTCATCACGTCTTCTTATAACATGTAATTTAAAGCAATATTCTGAATTACTCTTTCCTCTGCTCAGTCACTGCTCAGCCTACAGACTAATCTAAGGAGCCATGTTCTGACTCTTACAGGTTTCCCCTCACAAGCATGAAGAGGGTATCACAGCAGGAAACTCACTATAAACCCCCAAATAATCCAGTTTTTAAGACACTTGAAGAAATAGGCATAAGCAGCAATGTAGAAGGAAGGTTCCCAGGACTGCGAAGCATGGCTGGCTACTTGGAGGAGTGTGGTACGTATGGCACTTACACATTGTGGGCGCAGATCCCGCATTCGTTATCATACGTGAAGCCATCTGTGCCGCAAACTGGATTCAGGATCCTTGGACAGGCTACTAATTGTCTGCCATCTTTAGCGAGTGTTGATGGGTACTTACTACAGTCAACCTACCAAAATAAGGAGAGTTAGCCCTCACGGAGCCCTGGCTATGTGGGAAAAGTCAATGCAAAACCTTTTCATTCAGTATCCCAGCCTTCATAGTTTCTGTGACAGAACAAAGCCTTGATACACTTAAATTAAATTGTCTATCAGAAATAGGCTGAATATTATCCTAATTCTCTAGGAGTCAAGAAAAAGGACATATCTTGGAGCATGAATCCTTCGGGCAGAGAAAGATGTACAAAATTTACGGCCCCTTTCTCATCAACAAAGTGGTCTTGAATTAGGTGGGAAACATTTTTCACCAGCTGGAAATCTGACTAATATTGTCTTGGTTTGTGTTAGTTTTCTCCCCAGTTCTCCAGCACCGTGATTACTTATTAATTCATATTCCCCGTAGTTAAGCACGGGATTTGAAGGGATTAAAAAAAATGGTTATCTATCCATTGGAGAATGGACTTTCTACATCCCAGAATTTTTCTGCTGAAACATATAAGCTTTTATTCCTGAGGCACTGGACTCTTGCACCAGTATAAATACACAATAAGTTATACCCTATAAATATGTAAGCTCGTTGCTGTTATGAATCTCACTATGTCTGTGAAAGCAACCAGTATGGGAATTGTGAATGCTTGTTGCAAAGGGTAGAAATGCTTGTGATTTCCAGAGAGCAAACTGCCCACTTGCACAGCACAATGCCAGGAAAATCTTGGGCCTCCTCCTTTGTCGCTTTGGTGTGGAATGCATGGGATAACCCTCTCTTTGGGACAGGAAAGATGCAAAAAATAAACACCCTCACAGGGCAGAAAGCCAGAGCATGGACCGTGACCCTTGCAAATCCTGGCATACTGTCCTCTTGCAGTTTTCTAGGGAAAACACTAGGATTCTCTCCACTAACAGCCATAAGAGATGGATTTTGATTCCTATTGCACTTACTGAGACAATCTCCAGCTTGCATTCCCCATCATACAGTTTGGTAATGTTGGTGTGATGTTCTCTGGAAGAAAGAGCTGCTTTGGTTAGGAAGCCTTGAGAATAACTTTTCCTGTCTCGCTCTAGACACTGGGAGAAGAAAGCAAGGTCCCACCCACCGTGTAGGACACTGCAACTGACCAAGCTATCTGGATGCACCCCACAGGTGGTAGCAAACACTCACTGAGCACAAAATGCACGGTATTTCCACCAACACTTTGATCTATTCTTGGCACTGTTCTGGGTTGTCCCCTGGCTCTTTTGTGATCCCCCTCATGAGCACAGAGAGAGAATGGGGAAGAAAACTGAAGTTGGCAGGAGAATTACAAGCAGCCAGCTTCAAAGAGACCTACAGAGACACCTGCCTTAAGAAAGACTAGTGTTTTACAGAAGTGTCTCCAAGAGCCTTAGCTGTTGTTAATTATCCAGAAGGATGTTCTACAGAAAAGACTTACGCATTAAAGGCACAAATCCCACATTCGTTGTCATAAGTGAAGCTATCTGAGCCACAGACTGGTTTCAGAATCCTTGGGCAGGCTACCAGGACATTCCCATCTCTTACAGTTTGTCGGTACCTACTGCAATCGATCTGTAAAAATAACAGGAAAAAAAAAAAAAAGAATTAAACAAAATTAAGTCTTCATGGACACCAGCAGAGCAAGACTTTGTCTTACTGTCGTGCCTACCGTAACTTGACTTGGCCTGCACTCTCCATCATAGCTCTTCCCTACATTCGTCCTGTGCTCCCTAGAAGGAAGCAGACCTGTGTCAGGGATTGTGGAGAGCAGTCGTCACCTCCAGGCTGGCAGTGTCAGCACTTGGTGCTAACTCTCATGCTCCTCTGCACAGCCCATCTTTTGGGGATGGAGCTGCCACCCTTACCTCAAGTCCCCTGCCCTGCCGCTTCTGCTGGGTTTCCAGCAAAGCTCACCTGTTGTACAGGCAGATCCCACACTCGTTGCTGTATGTGGAACCATCGGTGCCACAGACTGGCTCCAGGTTCCTCGGGCAGGCTACCCAAGAGGTCCCATCCTTGCTGATGCCGCTAGAATACTGGCTGCAATCAACCTGTGAAAACAGCATGACGTCAGCCCCAAGGTGAGCTCCTGCACAGACAGGACAAGCCATGCAGCCTCCCACCACCTGCAGCTCCAGCCAGGAGAAAACCCAGAGGTATCATTTTGAATCTGCTCAGGCAGTCAGGAGTTTCTCTACAGAATTTTCTGTCTATGCTTCTTCTCTCTACAAAAGTTTCTGATTATGCCTTCCTGCTGGGGTCTGGGGGAGGCACGACATGGAGGAAGGATAGCTGTGGGAGAGACAGTGCCTAATGAAGGCAGCTGGTAATTGGGAGCCTGGCCATACTCCAGAGCCCCTCAGCTCAAAATCTGATCGTTTCCAATCATGCTGCAGTCTCTGGTGAGTTACAGGAGTCTCATAACTGCGTGGGAAGGACCTGCAGACAAATCCATCACACAGACCCTGCTGTTTTCCTCGCTCCAATATAGATATAGAAAGGAACACAATACTGTGGGTCTTACTGTATAGAAAAAATTACCAGAATCACGGTCTTTAGTGCTTTCAAGCATACCATCTTAAGACGGCTTTCCTCTTGAGGAGGTAACCTAATGTCCTTTGACTTGGAGTAACTCAATTATATGTAAGAGTTATTATAATAGGATTGTATAATTACTTCTCGCTTTCTTCATTTTATTTAATGAACTGAAAGTAGTATAAATGGGGTGGTGTTTTACTTTCTCGCGATTTGGCAATATCATTCAATCATGCACGGCAAATATTATTTGAACATCCAGGATTTCGTTAGATTTAATCCACTTGCTCATCAGGTAATTATATACTGTTTCTATTTTACCAGAAGCCTGGAATAGAACAGAATAAATGGAAAAATCTGTAGCTCACCTGAATTCCAAAGGTAATATCTAAAAGAAAAGTAGAGACAGAAAAGAAAAAAATATTATTGATATGTAGAAATGACATGCAAATCTTTTTATGAAACGGTTAAATTCAGTGACTGTTGTTTATTGGTTTATTGGGTTTAGGAAAATGCAGTCTTACATTACATTAGTAAATGATCATAAGATGAATTAAAAATTACTAAATAAAGTTTCATTACACTTTTGATGGGAGACAGAATGGAGGAGACCACATGTATTAATCAGTTCCTAAAATGTTACAGGGAAGCTATATAGGTATTTTCAATTCTGTACTCTGAGTTTAACCTCTTCTAAAAGACTTTGTATTTGACTTCAAAATGCTCAGACATGCATGTTTACGATGGTTGTCAATCACTGGCACTGTCCATCCCAAGACACAAACTTCTTAGTTACTGCGAACAGCACAGGAAAATTTACAGAGCAATTCTAGAAGTTTGTGTTTAAATTGCTCACATGGACACAGATGCCATTTCAAACAGCTTTTCTTTGCCCTTATACCCCATAGTTCCATGTGCAAGCTCCCGCCCTGCACTAGGACTGCTGCCTCAACAATTTGCTCCTATAAACCAAGATGAAAACAGTCATCTGTATGAGGTTTGGATCCAGGAAACCTGGATCTTGCAGTCAAATTTTTTGCTACACTCTCCGCTAGAATATTACTTCATGGAGTAAGGCTCTCCTCCACATAAGACCCAAATACTTTTGCTGATAACCTGGTTCAGCTAGAACCTAGGTAACATCAGGGGAAACACTCACCCAAGAAACAGGAAAGGGCTAGAGCCACTCTCACAAAGAGCCCGGAGGTCTTCATGGCAGACAGCAGCCCTGTGCCAGCACAGCCTGCTCGCTCTCAGTGTGGGAGAGGAAGGACACAGGGAGGAGCGGGAATATATAGCGCACTGTCATATCAAATGGTCCCACCTCATGATGTAACACCCAATCTGTCATCAACACGGCAAAACGAAATGTATTTACCCAGCTCTGGATTTCTAGCTAATGATTGATGCAGGCACGTATACCAGGAAGGGGCCTTTTGTATGACTCGAGGGGAGCCAGCAAGCAGAGAGCATGCCAGGGCCCCTCTGCTCCCGGATCTGCCCCAGCACATTGCAGGCACTCGTTTACCCTATGACTGACTAAATGCAATTAGTTATTTCTCCTTCTCCATAATTTTCAACTGAGCTCCTAGCTGATAGCCAAAACCCTCGGTATTTAACCTCAGAGCATGATTTTGCACTCCTCAGTGCTGCATTTCATCTCAGTTTGAGCCCAGGCAATTGCAGCCCAGAAGGGTACCCCATTCTCTGCAGGAGAAATCCTGTTCTGCTGCTGTTTAAAAAAAGACTTGGCAGAGATCTGCTCCATGTGCCAACTTTTTCTGTATTAAGGCAAGGAACAAAAATAGGAAGTTTGGTCCCCAGATCCATCCTTTTGGCTGTTCACAGATAACTCCCGTGGCACCCTCTGCTCGTACACTACCACCTCCCCTGTAGCCCATTCCTGACCCACCTTGCCAAGCCTAAGTGACACCATCCCACAGGGCAACAGGTCAAACGCTTTTGCTGTCTGGGTAGACTAGATCTACTGTACTTCCTTTATCTAAGAAGTCAGCCAACTTTGTAAAGATTGATATTAACCTGTACATGATTACCTTCTGTTGAATTCACTGTGTACATTAATCATTACTTTACACTTCATGTCTTTAATTTTCTTCAAGTTTCAACTGAAGGTTTGCCCAGTATTAAAGTAATGCAGCTTAGATTGGTCCTGAACGTGGTTTTCTCCTTTAAGTAGATTTTTGTCAGTTCTATGGATTGGTCTCAAAATGAGTCTTCTCAATTCACATCCTAGATTCTCCAAGTTTCTAAGTTTTAATCTTTTGTGTTCTGTACTCAGTAGTAAAAATCCTTATTTGCAGATCTATTTTTGGCGCGATTTAAACAGAGTGAGCTCAGGTTGAATCACCCCAGTTTTGTTTTCTAAGAGAAGGACATCTCCAACACCCTTCTCACTTGAAAAGCAAATCCACAATAACATGATTTTGAGGATTACTTAATGGAAAATTCTATTTGCTCTCGTATCCAGTTGCTCTGCTAATGAGTAGTTTGCAGTGTGCATCTACAAAGTTGAAGTCTCCCCAGATACCAACATTTCCAGCTACTTTGATGTCTAGTGACGTTAGAGAGGTCTCTATTCATATATCTTGTTTTCTTTCGTCCCCCCTGATATTCAGCCCTGATGTCTCCTGCCCTGTCCCTTATCTCAACACCAAGCATCAAGGACTCCAGACCTTTGGACCAATGCAACTCTCAACTACAAGGACCTCTATTCTTCCTGATCGCAATATCCATCTCTCAGTGCTTACTGCAGCCAAGACTACCATCAATTAATGCTTCCTGTCAGAGGAAAATGCATCTTGACAGCTTAATTGCCAGACTCCATAAGAGCTGTCACGGTCAAGCAAATTCCTGCCAATGTCCACAAAGATGACACCTGAACCTTATTGGCAAGGAGACATCATTTGCAAACCAAATCTGCAGTTAAAATAGATTGACTCAGCATGTTCTGTCAAGATCACAGCAATTGTCTTCCAGCTAAGTTATTAAATTTATGGAATGTTTGCAATAAGAGACAGATTAAAGGGACAGAATAAAAAACACGTGTCAGTGATCTAGGGAAGGAACGGAATCTAGAAAACATCACTGCAGCTGTAGCCCATGGCTGCTGCCCCCCATTCTAGTTGAGATGCATAACGCTCATCTTTAGGTCTGTGCATTATGCACAAGGAAGCCCCATGCTGCAACCTTGCAAATGAGTTGGCTGCTCCACAGAGAGATTTGGCAGAGCTTTTTCCAACAGCCATTTGTCCATCTCATTCTCCATGTTCATTTTCCCTTCGCCAGCTGTGCTGGGAGAGAGAGGCTGCATGAAACCCGCCTGGCTGGGCAGCCTGGCACACAAGCACTCTGCTACCTCGCCAGCTCACCTCCAGCCACAGCTGCGAGTCTTCCATTGCCATTTCTGTAGAAGTTCACCCACGTGGGCCAAGAAAGGATGTGACCCTTTTGAAGCCAGAAAGCAATAAAGCCAACCACCTGTTTTTCAGAAATACACACAGAAATTGTCTCTGTTTCCCATCCACAAACCAAGCGTGCAGTTCTCAATACACCTGTGCTAACAGTGTTTCTTTCAGAACCTTCAACTTCAAGATAAACTGGGAATTTTTGTGTGGATTTCTAACTTGCAACAAGTTGCATTTATATCTCATTTTCAGTGACCTACTCAAGTAGAGTTGCTCGTACCTTCATGTTGTGGAAAGCGTTGAAGACCTCTTCCAGCTCCCCGCCTTGTGCTGCAGTCCTGGTTGGACGGCTGGCTAGCAGGAGGTCCCCTGCAGCAGGCTGGAGCAGGGCAGGTCCCAAGGCCTGGACAAGAGGTCCTTGTACCAGGGAGACCTTTGCAGGACAGGAGGCATGTGCCAATGGATGTTAAATAGGAATCCCAAAGAGAGCAGAGGCCCATTCACCAGTCCCCAGGATAAAGCAGATGGGTCACGGAGCAGAACCTGTGATAATCAAGGGAGATAAGGCTGAAACCCCCATGCAGCAGTTGCTTGGAGGGGTTCAACATCACAGGGACGTATGGACAGTCAGAAGAGACAGCTCTGCAGCAGACCCAGAGGTTTCTCCTACATGAATGGTGCGAGGCTCGTGCAGAGGCAGTGCCACAACACCAAGCTTTCTAAGTGGCCCTGCGCCATGCACACGCTCTCCTGCTGTGGTGGCCATGGGAGCTGGTGGGCAGAGCTGCCAGGTTGCAGAAGGACAGGCTGCAGGGAGTTGGGAAACAGCACAGGAGTACAAGGTCTGTGAAGGGTTCTGCCAGAGTCAACAGTCCTCAGGATAAGCCCAGAGCAGCATTTGCATGCCCCTAAGGATTACATAAGTACCTGACACCTTTTATGCAAAAAGGCAAGTGGCTCAAGGCTCCTGCAGGGAGCAGTTGAGTTCAAACCCCAACAATGTTTGGGACAACTTGCAGAAACACTGTGTGAGAAGGCAGGAGACTCACGAGAGGCCTAGAGCTGTCAATTCATAATGCCAGACCTGCAAAGCCTCAGAAAATGCTATGAACCACAGGGGGCCTGTGTCTATTGGCAGTAGAGACACTCTCAGTCAAGTGCAATTTACAGCAAACTGAAGACTTCCCAGAGTACTGGTACCTTTCCAGGTTCAGAGAGAACTGTTTTGGTCTCATTACAGTATTAGAGGGCAACACCAAGGGTAACCAAGAGCAAAATAAAGGAGTGGATAATATATTCATAATATCTTTTGAGCTTTTGCCTCCTTCTCCCCAGGAATCCCATGGAAATAACACGTGGCATCACTCACGTGGAGTCCCACCTGGAGCTCTGCTGCATGTGGCGCTGCTGGGGTCTGTAAGCCCTTGGATTGATCTGCAAAGGGAGGCTAAACAGAGGGAAGGAGGGCTGCTGAAAGCAAGAAAGAGTTAGCATAGCTACCTCTGGTTGGCTTGCTAACAACAGCACAGGCAGCTTTAGCTAGTCACTGTCGTGTGCCTTCTTAACAGTTTTGTAATCTGATTTAAAAACCCTTATGGCCAGCTATTATTTCTGTGGATGATAATTTCTGCTGGTATCAGGAGAAATTCAGAAGGTGCTCAAATCCTGACAGAAGAGGTTACTAGGGCACCCTCCTCATCAGTTCATTGGTTTTGGAACACAATTAATGCAGGTTTTATGGGTGATTATTTCAAAATCTAAATGCTTGAAATCACTGCAAGTTATAATAGCGCTCTCAAGTGCACTGATTTTCATTCGCAAGAATTTATTTTAAGCCTCAAATCATGTAATGCTTTTAAAAAAAAAATCACGTAGAAGTCCCTACACAAGATTTTAGCTGGAATCAGTGAGCAGACATCAGTGAACGTTTTTACTGCCTGATATTCATCCTTCTCAAGCTGCATAAATAACATTCAAGGGTTCACTGGTTTCATCAGCTCAAAGGCAGACAAATTTGCATCCCCAAAAACAGCTAAATAGGACCAAACTGGTAACTTTTCCCTGCATAACTGTACATGGTGGGATTTTCCATGTAAAAATAAGCAGTGAATTTATTTCTAAGCCGTAGTGTTTGCACACGTTAAAAATCGGCATACAAAATATTAACCATTGCTTATGTCAGAGCCTGCCAATAATAAAGTCATAGACTGATAAATGTGATACATGCGGAAGTACTTTATGAGAGTAAAAATCAATTTTCATTAGCTGCATTAAGAAAAAAAGGATCATGATAACTTAACTGAAAAAAAATCAATATCTGTGGAGGGAGCCAAATTAATTGGCACTGAGTGAAATCCTGCCAAAATCTGAAAGAAAGTCACTCCAGCCTTATCTGCAACAGAACGTATTTACAGTTCGGGTCACAGCTAGAGTGGACTCAAGCACTGTGTGTGTTCACTCAAGGTCTTCTGGAAATGTCCTGCAATAAAGTTTATACAAATAAGAACATATTTGCTTTAAGTAACAGCTATAAATGAAAGTACAGGAAATATGTGCAAACCACCAATAACCCACAATCACATTTTCCTCCTGTGCAAATCCCACCCAATTTTCATGTGTATCACACTAATAGACCCCCAGCTAGCCATGGGAGCATTTAGCTCAACGACCTGACTCCATCTTAAAATAGATTCAGAATACAGATGAATTAGATCTGCAGATCAGTTCAACTGACAATTCTTTTCCTTAAATAGTTTAAAGTCATGGAGCTTCTCTTCCCTGTCTTCCACCTCCCCAGCACCAGGACCTCTCCCAGCAGGAGATGGCTCCCAAGGAGGGCACTGGCTAAGCCTGCGTGCCCTCGCGGACAGAGGGCTGCACGGGGCCTGCTTTGTGCAGGCAGGCTAGCCAGGGCAGAAAGGTGACCCAGAAGCACATGGTGATGGTCCACAGACCACCAAGGTGGGCTGCTGAGCTTTCTGCTTGGACAGCACAGCCTCAAAGGTGCCCTTGAAACAAGAAACACTGCCAGCCAAGTGCACACTCTGGATGCTGGAGACCCTCCCAGCTGTGCCCCTGCTCCAGGTGTGGTGCAGCAGGCCTCGCACCCATCTGACATGGCCCATCAGGTGCATCTACTCCCCAGCCTTCTCAAAGCCAAAAGTGCTGGAAGAGGACACTTACCGCAACAGTTAAGCTGCCTGCACACCAAGTTTAGTGTTTTAAAACAACAGATTTCCATCTGTGGGTTTCCAAATGTAAACCAATTAAAATCTCAAAACAACCCTCTGAGGTAGGTAAGCATCTTTTAATGTCCGTTTTACAGGCAAGAGAAAAGGGCCAAAGGGAGGTGAAGAGATTTACCAAAGGCCCCACAACTCAAAGAACCCAACCCCTGGTCCCTCCTCATGAAACCCAGACCACACTCTTCCTCTGGGTCTGACATCTTCGCTTAGTATCTACGGCAGCGGATGCACCCCTGCGGCCTCCGTGCTTGCTTACTGCCCAAGGGACACATGGTGACAAGCCGGAGCAGGGACTTACGCATCCCTCCCCTGAGGCTCAGTGAAGAAAAGTGACAGGACGCTGTGGAGTTATCTTTATTGTAGAAGCACGCTAAGACAGCGACGCAGCAGAGCCCGAGCCGAGCAGCAACCACAACAGCACACGTGGGGCCAACCTGGGAAGCCGCCACTGGGTCCCCACAGCCCTTTGCCCTCCACCTGAGCAAGGACAGGCCCATTTGCTGCAGAAGGGGACAAAGGTGGCTCCAACAGTGCTGGGAACTCTGCAGCTCCCCTGATGCTCGACACCAACTCTTCCTTTACTTGCCCTAGGGAGACAGGGGGAAGACAGTTTATTACTATAGCCCCAGAAGGCAACCTGGAAGGACCACCGGAAAAGCTCCATGCTGGGATGCTCCCATGCTCTGCAAAGACTTTGTGCCACCCCTGCCTCCCTGTGATGGGGGACAACAGCAGTCTGCTCTGCCAGCATCCTCTCGCCCCTACAGGGACAGCTAGGGGAAAAGGAATGGGCAAAGCCCACAGCCATGGGGACTAGAAAGTCCTCATGAAGTTTGCACCCTCCCATGGGCTCAGCCCCCTTGGCAGGGGCTTCCTCTCACCCCTCTGCTTCTGCAAAGGACCCACACCTTGTTCCAAGGCTGTGGCAAAGGAGAAAGAGCGCATTGCAGAGCCCTTTGCCCCAGCACTGCAGCCTGCCCAGGCAAGGTTTGACACCCAAACCCTTGTGAGACACCAGCCCCAGAGGACAGGCTGGCCAAGAGGGAGTAAATTACTGCATCTCTCTGTACCTTTGGTCACAGCTGATCCCTGGTATTTGCTGGCAGTCTGAATTCCATTACTTCTGGAAAGAAAGAGCAAATAATAAGTCCATCCCCAAGCACAAGCACCATTGTTACACTGGCAGAGCATTAGGACCTGCCTGACAGCCCCTCTGGCCGGCTCAGTGGCCACACAAACCAGCTGGGGCAGAGTGGGGCACTGGGGTAGGCAGGTTGGGTCACTGCCAGCCTAGGAAACAAGACAAATTCCAGCCTGAAGCTAGGTGCTTTCCATACCCACCACCTAGCTGAGCAAGCTCCTGCTTTTTTTTTTTTTCCTCCTCCTTCTGCTTTCTTAAAGAGAGGCATGACAAAAAGAGCATTGTAAGAAAATGGACTTGTCCGTTGCAAACCTGGGAGTTGTCTGTTTGTTCTTTAGGAAACAGATTAAAAAGGAGAAACTGGATATCCCCTTTTTTGCCTGACCTGTTAACTAACAGGCAGACTGGTGCCTATCACATTGGAGGCTTATGAAAAAGCCCTTGAACAAGAAGAAAAACTGCAAGAGATAGAGCATGAAGAGCAAAGCATGCTGGAAAGACCCACAGTTAATACACCCATATGACAGCATAACAGAACACAGTGGCCAGCTGGCTTGTTAAAAAATCTAAACCCTGGACTTAGCTACATTCATCTGCAGTAAAGCAGAACCAGACCAAAGGAATTTGGTTATGGCACAGACCTTGTATGGGAGGCAGGAGCCCTGAAGCCAGACAGCCCCAGGGCTCTCCCTGCAGGAGGGCTTTCCACCGCATCAGTGCATGCTGTCCAGATGCACCCTTTGATGTCAGATCTCTCTCAAACCACACTGCTCCCATCCCTTCCTACAACCACCCCTCCCTGATGGCACTGTGGCTGCCACCAGGGAGAGTTGCCAGGAACTCCTGGAAATGCAATAGAAGCTTTGCTGGCAGGAGTGGTTGCAGGCACTGAGCAGGGAAGAGATGAGGCAGCTTGGACACATTTAGTCAGGCAACACAGCACCTCCATTGCTAGTTAAAAATGTAGTATTTCCTTGAGTTGTTTTTTTTTTTTTTTTAAGGTAGCAATTTATCTTTTTTGAAGTTTAAAGAAGTCTTTTGGTCCTTTGCATTTTCATTCGTATATTGCAGCTGTCTAAAACCATTTCTGATGCCAAAGGCGCTGCTGGAGCTGGTCTCCTCCAAGTTTTAGTAGTAAATAGTACCTGGGTCTTCATACATTGAAAGGCATGTTACCATGAATTTCAATGGAAAACAACATTGATTACTGCATTGTTCATAAGCTTCCAATCGAGAAATAAGAGAAGTCTTTGATGGACACAAGAGGTTTGCCAAGGAAATGAACTGCCATAAATTTCCAATCTGATTCTTCAGGTGACACACTATACATAAAGAAAAAGTCATTGTTTGGAGGGGTGTTTTGGCTTTTTTTTGTTTGTTTTCAGTGGAAAAAGCGTATCACTTTCCTTTTAGTTGCTTCCAACTCTCCTTGGAATAATTTTAACATAGCTACAAATTGTCTGACTTTCAGTATATGGCATATTCCTCTAATTGCAAGGATTTGAGAGCTATAACAGCTTGGTAAAACACAAAATGGTAAGGAATCCCAGCCCAGGCACAGTTTTGAGGGAATCCTCTGTGTTTTTCAGTTGCCATGGTACACCCAATCTTGTCTGTCTCCAGCAGCATGAGCACAGCCACTGACAGCTTTGCGTAGTGCCTCCGCTCCCAGCATACGTGAGCCAACAGTGACGTCATCACACTGAAGGGCAAGACACAAAGACCTCCACTACAATCACAGGCAAAATTATTTTTCTCTGCACTATAATTTCTTCAGATTTAGACAATGTTGAGAGCGTTATGCTGTGTCACAGAAGAGGGGAAGAGGAGCTGGGATGCTTCATTTTCAACGTCTTGGGGATCTGCAGGCATCCTGACACTGAACAAAGGAGGGTAAAACCTCTGTTGTGGCAATTTTGCACTAGAGATCTTTATGCTGAGGAGGATGGGCAATACTGTTTTGCCTACAAACACACTGATAGCAAATTCATATTAAGAAGCCAAAGTTCTCATCCAAAAATGTACAGAACTCATCAGTTTGGCTGATTTGATATTTTGATTCACCCCAGGTTTGGAGTGGGAGCAAATATCAGCATTTCCTCAGGGACGAATGTTCAGTTTCTCAAGAGTTCATGCCAACACTGAGGTCAGTCCTGCACACCCAAGACACACAAATGGGGAGACCTTGGCTGCAGACCAAAGCTCCAAAGGCTGCTGAGCTGCCACGAAATCTTTGACTCATCTACTGTGGGGGAAGTCACACAATGTTCAAGGCCTTTCCCCAAAGTATGTCACTTCATGAACAATTTTCACTTCCCAGCCATCTCCCTGGATATCATTTGGGAAGGCCTCTATGGTTTATGCAATTCCAGTCTCTGGTGTCACCAATATCCCAGCAGAAAAGCCAGATGTTTTCCCAGACATGTCACTCTCCTACCATACAGCCTAGGCAAAACATGGAAATCTGCCTTGGTTAGATATTAAATCCAAGTCTGAACCTATATTTACACATCTGGGCCATGAGCACCCCGGTCCCAGGGCTCTGATGCTCTCACCACAGACAGTGTGCAGGCTGGGTCCCTGGCACACTCCTGGAATGAGAAATGGGGTGCTGCAGCAGGGAGGCACTTCGGGTGGCCATTTTCTCCAGCTCTCAGCAACCACCCACTCCAGCCAGGAGGGAGGAAAAAAAAAAAAAAAGAGAAAGAAAAAGGAGGAGATCAGAGTCTCTGCTGCCCCTCTGACCCTAACTACCTGAGCTTGCTGCACCATGTGGCAGAAGAGCACCCACAGAGCATGGTTTTAGTTAAGCCACAGTTCAGCTAACCTGTTAGTTCAATTAACCTGTTAGTTAACCTGCCCACAAGGTCAAGGTGTGGACTCCCGGCTGTTGCTGGGGGATCCCAGTGGGGCAGGCAGTGACCAATGGCCACAGCTTCTCATTTTTCACTCCCCTTCTCTGTGCTGTCTGGGGAAGGGACAACCGCTCCATCACAAGCCTGGATCAGGGCCCCACAAGTTCACACAGTGCCAACAGCAGAGTTTCACAAGGGAAAAGGAACAGGTTGATGTTCTCCCAGCCCAGCAGTGACACACCACTTACCATTTCAGGGACAGACTTTCGGCATTCACCTCGATAGTTTACCGTGATGTAGACCGACGCTCTCCTGCAAAAGGCGGACAAGATGCTGCTTATTATTCACTTGCAATGCCACAGCTCTCTGCCATCGGCATGACAGTCCTCTGTGGACTCCTTAATACTTTGATGCTACTTCCAATTTGATGGCATTTATTACTCCCCAAACAATCTTATGATCGGGTAGAAGGGGAGCAGGGGACTCTGGAAAGTTGTGTATCTTAATTAGCTGTCATCAGATTAATCTCAGGCATTTTGATCTATGTTTGCTTAACAGCGAGGCACCAAGGACACACTTGATAGTGAGTCATGATATATCAAAACAAACACTGTGCTGCAAAAGACACTCGGGAATGGTGGATGGCCCTGTATTACTGAAATCTTTCCGCCTACTCACATGGCAGCTGAACACAAGTCACATTCATTTTTGTATGTTTTCCCATCAGTGCCACAGACGGGTTGTGAGGATTTGTTGCAGAAAATCCTTCCACCCTTTACCCCGTGCAGAATTCGATCACAGTCCAGCTGAAGAGAGAAAGAAATCACATTTGGTGCTGGTTCTCTTGCAAGACCGTCCTTTATGCTACTCAACAGTGCTCGCAAACCAGGCATTACCCTGAGGCCCCTCTGCCCTGCAGCACATCCATCACACCTTCAGCAAAGGCAGGTTTGCAAAGAGGTAGTGCCTCCTGCTGGACAAGGCAGCCAAGACTTGGGGGGCAAAGCCCCCCCAGCCCCACTGCCTGGCACAGACCTAGACCTGCTTGTCTGATCCACCTTGACATCTAGGTCCAGGGCACATTTACCTCTCTCTGAGGAACCATTAGAATACAAAAACTTCTGCTACCTGTGCCTAAGCCCTTCTTTATCAGAGCTTTCATGCCTGGCTCATCTGCAAGATGGCAGACACTCATTGGCAAAAATGAAGGAAAAGCCTTGACAATGGAGTCCAGCCACCCGAGGGTGGTGCAACACGCTCTGCAACTTGACACCCATGAATGAAGAGACACAAGCATGTGTGAACAGCTATGACTAATTAAGCATGCTCTCCTGTTTCCTCTCAAGCATGACAACAGGAGCATCTAAACACAGCTTTTCCTACAAAGCACAAGTGGTACAGCCAGGAAAAACTCAGAGCAGTAGGAGCAAGAACTCTTATGCATAGGTCATCACCCTACAAGCACACCAGCACAGATGTTTTCAGGATCGTGGCAAGTTTCAAACAGAGGTTGGAGATTCTGCAGCCAACTTTCTGCCACACAGACCGTTCCTCAGCCTCGCTGCCCACCTCTGCACCAGGGATTGAAAAAAGACCAAAACAAAGGAGTGACTGTGTTCCCCATCCCCTTCTCCATTTCCTATAAAGCATGTCACAATGACTGCAAATGGCGCAATTGGAGGAGAGCTGCAGCCACTACAGGGAGGACATCTCACCTCCCGTCCCTGCACCATTTAACACAAAGCAATGATTTATTGCCTTGCTGGAGTCAATAGCACTATAGAGTGGGAAACACCATGGAGAGGGAAGGCTTCTTGCTGGGCGGCACAGCGGGCTCAGTGATGTTGAGGTGCTGCAGGAACACCCTCTGGTTAAAAGTCACTTGCTAATTTCATTAATATGCTGCTTCCTCCCTCATCTGCGTAATTAATGACGTGAAGACAGACAGCGCTGACCTTTGCAACTCCCTGCCAGGTGCCTTCCTACGCATCAGACACCGCTGCCCATGGTGCAACCTGCACATGCTACCACCGCCTCGCTGGCCCTGCATCACACAGGTCCCAGCAGCGAGTGCAGCCCCTCCTTTAGTTCTGGGGAACCAGAGCTCCCTGTGACAAAACCCACCGATGGCCCTGGAGACAGGAGAGGGGCAGGTTTGCTCTCTGAATCACCTCTCGTCGGTCAGGCTGATCAGCATCTGCTCCTCCTCTGGAGCTACCAGGAAATACCACTAAGCCCTGAAGCAGCCTGGCGTTGTTATGCCTGATGCTTCCTCTGGAATGCATTAAAACTGCCATACCAGAATAGAAAAACCCAGGAGGTGGTTCAGGTATCTTTTTTTCTAAGAGCAGTCAGTGACAGAGACTTCAGAGAGAGTTAAGGCACTGTAGCCGGGTCCCTCCAGCCCCATAGAAAGGCACTTCCTATCCCTTCCAAAATGTTATTTAAATTTCTGTATGGACTATAAATGGCAGGTCATTTTTTTTTAATCACCCTAGCTCTTGGGAACACCCTGTGACAGCAAGATCTACAGGTTAGTCATCCTTTTTATAGTAACTTATTTTCTCTTATTAGTTTCATAATTTCTACTTTAGCTTCATTGAAACTAATGCATTTTCTTTTTGTGGAGACAGGAAGAGCACACACCCCCTTCTTCCTCCCACGTTATTCCATACAGTCATTATGTATTGCTCAGTGCGTCCTCCTCCAGGACTCCCTCCCTGCATGAACCTTGTCCTTGTCCCCTGGTCAGCCCTAGCACCCTGCTCTGGCCATGGTCTTTGACTCAATATCTTCTCAGCATTCATGTGGGGACATCACAGACACTTCCCTGAGTGCCAGGCTGCCCCCCCCCCCCCCCCCATACCTGATGTTCATCTATAATGAGCCGACTCCAGCAGCAAAACTGGCTTTGGAAGCTCCCTTATGGCCACATCCAGCTTCATTCCCCTTTGGTGTCACAGGATACAGGGGACAGCATCAGGGTACAGGGTCTACCACCCATTCAAACCCTTCCAAGGACACAGGTCCCAGCATGAGGTTTTGGGGTGACAGCGGGAACAGGAGCAGCTGCTGGGGACAGCTGCGTCCAACCTGCGGGAGCTGGGCATACCGGCTGGTAGGTGTTGGTGCCTCCGCTCTGCCCTTGGCGGCCAGGTGCTGGGCTGCAGTTCCCACCGCTCTGAGCCGAGTTTCCTTGCGGGCTGGCAGGGAGAGAGAGCACAGAGTCAGCTCACACACAGCCCCTGCAGTGCATGGGGAGCACGGTGCAGACCCACCCTCCCCATGGGTTCCTGCAGCACCCAGAGCTGCTTGTGCCAAGACAGATGAGGTCAAGCAACCTCTGGCCATGTACCAACAGGGACAAACCATGCCCTGTGCTTAGCCCAGCCACATCACCACCCTGGGGCTTAACTAAACTGCTTTAAAGTGCAATGCCATTATTCTGCACTTTTTTTTTTTCCCCCAACAGGGAGCTTGGCTTGCCATAGAGTACAGGCAGTCCCTGCAACAGGACCTTTGAATCTATGCAGGAGCTCAGAAGCAGATCCCCATTACAGAGAATATCCTAGGGTGTTCAGGGGACCAGCTTTCTACAGCAATTACTGCTACAGAGAGGGCTCTACACCCTGTCTGCCTGCTGGCACTGCTGTGCGCAGGGAAATGAAGGGACTACATCAGCCAAAAACAAGAAATCTCAGAGCTCCTCAGCAGAGGCTTTGAAAAAGCAGCAACTGATCCCTGCTCAGGTCTGGCAGCCCTAAAACCCAGGGGAACTGACCAGTGCCCAGAAAGCACGCGGTGCACCAGGCACTGCCTCCCAGCCAGCGGGTGAGGGTGTGCTGGGGCCAGGCAGCAGGACAGGAGCGAGCCTGCCAGGAGGCAGGCTTTGCTGGGCAAGGTGTCCTGAGAGGGATTCTGAGCACAGCAGCCACCAGTGCTTTGTGTACAGGAGAGGCAAGAATGCCTTTGAAAAGGCAAGGGTTGTACAAGAAATGTGCCCTGCTCTATGTACAGCTTCCCCATCACCAGCTCAGCCAGCAGAGAGGAGTGCTGCACCAAGCACCCGCTTCTCCATCCCAGGTGGTGTGCTTGTGTGCCACTGAACCGTTCCCACTCTGATTAACCTCCTAACCACCCCTAGGAGAAATCATGCCACATGTGGAAGAGGGCAGAAACTGGTGCCAGGGCTCGTGGGGCTAGGCTGCCACGCCAGGTGCTGCCATACTCACCCTCTGTTCACAGAGAAGGGCCGTCTCTCGTTCACACCTTGCTGAGACCCTGTGCCACTGCAGCTCTTCTGCAAAAGGGGCAGGATCATGTTCAACAACCAAGAACAAAAACCTTTCATACGAGCAGAGAAGCAGTGAAGTTGAAGCAGCTCCTGTCCTGCCCTCCTCCTCCCCCCAGACCCGGGGAACTGTGGGGCTCTTCCTGGAGAAGCAGCTCTGGTACTTGCTCCGTACAGGATTTCATTCCCACCAAATGGTACCTTCTGAGAGCTGACAGGACCATGGAGAGCCTGAACCTGCCCTTTATCTCACATATAGCATCACGCCACCAGGACAGCGAGGGGGGCAGTTCTGCCAGGCCCAAACCTGGCTGCTTTTTGTATGCTCATACACAGGCCCATCCCATGAATGAGCAGGGCTTGCAATACAACCTGCTTCTCCCCATCATCAGCTGGCTCTAGCCAGCTCCCAAGCACTGGGGTCACTGCAGGCTGAGCACTGGCAGTCCCTGACCATGGGGATCCCTCAGACTCACCAGCCCCTTCCCTGAGCTCAGGGATGCTCCAAGCTCACTCTTACCTTGTTTGCACACTCTGCAGTGAGTGGTTTGTTGCGCTGGGCAGTTCCACCAGACTGGCCTCCTCTTTGGGCTTCCTTTTTGCTGAAAGAAGGGGATAAGAGAAAAGAGGGAGCACTATGGCAGTGCGAGTGCCACCAGAACCTGGGGCTGCCCTGCAAGCCAGCGTCATGCCATTAGGCACCAGCTCCCCATCCACAGTCCGTGTTCCTGGTGGTCCTGCTCCTAATTCCCTCCCCTAAGCCTTCTCCCTTCTCCTCACCATTCCCACTGTACGCTACATCCTGGATCCAGGTGGCTGCTTTCATATCAGGGCTGCTTCTGCATATGCTCTATGGGAGTAGAGAGAGAGCATCTGGAAGGCAAAGTACACGCATGGGAAACTCCTCGGGAGCTACCCGTGGCCGACAGCCCTTGGGGAAGGGGTTGCTCTCTATCAACCCTGCTTCTCCTCTACTCCCTGCTGCTTCTCACCTGCCCCTGGGCCCTTCTCACCAAGAGGGAAGCGGAAAGAGGGGCAATAGCCAAGGCCCTACGGCAAGAGCATCTCTTGGAGGGCCACCGGGATTCAGGATTCGCCCAGGCGTCACCCAGGTGCAGCTCCACAGGCAGAAGCCGCGGCTTTGCAGCTTGAGGTTTTCCTCTTTGCTGTTGCTGGAAGCTATACTCACAACTTCTCTGCACACATGAGACACTTGTTGGTGTGCTGCTTGCCAGAGGAATCCCGAACAGGGTCGTTCTCCCGCGTGCAGGACAGCCGTCCGCCAGCCTCAAACTGGGAGCGATACTCACTGCAGTCGTCCTGTGGAAGGAAGGCAGCGGTTAGGGCACCCTGTCCTCCCTGCCTTATTGATCCAATTCTTAGAAACTTGGGATTTCCTGCCAGAAAAGCACTGAACCATCACAAATGCATCACAGGAAAGACTGGGTGCAAGCAAGAGAAGAGGGTGTGCAGTACCAGCCACTTAGTGTATAAACAGAGGAGTGAGTCAGAAAACGATGGGTGCTTCTGCCTGCACAGCACGTGTCAGGAGTTTTCTACTGTGGTCTAATTATTGTGCTCCACATTGGGCTATCCAAAGCATGCCAGTGATGTGGCCGATAAGGTAAGGAAGTCCCTCCCACTTCTCCCAGCATCCTTAATACACAGTTACAGCTTTTTCCCAGATTGTAGCTCAGATAATTTCATGTACAAAGCAAGTAGTACTCCCCACAGCCAACCACGCTTTGGGGTAAAAGCACAATGCAAACATACTTAAAAGTCCCTGAGCAGTGGAAGGTTGTTTGAACAGAGGATGATTAATTTGTTCCGTGCTCAAAGTCACTGCACAGAAACCATGTTAATTTGCCCTTGTTATGTAACCTGGATGTAAACATTCAGTCTCTTTCTCATTTCAGCTGCTTGAGACCCTGCAACAGCTGATTCCAAATAGCAGATATTGAAGATGTATAACTGGATCCCACTTACCCTTTACTTTTTACAAAAAGGTTTTAACATTTGCTATTTCCTGCCCACTTAGTACATAAGAGATTTTGGCTAGCTTGCAGTAAGGTCCTTAGCAGGTCAGTAACCTCCTCCTTGCTTAGAAGTCACCAGTGCCTCGTGCTCTGTGCCCAGGGAGGATTTCCCCACCAGTGCAACCCAGGTACTTCAGCCTCCCACTCCTCAGCTTTGCTACTGGACTAACACTGGCAGCCACCAAGCAAAAGATTCAGAGCACATGAACCCACATCCTCCTAGTGCCAAACGAGCCATGGGGAGCAGAGGTACGATCTGACACCAGATGAACCAAGCCCCAGGTGAACCCTGGGCCTGCTGTTGCCTCTGAGACAGATCTGCTTTTCCCTAACAGCCTCTCTCAAACCCTCTCCTTTTGAACCAGCATTTCTGGAGCTTTGTTCACAGCCTGACCTCTGCTGCAAAAACCTTGCTGAGACATGCATTTGCCTTTTTCATGGGTCTGTCGCACCCCTGACCCACTAATAAATGCACGGCTTTCTTATCCTTTGTCATTTCTAATTGACAAGCAGGAATTCTCGTTAATCACTGCCTGTGTGATCTTGCACTCTGTTATTACATTTTATCTTGTTTCTATTACTCCAGGCCTCAGCACTATCCAATTAGTCCTGAGTGATCTGCTGATCCTCCTCTGCTGATGCTGCCTCCCAGCTTTGCCATCAGCAAGTTTCACTCCTACTTCCTTTTTTTTTTTTTTGTGCCAATGTCATTAGGAAAAGCACTAAAACAGAATTATCCCCAAGACTGAGGCTTAAGGGGACCACACCAGTCCCCAGTATGGCAGAAATCAAAAGGTAAGCATTGCAAAGCGCTTTTTTTTTTTTTCGTTACTGAATTGCTTTCACCAGGAAAGCATCAACACACAACAGCACAGTGGCTGCATCATGAGAACAAAGTTTCCAATGGGGAAAGCTAAAAAATGAGCCACACTAGAGATGGTGTAGGACTGAGCTCTCCTCCCACAACATAATGATTCTTTGAGCATCTCAAAGCTCAGATTTAAAGCTTTTCACACCAATTTTCTTTTTAACCTAATCAGCTCCCTCAGCAGCACTGGCTTCCCCATCCTTTGCCAGATGTCAGGACAGTGCAGCACACCCGGTTTTTTATTCTCATGGGGTTTGTCCCTGTGTCATTAGATCTGCGGGTCAATGGGATAGACCATAACATTCAGACACAAACTGTTCACTCAGGGGATTAAAGAGCATCAACAAGAAACAAGCAGGGAAAGCAAAGTGGATCTCCAAATGAAATCAGTAGAGACAGAGCAACTGAGTACAGTAATGTTGCCTCTATTGGATTTTCACCCAAGATAAAGAGTTGTATATTGACCTAACGCTTTAATCTCACCTTATCTTTTCTTCCTCTGGTTGTAGTTGCCTTCTGCTCATTCTCCCTTTTGCTGAAAGAGAAGCAGGATGAGAAAGTGAAAAAAACATCGCTGCAGGGAGCAAGAGGTTTCCCTGCCGCCGGCTGCAGGAAGGCGAGTGAGCCCGGCCCCAGCACCACAGCCAGGTTGTGCCAGCAGCAGCTCTCTCCAGAACAGAAACAGAGGTTTTCTCTACTCACAACTTCTCTGCGCACATGATGCACTTATTGCTGTGCTGCTTCCCCGAGGAATCCCGGACAGGGTCATTCTCCCTTGTGCAGGAAAGTTTCCCTTTCTTGAACAGATCCCAAAACTCCTGGCAGTCATCCTGCAGAAGCACCAGAAACATGGTTTCACACAGACATGTTGACCGAGATGCATCTCCCACGAATCCAGAAAGCATCATGCATCCAATCAACTACATTTCAAACACAGTTTGTTTCCTTGAGGCATACCTCAGTAGCAAACCATAAATTGTTTGCCTGATGTGTTGTTTCTTAAACTGTAGCATGCAACATAAAACAAAAATCCATATTCTTAGATGAGCACATTTATCTTTTGCATCCGGAGTAGTCTTATTTCTCCTTCTAGTAGAGAAGAAATGCAAGGGCCTGCCTAAAGAATCTACTTTCTGCTCTAAGTATAAAAGCAATAATTTTGCCAGTTTTCCCATCGCTAGTGAGTGAGCACTACCAAAAATTGTAAAAAGCAGTAGACTGTACAGAGATGAAGCTGCAGGCATTAAAAAAATCCTTGTACACCTCACACTTCCAGGTATGCAGGAGTAAGAGGGGGGCATTTTTACCTTCCACATAACACAACATTATGTTTTAATTTAAGCAAAGCACTCTTTCACAAGAATACTTTTGTAGCAAAACCTGCTTAAGCATTTCAGCCTGGTCTTTACTTTCTTCTGAGCAGCTTTTCTATGACTTTCAGGACACATTAACAGGTCTGCAGCATCGGTAGCATGTGCTGTATGTGAGTCTTTAGGATCCTTTATGCAGCACTTTTAATGTTATCTGCCGTGTGATCTGTAACACTTTTTTTCCTCAGTGTGTGGAGGGGATGGTATGACAGCTTACCCCAGCTCTGCAGATAGGGAAGTCAAGTCCAGAAAATTACTTGCCAAAAGCCACACCGAATCTGTGGCTGAACAACGAAATTCAGGGTAAGTCTCTGCCTGACACTCTGAAACAGTTCTTCTGCCTTTGGAACCACACACTGGCAAGTCAGATGTTTAAAAAAAGATTTCCCTTATAAAGCTATACTTTACAAATCATTTAAATTGCCTGGACACA
Organism: Anseranas semipalmata; assembly: GCA_013399115.1. NCBI lineage: Eukaryota > Metazoa > Chordata > Aves > Anseriformes > Anseranatidae > Anseranas > Anseranas semipalmata. The sequence continues at coordinate 305,425 of VXAA01006251.1, read as the reverse complement.
CCAGAGCTAGAAAGCTATCCTGCTTAACCAGGAGATATAAAAAAAATTCAATCACTGGAACCAACACCATCTGATGAAAACCAACTCACTCCCATACAGAGTAAGAACCCAAGACCAGAAAAGACAAGTCCCTCTACATAAAGACATGCTGTCGAGAAAAACAGCTGTGGGTAAAAAGAAACCAGACAGGTGCATCAACAAGATAAACATGACACAATTAGAGCCAGCCTGTCCCACACCCTGCCCTAGTCAGAGCTCACATGCACCATCACTGCTATTAATTATTTGCCGACTGCCAGCACCGTGCTTTATAAGCAGGAGGCATCTTCCTTAGCCTACCCTCTGGGCCAGGCACAGACCACAGGTGCTGTGTTGGTAATTGCCTGATAGGCACTGGGTGGCTGGGGAGTTTGGGTTTCTCTCATGCTGGTGGACAGCACAAAGCCTGCTGCTCCAAAGTGCTGGCCACGCTCTGCCGTGAGCATCGACAGACCCGTGCGAGCCGGCGTTTCCCACATATAGTGAGCAGGCCAGAGACAAAAGAGGCCACACGGCGGCATAGCCCGGCTGATGTTCCAGTACAACTGGCCACAGTAGCAACGCTTCCCCTCACCTCTCTGGAGCTCACGTTCCTGTTCACTTCTCCACCACTCCCCTTGTTTTTTGAGCCTCTTTCCCTGCAAGAAAGGGAGGCGTAAGCGACAGAGCAACGTGCAGTCCTCAGATGTAAAACCAAAATAACTGGTGATTAAAGGCCAGTCCTGCCAACCCCACCTCCCCATTGTGCAATGCAGTGGGTCGGACCGGGACTCGGGGCTCCAGCCCCATGAGACATGCCCAGAGTATTTAGCATCTCCGCATCGGTGGCATTTTGCCATCTTTTCTCTGTGCCTAACATCCAGGTGTTCCCATCCCATTCGACATCATCTACAGAAACAAGAAACTTAATCCACACATTTTCACCCCGGACTTGCTCCTCGCAGTCTGTCCCCCCATGGCCCCTCTGATCAGCTGCAGAGAGTGACCGGGTGCGCGGGTTTGCTGAAGAGCTACAGCCTGGGCTGGCTGGCCCGGGGCTGCAGCGCCGAGTCGGAGCCTCCCAGGAGCAGGCGCTTGGCTACGGAGGAGAGGAGGCACCTGAGGTTGGGAGGCCGATACTCACAGCAGCCTCTGGCACATCAGGCATTTGTTGAGGTCCCTCCTGCCATCCAGGCCACTGATGGGCTCCATGTTGGTGTGACAGGAAAACTTCCCGCTGCGAAGAAGGGACCAAATTTTCATGCACTCGTTCTGAAACGTACGGAGGAGGGTGGTCAGCGGAAGGCTCCCTTGCAGGCCATCGAGATCCTGAGAACAGTTCATTCACATTTCATTTTTTGGGGTGGTCTATGTGCTCTTGACAACAAACTGTTCTCACTGGGGGAGGGCTACCACGCTCCTCACCCCCACCCCTCAACACACACTGTGCTGAGAGCCCTGCTTGTGGCTCCCGAGGCCGAAGAGACGAGAGGAAAGTTCAAAACCCATTGCAAGTGTCATTATTCATGAGAAAAGGAATGCACATTTAATTTGCATACAGCTACAAATTGCTACCCACTGCAGGGGAGGACTATATTATAAAGTTATTCAAGAGCAGAAAATGCAGCCCTAGAAGCACCAGCGGGATGTGAAAGCAATGAATTGGCCAGAGCAGAGTAACTGAGGAGAGATTCAGGTGCAAGGGATGAACCTCAGAAAAGTGCGATCTTCTCAGGGAGCGGAGCAATAATATTGTTTAATACTGCATCAGCCAATTGCCTCTTCTGCTTGGGAACTGGAAATGCAGGCTAGGGAGAGTCAATGATTTACTTATTTTTGGCTACTATGTTTTCCAAAAGGGTCTTTACTAGGGAGAGATCAGCTTGTTTGATTAAAACATGAACAGAGCTGACTTCTCAGTCATTGAATCAAATCATTTTCTGAGTCTCAAAGGACTTTGCTTAATTCTTTTAATTATCAAACTCAGAAATGGCGGTTTCTGCTGGATCAGAAGCAAATTTTTGAAATATCATTAGAAATACAGCTCATGCCATTTCTAACTTCATCCCATGAGACTTCCAGCTCAGAGCAGTTTGGTGTACTATGCTGAACACATCTGAACACACACTGTCAGCTAGAGCCATTGCTGATTATAAGTGTGTTGTCTCTAAACATGGAGAAATTCAATCCCTTTTTTCAGCTGCTGGAACAACATTATGATCTCTCAGCACAATTTGTCTGTATGACTTTGCTTAGAGCATGCATTAAGCAGTGTAGTCGGCAAAACAAAAGGAGAACCAGAATAGAAAGGTTGGACTCGCCTTAATTGAAGCTTGGCTGGCAACATCTGTGGAAAAACAAAAAAAAAAACAATACTGAAATCATACAAAATATTTGAAAGGAAATTTTTTAAATCAAAAGCATTTAATTAAAATACTTGATGCAGTTTCCTAATCCACTCAAATACCTCTAGATAAAAGCTAATCCAATACATTATTGTATTATTGTACATTGATAGAAAGGACTGGGCATTAGAGACTTTCTGGAACATTGCTTTTTTTTTTTTTTCTTCAATTCAAATGCAAAAACATCCATTTTTTCATGCCCTCTTTACTGCGTTACTTTTCTCAGTCTTAAAGTCCCAATTTCAAGGATTCTTTAATAACTGTTTATTATTCTACTCCACTGCCTTGGTAGTGGTATCAACCTTACCCAACACTTTTGGCTTTCTTCATCTTCACAAAAAATGCAGATACCAGAGCCAGCCCATAATATCATTGTTTATCCAAAACTTCAAATTCCTTTTCAAGACCCTTTCCATTTGCAGTATTTCATATAAATTGCCAAATTAATAATGAGTCAGTAGATGAGTGGCTGATATGTTTCTAAGCCATTTAGAGCCGGTATAATATATATTTCATCCTTTTCTCTTGCATCATCTGTGGCATCACAGGTAACCATCAAGAAATCCTCCATTAGCTCTTTTTCAGTATAAATAGGCACTAAAGTGAAAGACCATTGCATCAAAACTGAACTCCTGCTGGAGTTTCTCTATTGCAGCCATATGAAAACACAGTCACTAGCAAGAACTTTGACAGGAAATTTCCATTTTTCTGAATTCACCAAAAGGTGTATTATACTTTTTTGTTCAAAAGTAAACCTTTTATACCAAAGTTCAGGCAGGTTGGAAATTTGTATTCTTCCACATAAACAGTTGGGGTGATTGGTTTTATTTATTTTAAACTGTTAACTCTACTAAACATAGATACTTTCACCTATTGGTGGAACTTCACCATTTTCACATGCAAAAGAAAAAGCCAATATCAACAATGTGTTATATAAAATCAATCCCACAAGTAGTAAAAGTGGTCTTCTGTTCCTCTTTTTAAAGAGCAAGGACTCTCTAAATCCTCTATCTCACTGTCTTTAAGTGCTGTACCAGGCCCAGATTTCAGCACAGAGAATGGAGTTTACTAACCTGAGAAGAAGCAGAAAAATGCCAGAGCAAGGACCACCGAGGCACCTTCTATTTTCATGGTGAGGGTGGCAGCTGTTTGCCTGTGTTGTCTCTACTAGTGCATTGCTCAATGAGACCCAAAGAAAGGGCTCAGGTCAGATCACGTATATATAGATGACCAGATTCTCCGCCTTCATTATGACATAATCTTCCCAAGAACCATCATTAGCCACAAAAACCAGTTTGATGACAGTAGCTTTAATTTCTAATCATCCTATTAACACAATTAATTTCCATAAGGATGGGACATATTTGAGTCACTCCCTGCATTTTGTCAAGGTAAGAAAATTACAAATGGATCATTTCATTTCCCCCCCACAGCCAGGGGAATTCTTACCACCTTCAGGGTGGTTTGTAAGACTGAGGTACCTCAGCTAACATACCACTAATAACCTTTCATTTCTCAACAAAGTAGCTGAAAGGGATTTATTTTAATTATTTTGTTCCAGCAGACAACGGGAAGACTAGGTCACTCAAGACCTCTGGAAGTCAGTCTGCTTTTATTAAAGCACCCCAGTTTGAATCTAAATAGTAAACATCCAGGCAAATTTGAAAAACATCAGGCTTGAGGCAGTGTTGAAAGACTTTGAATTTGTTCCTACAATTCACATAGCACTGTTAATTAGAAAACCTCATTGCAGAATCCTCATCCCTTCCCCATTTCTCCCCATTATCTTCAGAAGAAAGGGCAACGTTATTAGTAAAAAATCTTTTCTCAGCCCACCTGGGACCTGGCAGATCATACAGATACTGCTCTTCGAGCAGATCAGTGCTCACAGAGGTGTGACATTATTGATGCTAAAGTGTCTAGCAAAGTGGCCCCTCTTATGTCTCTCCCAAAGAAAAGAGAAAATAGGAGAATTTGGAGAGAAAAGTCATTTGCGAGGTTTGAAGAAAAAGTGGGTGAATGGCAGTCCAGAGCAACAAGATGCTTGAGCACAGGCAGGCAGGCTGAGGCCACACCAGAGAGACAGGTCAGCACCATATGAAGAAGGAAGAAAACATACTTTTGCATGATGTATGCATTTGGCCAGACAGGCCAACACAGCTCAGCTCAAGTATAAACCCTCATAATAAATTGCTGCCACATGTTTCCCAGCTCAGAATAGTTGCTACTGTTTACAACTGGAGCCAAAGCCAAGTGAGTAGAAAGTCCTAATTTGGTGTGTGGTCATCCCTAATGTTTCTTTTCAATGCACAAAATTAAATCATGTGCAGGTTCACAGTGGTGAATTTGGAAAATAAAACTGCCTGAGGTCATACAGACACTTAGTGGCAGATCTGAAGAGCTGTGTGTTGCCCTGAACCATGACAATTTCTGTATGCATATTTGGGCATGGAATTAGAGGGGAGGCCAACAGGAAGAGAAGACAACTAACCTGATATGGCATGTCTCTGTGAATCCTTGGAAGAAATTGGAAAAGAACTAGGATGGAAAAAGCCAAAAACATATGTCGTTTAGAAGTGCATAGAGCTGGAAGCCTTTTTGGAGGACCAAAACAAAAGACATTCTTGGTTACTGAGGTGTCTTCCCATGAGTCAGTCACAGGGTGGTAGGCGAGATGCATTTTTGGACAGGTTTTGTTAAGATCATCTTTTCCACTAGAAGTTCTATTCCTACAAAGAAGTGAAACAATGCACTGATTTAAGACAACTGGCTGACCACTCTGTTCCTGAAGGAAGTACCATGGGTCCTGGACCCGGTCAGACCGGCCAAGTGAGAGCAAATCACTGCCCTGGCAGCACAGCTCAGGTCCAGGAAGAGGGAAGAGACCCAGACCCTGACTCTGGACCAACCTTGTAACTGCTGCATCTCACTCCTGTCCTCGCACCCCTGCACACTGTCCACCAGCCAAACCCACTCCAACGTGTGGAGAAGGTCAGAATGCCCCAAACACACCTCGAGACCAAAGCCAGAACTACTTTCAGTACTCAACCTCCAAATAAAGAGAAAGAATTTCTTCTCAATTACTACCACATAATTACAAACTCCTGAAAAAAATCAATGGTATGGAATGTTATGTAAAGGGACAGGGAGAACCCTACAAAGCCATAGGGTTTGAAGGATTTGCTCCTGTGTACTTGACTTACAAGAGGAAACCCAGGCAGAATAACGAGGGATGACAGCAAGAGTGTATTAAACCTTGCCTAACTCACTTGATTGCCTCTATTGATGGATTTACACAACAAAGTCTCAATCCTGCACTGGAATCCAGTCAGCCCATTAATTTCCATGGGATTTCGTATTGTGGAATCAGATCTGCTGTAGGAGAGATGATCTTGATCCTTTAGCAATGGATTTCGTACAGCACCTTGCTAATCTTGATTTAAAGATAATGCCAAACAACTGAAGAGTGATGCGCCATTGAGGAAAGCAGCTGGGAGCAAGAGATGCTGCAGAGACCCTTTTGCTTATTTCTCAGTTTCAGTTTTAGAGAAGTAAAAAGCACATAAATGATGCTGTACCAGGGAGGACAGCTCTCACTGGGTCCATTTCCCTAGACCCTCTCTTAGAAAAAAACTGGGAAATGGAATAAAAATAATCATGGAGGAGCAAATGGGAAAATGCAGGGGGGGGAGGGGGGAAGAAGCATAACATGAAATTCAGGCAAACTTATGAGGTGGAAATCCAAGAGGCTGTAAGGAATCCTAAGGACAAAGCAGAACAGCAATCAAGCTGGGACAGCCGCAGGGTGGGCAGAACACAGACACATTTACCTCTTCCCTCTTCAGAGCCCCCAGAGAGTTCAGGAAAGAGTCCAATAAGCACCCAGACAGTTCACAAACTAATAATTGAAATCCCTTATCCTTTCAGCAAACAGTTTCCTTTCTTTAGTGACGTAGCACTATCCCATTTTGCAGATGGGACCACCTCCTTTCTAATGAATTTAGCATCACCTGGGGATGTTTCAGTCAAGAGAAAGCTTCCTGGCAGTATAACTGTTCAGCTCCTCTGCCTTGGCAGTTCCTCACTGGTCAGATGCCAGCCTCCACCCCAAGCAGCTCTGAGGGTGTGTGCTGGAGAGCAGGAGCTGTGCAGCCCCATTCTCACCCCACAGCAATGCAGTGTTTTGGCTTAAATCTCTAAAGCCACCACAGAGGAACAAAATGAGCCCCGATAAGGATAAGCCCGTGTTTCATCTACTTTGGCACAGCTCCCAGGGACCGTTCCCTTTCCAGTGCTAAGTTTGCCTTTTTTTTTTTTTTTTTTTTTTTTTTTGGAATGCAAGCCCCACATAGCTGCAGTTAGTGCCGTGGCTTCAACACCATAATTGTGACTACCAGTGAGAAAATGAGACTTTACTTAATGCCACTGCTGGGTCCTTACACCAGACTGAAAAAGTAACACATTCTTGCATGTGCTGCCAGCCCTGCTCCCCTGCGGAGCCCAGAACTCCTTGCTCTTCATCCTGAGCACCAGCAGAGCTCACACCACCACAGCCTGCACAGCCTCGCTGCTCCCAGGGTGCTCCCTCGGGCAGCTCACACTCCATCACCTCTCCAGGCACTCTGTTCCCACCAGTGCAGGCAGCCCATGAGACCAGCTGCCACCCGCTGCTCCCCTGTTCCAGGGAAATAAACTCCTTCATACCCAGCGAGAAATAATGTGAGGAGGGAAACTAAATCTAACATGTTTAATAAAGCTACATGTTATTCCCACCAGAGCTATCCTTTTCTGTCCTGATGGGCTTTTTCACCTCCCTACCATCTCTTTTCCCTTCTCAGAGGAACTCTATCCACACCAACACTTGACACTTATTTCTCCAAAACACTGAAACTTCTTTTTCAGCCCACCACTACATCTCTCTCAAACCAGAAACCCTCAGGGCTAAGAGAAGAGACATAGTTGTTTATGTTGCTTTTGCTAAATATGCCAGAGTAGATGGTATTTTACTTCCCAGCCAAAGCAGAGTCCAGAGCTCTCAACTTCAGCATGAGTTGCACCTCCAGAGTGAGATACTTCAAAACCCAAGGACTTCAAAACACTTTCCCATTTTTAATGAGCCTCTCAGCACAAGAGGCCCCTTGCAGCTCCTTTGGGCTCATCGGCAGCTCTCAAATAGAAAATATCAAGGGTAGAGCATTGCGCTGCCACACTAATGTTGCAAGCTAACAGCCTTTTGGGCTGCATCTATGTGGGGGTTGCCCACAGAGAGGGTCCCCATACTGTGCATCTTGCTGCCTTGCTTAGTGCCTTGGAAAAGGCCTCATCTCTGCTGTCAACAACAACATCAGGATGGTTTCTTCCTCTCCAGGGATACCGAGTTATTCACCCACCCCAGGCTAGACTGCTGCAAGAGTCATGAGTCTTACCCACCTCAGTGGGGTTTCAGAGGCAGCTCATCCACACACATCCCATGCAAGAACAAGGTTTATGACACTAGACAAAATTCTTCGGCTTGCACCCATTTCTATGTCCGAAATCCTGTATCTGATCAGCTAACAAGTCAGTCAGCCCCAAGCTAATGGAAATGAGTTTGCAGACTGCAATAGCCATGTGCCTCAGAGCTCCCCTGTACATACCTACTGCTGCCACAGCTCTCAGGCAAGCTCTGCCCAGATCTCCAGGGAAGCAAGTCTTGGTCATCCTGAAATCCCACTGACACCACAGCTACCCAAGATCTACACCACTGTCCTCTCCCTTCAGCCAGGATGAGCTTCCTGAGCCCAAAACAGAGCTCCACCAGCCTGCCCCAGTGAAAAGTCCTTCAAGCAGCTGCTCATTTCCAGCCCTTGTGCTGGGTACACAATTCAGCTCAGCAGCTGACTCTTCACACCACCTGGCTGCATTGCTGCAAATGCAACAGCTGGCTGTGTTAATTCTCAGCATCCTGGAGTACTATTCCCTCTCTAGCAGCTCACAAAGGAGAGTGAATTGCTAGAGGCCAGGAGAAGAATGACAGGAATTTCCTGACTTCATCCACCTCTGAGAATTTCAGTTGCAGAGCAAGTCCTGGGCATCCTAGAGTGCACGGAGCCTCAGGAAAAAGTTTCAGAAACATGTCCAGAGCACAGCAATAAGCTTCACCAACAAAAAAGACTGTGTCAATTAGACTCACTGTTTCAAAGGGAAAGAATGTGGATAAGCTTAATTTGGATCTGCAATTTTGTAAACCTTTATGCACAGAAAGTATCTAACGGCTTTGCCTAAACCCAGCATCTACTGCATCCTCCTCTGGAGCCAGTGTCTCATGGGTTATGCCCTTCCCAACCACCATGTGTCTTTTCCCATCCAAATCCACATTTTAGCTCTGATCAATACTAACATTAAAAAAAAAAAAAAAAAAACATCTTTGGTTATGGACTGTCTTGCATGTCATTTGCACAAACTCCAGCACAGAAAGGTTGTGACACACACCAGGTCTCCTTGTCACATCTGCAGCGCAATCACAGCAACTTCCAGTACTCTGCTTGAGCCACAGCATAACCTTGCATTTGCAATCCTTCTTAGGCCATGAGCCACCATGACATGTGGCTGACTGTTCTGGACAGGCCTTTGCCACTGCTGACTTAGCTTGAAGATGCTGGGGAGGAGGGGGAAATGAATCAGGAAGTGAGCAACCATGAGAGGTGTATGTCTGAAAGGCAGGGATGAGGCTAACTTTGGAAGATCACAATAATAGCGTGTAACGCATGACATCTTCAAAGCACTAATGAATCCCTACAAGGTTCCCCTGTTATTATTTGCATTTTACAGATGGGTATATTAAGATGCAGAAGGCCACATTATCCTCTGGGTCACACCTGTTTCAGTCTATTCATCTCTGGTCTTATACTGGTATTCATCCCTGTGGTGCGAGAGATCCTCCCACAAGTCAAAACAACAATGCTATCTCCCAGGCAGGCTCAGTAAAGGAATCACTAGTATGATCTATGGTCTGATTTGCACAGCATACTGGACTGACTGGTCCTATTGATCTCTTCTGGTCTCGAAAACCTACCAACTAATCAATTCGTCCCTCCTACCAGGCTGAAGGTAAAAGGAGTTTATTGCTGGATTAGATGTTTTTAATATTTATCTTTCTTTATGTGAAATAAAAGACAGGAAACCAGGGGAGAGATGCATCTGTGAGCATCTAACATGCCACCCAGTCTTGTTTCACACAGCAGTCTCAGCCTGGCCTGTGGAAAGGTCCCACCTTCCAGCCAGGAGCCTCCCCACAGCTCAACAGCTTTTGTTCGCAGAAGAATGAAGCTGCCCTGGGAAGCGTGCTCACTCGGAGAGCAAAGCTGCTCCCCAAGCTATAACCAATACCATGTGGGGCTGGGGCAATGGGCTGCTGGAACCAGCCTCTGCATTCAGGGGAGATCCAGCATCGAAGCAACAAGCTCTTCCTGCCAACTTGGGGGAAGCAGCCTGCCGATCCTAATGTCAACGCTGTCCAGGGCAGCATTTGCTCATTAAAAGTTACTATGCGGGAAGTGGTAGGAGTTGGGTTTTGATCTACAAGGCCTCTGCAAATAACATCTGCACAGTGAAAGGATTTCCCATGGCAAAGCACCATGACATCCCATGGAACTGCAAAGGACTTGCAGGCTCAGAAGGCCACCAAGATCTGTGCTTTGATGGGCCTTACCAAAGCTAGCTGATTTCACAGCCGTTAACAGTATTTGTAGCTTAGATAAGGGTAATCAAAATCTCATCATTCAGGGCGTAAATTGATAGCCTGCAGGGGATAGAAAGGAATTTTAGTTCATGTGCAGCATTGCATAACTGCCTGGATTCATTTTGGGTATTTTCCAGCTTCTGCTGAGCACCAGCGATGGGCCACAGCTAGAAGCGAAGCACAGCACACCGGCTGAAAATCCGAAATCATCATGCGAAAAATCACAGCCCCATTGTTTGGAGACAAAGTAAAATGTTTCTTATTCTGGCTTCAGCTCACACATGGAAATAAAAGACAATGACTGTCACTGGGCTGCTGAAACAGCAGAATTTCAACAGAGGAAAAATCCATCCTGAGATTAGTTTCCCGTGGACAGTAAGAAGAGCAGCAGTAAGCCCACAAGCACAGCACACAAAGGATTACACAACATGAAATGACCCATTTGAGCAACATTGCCCCATCCCCTGCTGCCAGCTGGACCCTATAAGTGCTGCCCCACTGAGGGGTATCAATAACCTGCCCTCCAGAGAGGACCAGGCCTTTCCATGTCATCCAGCAACCCTGGTCACCAGCCATCCCCACCTGAACAAGGAGGGACAAGAACATGGTGTGTTTTTCTCTACAAAATTATTATTTATGTTTTATTAGTGGCAAAGGCTCTATAATGTTGGAACTGGCCACAGGGCGTGGTGGCCTAAGTGCCAGTACCCATTGGTGCAGTAACAGCAGGAGGCCAAAACATGCCCGGTGTGGGTGTTGGTTGTTCTTAGATTATAGTATCACCACGCCCCACTCTGCTAATTGCACCATGAAACTCTGATCTCCACCATATCCCAGTGCCACTACTTTTAGCCATGCACGTGATCCATCACAGCAGTAGTCATTCCTCTGGGGGAACCTGCAGGAAGGCCCCCATTTTTTTTTATTTTTTTTTTTCCTCCATGCATGCGTGTGAAAGACTGGGAGTAGGGAAGAAGACAATAGTGACATCACTAGAGGTATCCGATGCCACAGTTTGTGACTAGAATTGCTTGAAAGTTCTCCATAGAAAACTATCAATTTTTCACTAAAAAAGTAGCCACAACTGAAAGTGAAATATGTTTGCATGAGAACTATGGTTTTTCCATAGTCTTCTGTCTCATTCCACATTCCTCAAATTTAGGTGAGAGCATACAAATTGGATGAAGATTTACATCTGGTGGGAAACCCCATTTTAAAATTAAAAGCCACAAGACTTCAAGGCACCCATAGCTTTCATTTCAGACACTGTGCAACATTTCCCCAATCTGCCGTTGATGTGGCAGTGCCTGGGTAAGATGAAGCTTGTTCCTTTGTGAGATGCATAAAGGTTTAAACACATCTGGAAAGGGAAACATATTGTCAAATAGCATTATTACCTTCAATTATATCTGGTTGCTAAAGAAGTAGTTCATCCTTACCAAAGCTGATGGCACAGTCCTTGATGCTTCAGAGGGGATAGGAACCACCAGAAATGCACCAGGATTCTCAGGAATCACATTAGGTCTAACACAAAGAAACCTTCTCTATTCCATCCTCATTACTCAGCTGTCTATTCACATGCCAAAACCTAGGTTTCATGTGGGTATTCAAAGCATACCCTACAGTCTGCGCTTCTGCACTCTGGTCAAATACTCCAGAGCAGAGAGTCTGCAGTCAAATTCCTTGCAAGTTTGTACCTGATTCCCAGCTAATATCCTTGCTACTGAACTAATAATCCCTATTTTCTGGTGGGAGTGTTTGCCAGGCCCTTTCTGGCAATGGTACTAGGACACCGTGACCAATTCCAGCTAGCATAGCTTCCCATACATGCAAACATGAGACTTCTGACATTAGCATCCCACAACAAAGCCCTCTCATGTCTGATAGAGCCAGGACTTGTCTACACAATACCTTCTGACCAGACACCAGCAGTTCCACTTGGGCTGAGTACAGAGCTTGCTCTGAGCTGCACAGAGACCATCAAGCCTCTGTCCATGTGGCCAGTGAGCTGTGGCACACCATGTCCAGGACACACTCCAGGTCCTGCCCACCCCACAGGTCTGGTGAAGGTTGCCTCTGGGCTGCCCCAGGCAGGGTCACACTTCCCAGCAGGAATGCTAAATGTTCACCAATCAGTGATCTGCTGTGCTAAAGGCACCTTCCAGCATCTCCAGAACGTCTCCAGCAGACATGGCTAAGTGCCATGGCAGCCTTCCCTCCCCCCCTCCAGTTTTTCTTCTGGAGGACAGAGAAGGGAATGAGCCATCTTCCTTCTCTGCATCACAAGGGACCACACCTATGCTGTTAGCTCTTTTTGTTGTTGTTCCTTACTTCTCTGGCCTCCCATTTACTCCATAAAAGATGGGGAAAGAACCTTTTCTAATGAGTTTCTGGGCCTTTCAGGATTTTTCATCCTATTTGGTGGTCTGAAGCGCTCTCCCAGCTACTGTGAAATATGCTCAGAGTCCTTTTGTCAACTTCTCAAGCACATGCACTTTATGGCAGTTCAGCACACATTTAACCCAACCACTTTCCCCAAGGACTGTTATAAACCACTCTTTTCCATAGGCACTCATCCACACTGAGTTCTGTTATACCTGCAGCAGGAATGTACTCACCATCGGAAGCACTGAGGTTTACCTGATTACCTTTAACTACCTGTGGCTTTTCCCTTGTGTTTAATAACATCATTCCACACAACACACTAGCCTATGTACCCATATCCAACTTAATAAGCATCCCATTGCAACCAGGTCACCAGTCTGGTGGTGGAGCAGATAGGTTAACGAACACCTAATGACAGCAGTGGGAAGCAGCATGTTCACCAGTGGTGATTGATTAGCAAATTGGCTATTGGGAGCAACACATGGCAAACACCAACAGCACCCCAGACTGTAACAAAGCCAGGGAAAGACCAAAATCAATGCTATTTCTAGGTTTTCTAGGAACAGCTGGAATATGACCTAGCCCGGTTCTCCACCACTCGGTGCCTGGCAGAAGTGTTGTACCAATAAAATATCACATGGGCAGTATCCGACAATGGAGCCAAGCTCCCATAGGTGCTCACCTTTGTTCTAAAATATCCAATGTCTTGGCTGAGCATACTCCAAGGGTTTGTTCATGTTGGTGAGAGACCAACAGCAACATTGTCTTTCCTGGCAGACTGCTGGGGATCTGAGCCTGTGGTCCCTTCCAGGACTGGGCTTGCATTTGCTCTTTGTTTTCCAGCTGAAAATAAGGCCATGATCCAACATTTGGGTTGCAGAAATGAAGCCTTCCAAATAGGATTTAGTAAGTTTGTATAAATCTTCCATTTGCACCTTCTGTGGGAGCATGGCATGGATCAAAGGATGCCACACATGAGCATGTGAGTGTATCTGTACATGCATGGGCACACTTCTCACACAGTGTGAACCAAAAAGGAGACATCCCCATTGCGGGACTGAAACAGGGAGCAGGGACCAAGCTGCTGCCTCAGGAATCCCCCCTTCATTTTTATAAGTCTTTAACTGTAGCAAGGTAAGTCTCCTGCATTTGTAGAGCCCTTTTCCTTTCTCTCCTCTCTGCATCTGTTACACATTTACCTGGTTTCTGCAGCTGCTTGTCCTTCTGCAGCCCTGTCACACCAACCAGCTGTGCTGGTGCAGAGGTCCATCCTTGTTCAAGTTACCACCTCTCCAGAAGGTCTGTCCACCCATCACTGGCTGCAGATTGATTCAGTACCAGACGCAGCATACAACTGTGTCCAAAAACTATTTTCTTGTATTCATTGCCCTACGCTTTTGGCCTCACTGGCTGTTTTGCTTGGTGCACTGGCTTTAGGGAACACACTTTGCCTTGTTAATCACCATTGTTGGCAATGCCATGGAGCCTGCTTCCAAAGATGTAGGACAGATATGCCCATGATTCACTCTGGCATTAACACTGCACTACCTCCATGGAACACAGAAGTGGAAAGAACCTCCTGGGTCATCAAGTTCTTCTGCCTGTCATCACTAGTAACCACATCACTAGATCAATTAAGAAGTGTTTGATTGGCCTGTCACAGCTAATGGGCTTCTCAGTCTGGCAGAGGAATAAAGGATCCAAAGTCTAGAAGCTGCAACTAGGAGAAGTCAGGCTGACAACAAGGGATAACCGTTTAACGGTGTTGGGCTTGTGCAGAACAGCAGCAGTCCAGGGCATTCTGCATCACCTGCAAATTTTCAGTCTAGTCTGAATGTTTTGCCAATACAGTTTTATCCAGTGGCTTTCTGCTTCAAATCCATGAGTCTCTGGACTACTGCTACAAGGTTTGTAAAAGGCAAATAAAAGCAGTTCCCATCAGCTGCATAACAGCACAGTTATTGGGAATTTTTTTTTTAAGGAATTTCACCTTCCCTGAAGAGATCCATAGGAATCCACAAGCTGAAAGAAAAGGTTGAAAAATCATTGCTCCCATTGAAACAAGAATTAACTCAAAGCAATTCTCTAGCTGCAGTTAACTGGTTTAAATCCCACCCTAAGAGCTATAACCACCACCAAGCTTACAAAAGCAAGCCGTTAACTGGAATTTATTATTTGTTTTCAAGGTAAGGCATAAAATAAAATTGAAAAACACCATATCCACACGCCCTGGGCTTTTTTCCACATGCTTTTGAAGATGTTCTCCTAGAGATTAGACTGACATCTGAGATAATTAGCATATCTTCAGGCTGGAGATTTAATTAATAAACAAATAAATCTCTCATTTACTAAGAGACCTGGGGAATTTCTGTTGTAATATTTTCTCCTAACTAAACAGGCATACATTGCACCATGGTTATAATGGTGTTAGTATACACACCGTTCACTGTCAACTCCAGGGGAAAAAAGCAAGCTTGAGGGGGGTAAAATAATTTCAGGTGAAATGTTTTTCTTCATTCTCAATCTTTATACACTCCACATTTCACATAAAATCATAATATCCCAGATTGAAGTTTAGCTTAGATAGCAAATCACTAACATTCAAAACACATTCAGAATTAATGCTTCCATTGCATTGGGGTACTTTTCAGTCTTGTGTGGGATGCTTAGATTACAATTTAGTGGAATTGCCCAAGGATGCATTTGTGCTGAGAAATATATATATATATTTTTTTTTTTTTGGGGGGGGGGAGGGTTTTGAATCACTAAGTGACAGATCATGATTTCACCTCACCTCTGAACAACAGGACAAATAGTTATGTTTTGCCCAGGAATGAAGACATCTCTGTAGCTTCATGCTGGATGTTTGTAGGACCTCTCAAAGAGCAACAACCTTGAGAAAAGTGCCAAAACCTTAACAAAAGAAGAAAAAAGGTTTAAGTATTTACATCTGATCATGATACTATTCATGTGAATAATTTATTCAGTCTGTCCCTGTTTAGTGTATATCTGAATATCATTTTCAAATCA
Organism: Anseranas semipalmata; assembly: GCA_013399115.1. NCBI lineage: Eukaryota > Metazoa > Chordata > Aves > Anseriformes > Anseranatidae > Anseranas > Anseranas semipalmata. Next base: position 289,867 of record VXAA01006251.1, on the reverse strand, counting down.
CCATTCCATTCAGTCCCTGTTAAGGGTATCACAAGGGCTGAGCAGAGGATCCATGCTGAGGATGGAGCTGTTAGACTTGCTACACATGCACAGCTGAACAGCAAGGTGCACTTGTTATGGCTGGCCATGGGCAGGTCACACAGGTCTGCACATTGAAGTCCAAGGGCTACCTTCACATAGACAAAGTGCCATGCCTTGTAGCAGGAGTGACCAAACTAGAGGCTTGCTGGGACCAAAGATATAGCAGTGGCACCTTAAAGGACACTGTGGAGATTTTACGCAGACCAGCAGTTCCAAAACTGCCTGAGGAAGGAGATGCATTCTGTCATTCCCCCTCTGAAGATGGGGAATTCAGTGAATAGTATGAGAAAGGCTATTGCAATAGAAACAGCTGAGGACCAGAACATCACTTGCCTGCTAAATGCTAAGAGGGTGGTCTCACATCTGGACTGCCCCCTACTCAGTGAGCTGGGGAAGAACTCATGGTGTGGTCCACATGGTCACCACCAACACAGGATGGAGGAGAACAATCCTTAAGGCAAGATTTAGCTGGTAGCTAGCAGGCTGAAGGCCAGGACCAACTCAGTTACATGCTCAGAAATGCTCCCTCCAGTGCCCTATAGAAAAATCCAGAGACGCCACAAGGTTCAGGAAATAGTACCTTGAGGAAAAGCTTGAATAGACACAGATCATGCAGTAAAGATCTAAATAGTAAATCCAAATGAAAATGGATCAAGGCTGCTGGCACATAAAGAAGGTCTTTTAAATTAAATATTGTAGGAAAGCCAAGAGTTTGACAAGACATGTGGTTTGGGAAAATGCAGTCTCCAGTGGAGAAGTCATGAAAATTTTGCATCCTTGAATAAAAGGATAGGAGAGTTGCCAAAAACAGTCAGGGAGGAAATAGCAGACTGCAGCCCCAGCAGACAACATCCCTCTCAGGCACGCAGAGCCAGAGAACAGAATAAGACAACACCATGTACACATTCCTTTCCCAGTGCCAGTGGTCTAAAAGAGAGATGAGCGAACAGCAGTGCCCTGGTTTCAGATGGAAATATTAGCATAACCAGCACCTTAGAAATCTGGTGGAAGGAAGATAAGCAGCGGGACATGGTAATGAGTGGCAACAAATTATACAGGAATGAGAGTAGGCTGGGCAGGTGGAGGAGCTGAGCTATAAATTAAGGAGAGCTGATCAAAGAGCACAACCAAGTTAACTGTATCAACAAGTGCCAGAGGCCCTACAATTGCAGTCCCATGCCCAGACATTATAATATTAGGGTTGCTCCATCCACCCATCCAGAACAGGGCAATGACCATGAAAGTTTAAGATGAACGAGGCTGTGATGGAAATATCAGGATACAAGCACAAACAATGGAAGATGTCAATCTCCCCATACAGATGGGGTAAGTGACAGGACAGAAAGATATCCAAGTTTAAGATGGGAAGCTACTGCTTCTCCAGCAGCAATTTGTGGCCTCTGAAGCAGAAAGGCATTTCTTCAGCATGTCCTGAGCAGCACCCCGGATCAACAGTGCTTTGGATTTCAAGAAGCAAAGAGCCACTGGTGATATACTTAAAACCGACAATCTTGAAGAAGCCTTGCAACCCTGCTCCTGTAAGCTTCACTTGAAAACAGGAGCTACCTAAAAATACAGACACTTGTTCAAAGTAAATTAGAAAGGAAAAGTCAGTAAGGAAAAAACATGCCCAGGAGGCAAGAAGACCATTTGAAGAAACCATTAACGTAAGCATGCATCTCCTAAGGGAAAAAAAGCTTTAGAAAAGCTAGTATGCTTAACAGAAAATGGGACAACCAGCAGTAACACAAGGCTAAGTGGAAGTACTGTCCAAATAATGGAAATATAAAAACAATCTAAATTATAAAATCTTCAATTGTGGCAAAATATATCAAAAATATTCTGAGCAGAATTTTCCAAGTCACAGGCACTAATAACAAAACAAATTTGAGTGTCCATGATCACAGGGATAAGGGAGCCTCCGAGAAAGGTAGTACCATAGGACAAAAAGCTAAACTAACCCTTTTATTCACATAAATTGATAAATCCCTGTAACACAGGGTCACAGGCAGGGACTAAAGTCCCCAGCAGCACTGAAGGAGCTCAAACATGATCATCCAGCCCAAGCACTGCACTGCAGTTTTGAGGGAAAGGGATGAAAGCTCAAAAACAGAATAATGCAGCAAGGACAGAGAAAGAAGGGACAGACTGGGGAAGACCCATCACAGGTTTTGGGGATAGAAGTCCTGTCTTGTCATCCATTAGAGTTCCACCAAGCATGGGTGATGGCATTGCTTGACACAATGAACTTTTACCTTTAATGAACCAATCTTGAGATCGCTCCTCTAAAGGCTTCTGAGGAAACTAAGGTACCATAAAGGAGAAACTTCTCTGAGTTAAAAAGTGGATAAAAAAGAAAACAGTACTAAGAGGTCAGCTGTCCCAGTGGAGGTGGGACCCAACAGGAATCTCTGCAGCTCAAGTTATTATAAATTACTTGGAAAAGGGGATTAGCAAAGGGATAAATGGAATGATTCAGAAGAGTTCAAAGCTTCAAATCACCCAAGAGAAAAGCATAAGTCACTCATGACACAGTGGCTGGACCAGAAAATGAAAGATGAATTTCAGTATTGAAAAATGTGGATGGGGAAGATCAGCTAGCTATTCTCTACCTGCTTATCACAGCTCTAAATTGTTGATCGCTGTTGAGGGGTGTATCATGGAGACACGGTGAGTAGGGTCACAAGTAAATGTAAGGCCAGCATTCAGCAGCAACCAGAAAGGTTTAACACCTGATAGGAACTGTTAAGAAACAGGGAGAGAATAAAACAAATTATTAATATCATACTGCTGTGGGACTGCTGGGTCAGCCCAGATGCAGCATCCTGCACAGCTGTGGCACCAGGGCCACCCTGATCCTCCTCACAATGGCACAGCAGGGATGTAGGGAGCTGCAGAAAGCCCCTGCCCTGGCCACAGAGAAGAGCAGGGCTTTTGTCCAGGGAAGGACTAAACTCACCAGAACACCTGTGGTGGAAAACAGGCTACAAAGAGGGCATGGGTATGACAGTCTAAAACAAGGAATGCCCAGAGAAAATGAACAGGAGATGTTCTAGATTACTCATAGCACTCAAATTAAATGACAAATGAAATTATCATATAGTAGGCTTAAACAAACAAAAGGAAGTTTTTTTTTCCCCCTTCCCATACAATCTAATTACATTGTGGAACTCATTGCCTCAGGATGTTGTGGATGCCAAACACGTCAAGGGAGTCAAAAGTCTATTAAACTCATGGACTGGTCCATCAGTGGCTATTAAACATGATGATGATGGAGATGCAACCTCTGGCTGGTGAGTCCCCAAGCCACAGGAAGCTTTATCACAGGAAGAATTGCTTTGTGCTTGCCCTGTTTATTCCCCTCAACATCCACAGCCAACCACAGTCAGGGCCTGCACCCAGGTACGGGATTTGCTCTCCTGAGCCGCTGCAGCCTCTCGGAGTTGACATGGACATTCCCAGATCTTGGCACATGCCAGCTCCAGCCTGGAGGTCAGGACTGCTCCTCAGTCCCCGTCCTGAAGTGACACTAAACCTTCTGAAAACAGGGTGGATTGCCAACATCTTGGGCTAAAATTTTGGGCTTAAACCTCAGGAGATTCCCAGCACATGAAGTCCAAAATCACACCCAGATGTCAGCCCTTTGTTTCAATGTCATGATTTATATTCTGAGTGACACTTCCTCTTCTGTCTCCCTAACAATGACAAAACAAAGACGTATAAACAAATCCCGGCTCCAGATGTTCTGCCCTCATTAGCAACCAGCTTGGCTAATGGTATTTCATCAGTCCTTTGTTTCAGGGTGGCAAGCCAACATCAGCAAGTTGAGGACACTTTGATGGGCTCCCCCCCCTCCTTGGGATGTGACAAATTCCCAGGACACTCCTGCCCAACACTCACTGCAATAACAAGCATAGGACTGAATGACCGCCCTCGACAATGTTTGGTACGTGGAAAAACTTGTGCTTGCTAATTACCATGATTGCTCCATAAAAATCCCCCTCGGGCAGCCGCATGCAATCCAGGTGAGCGCAGTGCCACAGCCCTGCCCCTCGGCAGCCTGCAGCGGTGGCCCAGGTGGAGACGGACGTCTCCGCTCTTTGAAGAGCCTGCCCCGGCCAGCACTGGAGGTGTCCCACCCACCTGCCAGATCTATTCCTAGACATATCGGTTTCTATTTATTTTCCCACTATTACACCAGTACAAAGAGACAAGGTTGAGAATCAGTGAGACCAGATGCATACACAGGCTACAAAACAAAGATTTTCCTCCTCCTTTGAAGCCCACTCTCCATTATTTTTGACAAGAGATGCAGCAGATTTATTTCCCTGGTTTGAGCATTCCTAAGCCTCTTCACGATGCCTTGCAGTGAAAGCCTCAAAGCAGATGCCAAATCCTGCAATCTTTTTATGCGTGGTAGAAATAATCCCTTTGCCTGGTGCCTGGGAGAACTGAACCCATCATCCAGGCGAGATGCTGCTGAACTGGCACTTGGGAGCCAGAACAGAGCCCGCGGCTGGAGCCCAGCACCTTCTCTCTGTCACCAGCCAACACCACACACTCTGTTTTTACCTGAGCTCCAACCACCATCTCGTGCCAAGGTTGGAAAGAGAGATGCGGATCCAAGCCCAGAGTCCATCAGGTCTGCCCTAGGTGGTCTCTGCTGGGAGATCTGGGCCTTGTCCTCCACCCAAGGGACCCCTTGGTCTCCTCCTGCTGCAATTCCACTTGCACCTGTTTTACAGCTTGAAGGGGGGAGCCCAAAGACACCCTTATAAGAGTGCAACACAGCTCCTGAAGCAACCCCTGCTTCCTGACTCTGAGCTAATGAGGTCCTTTTTGCTGGCTGGCTGCCTTGAGCTGACAAGGTTGAACCTCATGAGTCACAACACCATTGCCAAATCCCCAGAACTATGGTAACTGCAGACATTTTGAACCAGAACAAGCTGCAAGGGCAGAGGGAAGCTAATTGTGAAAGGGATAAATCAAAGGGAAATATTTGGCACTTCACTTTTGACAGGGAGGGACTCCAACTTTTACTGTGGAGGAATAAGGAGTGAGACGAAAGATCCACTTTCACTTAACTCCCAGGATACCCAAGGCCTTTCACGTCCCTGTACTGAGAACAGCTGCTCTAAGTCTTTGCTTCTCATAATGATAGATTCCTTGCTTAAAAATAAATCAGTGCAGCCTGGGATGTATGCCAACACTTTTCCCCCAGTTTTCCCACGTCCTACATTTTAAAAGCAGCTGATGAGATCCATCCTTGCTTATCCTTCATCCTTCCTTTAATAACTCCCTGTGTTCTCATTAAAACCAGTGTGCTGCCCTCCTCACCTTTAAATTTTCCCAGAGCTGCAGCCTCTTGCCTCGGCTGCTCGTTTAATTCCGCATCATACTGTTCTACTTCAGCAATGCTGGTGGCATTGGAAGCTCCTTTTGGTAACTTCTACCACAGGCATCACCCTTGAACTTTTTGTGCCCCAGATCTAAAAAAACTACCTCTGCTGAGTTCTGCTGAACTTCTCTATCTCCAGAAATATAGGCAAATTAATAGTTCAGGGCCAGTTGAAACCAAAACACTTTTCACACATTGCTCTTGACCTTCAGGTTGATATTATTCCCTAAAATTTAGAAAAAGGCACCCAAGGTTTGCAAACAACGTACTCAAGCAAACCATGTTGTGCAACATGCAGGCTATCAAACCTGGGATCTCATTACACCCTCCGCCTCCCACTCTGGGTTGTGTTCCCTTGTTACATCTTGTTTCAAATTAGACTGAAAGCTCTTCATGCCAGCGGCAGTGGCTCCCTGTGGCACCACTGCAGCAAACAGGATTAATAAGCAAGACTAAAGACAGCTCTCAAAAGCATCAAAAAACAAAGAGGAAACTGAAGAGATGTGGGGAAGTCAGTGTCCCTGATCTGAATAAAGAACAGCTCTCCAGATGCTAGAATAACCTCAGGACATCCGTGAACTTGACTTCTCTGTCATGAGTTTCATTTTTCACCTCTATCCTCAGCATTTCCCAAACTAAGCGAACCTAAGTGAAATGATACTTTGCATGGTCTGGGATTCTTGTGCTGTCTTTCATCAGCATAACTCAAAGATTGAACTAGTCCATTCAAATCAGGCCATTTATGTTGTAAATGGCAGGGCATACTTGGCAAGCAGAGGATATAAGAAAAGTAGTGACAAGAAAATAAGTGACCTGTCCCTTGTCAGCAGACTACTCTGTGCTAGCCCAGGGTCCCCCCCCCCACAAACATGGTATTGCGGTGCCTTACTCCACTGACTTCTGTTTTAGGACCTAGCTTTGGAATTAAGCTCTCCCTCCCACAATAACGGCTGGTTGGGATGTGCTCTCTCATCAGCTTCTGACTTAAACCCCACCCGGAGCCCCAGGTGCTGCCTTCCATTAGGGCACACCTGCCATTTATGGAACAGTTTGGCCAACACCTCCTAGGGGCTTTACACCAAGTAATTTTTCCAATAGCCTGGAGAGGCTGACATGAGAGTAGCATCCTTTATCAGCTGAACCGTGAAGAAAAGCAAGATTTGCTGTTGGCCACAGAATGGGACAATGGTTAGGGTAAGAGACTTAACCTTCCCTGGAGCTGAGCTTGGGGTTCATTCCACTGTTCCCCACTACCTCCCCATACTCACACTCACCTGCTGCTGAGGTCTACAGCAACAGCACCAAGGTCTGGGAGGTGAGGGAGAGTTTCAATTGCACAGCTATTTCACCCTCATGCAGTAGAGACAGTTTTATCCCTCTTCACTGGACATGATTTTGGTAACAAGGAGCTTTCAGTTACAGGAATTACCAGCCCAGAAAGTATAATGCAGGTGCACAATAGCAGATCAGCTGTCACAGCTTACCAGGAGCCACTAACTTCTTTCTCTGCCTGCCCACCCTCCCTAAGCAGAGGAGACCTAGGCAGGTCATCGCAGACTTGCCTCTCCCAGGCCTAGCACCACTGCTGGATTTTGCTTCCGCAGGACCTGCTGACATCAAAAATCAAGCCCCAGAAGCCATTCTGGTGACTTTCTCTAAGTAGGCATAGTGGAACCGCCCTAATGGCGCTGCTAGTTTCAGAGTAGCATCACCCTGTCTGCGTTGCTGTTGCTGGCACCACTGACCTCCAGCAAAGATGGGTCTCTGAGTGACAGAAGGAGCACACTGTCCCCCCACAGGTGAGCACACCTTCACAGAAGACAACAGCATTGCAAAACAGAGCTGTCATTCCATAGGCAACCCCCCAATTTCAAACAAGATGAGCTTTGCTCTTCCCATCATCCTCCATCCAAGCGGCGCTCACAACCAGACTCGCAGGCAAAACTATGACTTCCCCTGCTGTTACCCTTTGCTTGCAGCAGTAGCCACAAAGAGCCACAAATGAGACCACCATATCTGCATGCCATTTAACTTGGTACTACAGCTTTCCTGCTGGGAGGGAGGGTTACTCTGGCTGGGTGGAGTAGGGTTGTCCAGGAACAAAACCATTTTCTACAGAAGGGCAGGAAGAAGTTAGTTATCTCCAGCCTACTCCAAGAGCTTTAGAGTAAAGGCACTCATGGCAACTGCAAACAAGTGCTCAGCAGTACTGCAGTGATGTGGTTTAAGCAAAAAAAAACTTTTTTGAGCATGGAGCTAAGCAGGCCCCAGGCAGTAATGGGTACATGATGAATAACAAATACATCCAAAGCAGCAAGCATGAGTCAACCCAGCGAAGAGTTCCTCGGTTCCCTTCCCTCCCTCCCCACCCCACCCCCAGCACTTTAGCTGTTCCTTGGGAAACCCATATGCATTATGAGGGTGTCCACAAAACAAACAACATTTGGCTGATTTTTTGAAGAAACCTTGGAGAGCCCAAAACTGGCTGTGTGGGCTGAGTCCTCAGCAGGGTACAGTAACCGAAGCAAAAAAGAAGCCTCCTCTGGGGTTGCTACAGCCTTTGGGATGAGGGAAGTGGAGCAGAAATCTTTGTAGAAAAGCTATTTACATCTGTCTGACCCTTGTAAAACAGGTCCCCAGGCTCTCCCCCGTTTAGAGGCATTTGGATGACAGCCTGCAACAGCAGCTGGATCCTTCCCAGGGGGAAGGAGTGGTGCAGAGCAGGCATGGGTAACCACCAAGCAGCACGCACAGCCCATGCCGAGGAGCGGGTGCAGACAGAGCAGTCCCACCTGCTCCTCAAGGCAGGAGGGGGCTGGCAGCAGGCTCCCTGCAAGGACCATGGTGCCAGCTGCAGTGCCACCTTTTGGCTTGAGTTTGCAGGAGAGGCCAATGAAAGTGAAAGATGCCTGCATCCTCCTCCAGGCTCCACCTGGCCACCCCGGCCTCCCCCTTCCAGACCAGCCACTCCTCCCCAGGAGGCTGCTTATCTTCTCCCACGCAAACCCCTTTGATCTGCGTGCCAAAACCCAGCCCACTCCAGGAAGGCCTGGCTGCCCAGATACTGCCGATTACTGCAGGGCTGCGGCTCAGCTCTGGGCTGCCACAGGGCCGTGTGGCTCTACTTCTGGTCTTCCCTTGATTTGTCCCAAATGCCCGTTGGATGTCCACAATTTCACCTGTTCCAGCACTAGCCCTTTCCCATGTGCTGGCTCCAGACCTGGGAAAGCCAATCCCATGAGATGCAGAGAACACGCATCCCATGCGCTAAGCCCAAGAGAGTTCAAGAAGAACCCTCCTGCCCTTGCTGAAACCAGTGCAGACACACACAAGTGAACAACCCATCCAGTAGCCGGGCACAGCTCTGAGCAGCTCCTGCTGGTTTGCAGCCAGGCTCATGCAGCTCACTGCCCCAGCCTGGTTCCACATTTGCTACTCAAACCCTCCCCAGTGGCTAGCACCATCCCCAATTCTCCCCTACATCATGAGAGACAAAACCACAAGGACCAGGCACCAGGAACTGTGGAGAAATGGGGTGATGGAGGCCAGACTTGCACTGTCCTACACTCAGCAGTCCCCCAGCAACTTTGTGCCATGGGAGCTAGACAGCAGCTCCACAAGCAGTAACAGATAAATGCTGGCCCATTTCCACATGCACCATCCTTCCTGAAGGAAAGCCTTGAGTCTTTGGCCTCCTTTGGGACAGCACAGGTGCCTACAGCCAGCTCTGCTGCTGCCTTCTGTCACTGCTCCTCATCCTGTGGGACAAAGTCTTGCTTTGTCTTCCCCAGTCCACTACAAAAGAGATAAAACGTAGTTTGACCCCCTTCTTCCAGTGTGGATGCCCTGTGTACATGACAATGCCACACCAGGTACGGAGGGCTCATCCCAGGGGCTGGCACGCAGCCCCAGAAGCGCTCTGCCCCCAGCCCAGAGCCCCAGCCACCCCCCCTCCCTCAGAAGGAGACATCCCACCACAGCTGGGGCTCCTGGCCAGGCTCAGCCCCAGCAAGCACCAAGCAAACATCGCCACCGCCTCCTTCAGCCTGTTGAGCAACCACCAGTGGGTGGACACACACCCAGGCTAAGCACAGCTCCAGCACCACCGCCCCCACCCGCCAGGCCTTACCCAGGTCTCCAAACACATTCTTGCTTTGGGTGCACTGGTTCTCACGCTCCTCCCCGGGAGGGAGCCCACGTTGCTCAACCCCTGCCCCACTCCAGCTCTGGTTTCCCCCGTGCTGAACCCGGAACTCAATTTCACTCATCATGAAACATGCTGGCCCTTCTTGCGCACGCAGCCCTGGCCCGAGGACAGGGCACTGCCACCACTGCAGTGAGAGCCCAGCTGCCTGTACTGGGTCTGGCTGGGATAGAGTTAACTTTCCCTGCAGCAGCCCTTGTAGCTAGAACAGCGCTGGTATCACACCAATTTTTTGGCTACTGCCCAGCAGTGCTGGCACAGCACCAAGACTCTCTCCAGACCCCCCCAAAAACAGTAGCGGGGGGTGAGCAAGAAATGGGGAGGGGACATCCCCAGGGCAGCTGACCTAAAGCAACCAAAGGGATATTCCATACCATATGATGTCACACTCAGTATATATATTTGTTGTTTTTTTTTTCTTCCTCTCCTTTAATTAAACTATCCTTATCTCAACCCATAGGTTTTTTTTCCCCTTCTCCCCCTCTTCTTTTGAGGAGGGGGATTGAGAGAGCAGTTGTGGTGGAGTTCAGCTGCCCAGCAGGGTAAAGCCACCTCACTGCCCCTCACCACAGGGCTGCAGCACCATGGCCCATCCTGCGAGCCAGGGGCAGGTTAACCTGGGACTTGATGAGAAGGGAAAGATCTTGGTGTTGCAATTGCCATTCAGATCCCTCTAATCCCTGCGTTTGACTGCTTCTGAACATGGGGTGCACCTGACATCAGAACAACAGAAGGTTTAAGGCTCACAATGCCTTCTCAGCACAGCCTTTACCTCCACATGACACATCTAGCTGTTGCAATCTCGGTTAGCACTCACCTAACCAATTTCAGCTTCAAAGCACTTCACAAACATTAACCAATTAATCCTCTCACCACCCTCAGAGGGAGGTGAGCATCTTTATTTTTATCCATTTCCCCATCAGTGAGAAGGAGAGAGTTCAGAGCCTCTCCCAAAGCCATCCCAGCTGACTCCCAGTGACTGCCGCTCGGCTCCCAGCCCCGGGCTCCAGCCATCGGATGAACGCGTGCACCTGGACTGGTGGAAACGCTACAACAACAGTCATAACTGGCTAAGCAGGGCTGTCACTGAGCGCCTTTGTTTTTCTCCATGCCCCATGAGTTGGCTTCTTGAGCACTTTCTGTTCATCATCAGTCAATGACCTGAAAGGAAAATGATCCAAGACAAGGGGCACAGAGCTGGCCGCCACTTCAGAGCACTTGGGAGCAGCTGGCAAGCCAGGAGCACGCATGCAACGAGTGTTTTTAACAGGCTGGTGAAAAGTCCTGCATTTTGCAATAAAAAGCATAGGCTAGTGGGGACGGATCCATAGCTTGGGGACAAACTGCCATGACTGAAGCTAGACAGATGGACAAAGCATGACATGAGCTGCTGGCAGTGCTTCGAATTTGCTAAGAATTGGGACAGAATATCCCAGCTCTTTCTGCACTCAAAAATTGCACTTATTTCCTCCCACCTGATTTTCTCCAGCTCAGACAGTTTGGTTTAGGGAACCTTACAACCCTTGAATTTACTGGCAAGGGCAGAGCACTGGAAAGGCAGCCAGCCTCCAACTGGGAGACTGCAGGAAATCAGCACATCACACCAGCGCAGTGTCAGCTCTTCCAGGCTGGGACACGTGTCACCAGGAGCGATGCTCCCCCTCAGAGCCATCCTCTACATCAGTCAGGATGCAATCAAACACTGCCAGTGAGCAGCAGCCACATCCACCAGGTCCATCGCATACCTCCAAGGTGTTAACAGCCAAAAACATTGTCACCTGAAATGAGCACTTCTGTGTTGAAGCCTGGGCATGGCCAGCATGGGCAGCACTTCCCCCTCACCCAGCAGGTGGGTGGGCAGAGCTCCCATGCAAGGACACCCAGGAGTGCTCATGAGGAGAAGAAACTTCTTGGTCCCTAATGGCACCATGAGACAGGGGCTGTGGAGAGGGAAAGCAGGGTGCATGTCTGCACGAGGAGGGGATGCCCACCAGACCCCGCTGTCAGAGACGAGCACATTTATTTACGCCCTTTCCACAGGTGTAACAACCCTCTCCAAAGGATCCGCCTGAGCCGCGGCAGCGTTCCCGCTTACCCGTGTCAGAGCAGGCAGGGCTGGGAGGTTGCTCCCGGCTCCCTTTCACTCCAGTGGCAGCCTCTGTCTGCAGGGCTCCCCGCAGCATGCCAGTGAAAGTCGCTCTGCTTTTGCAACACCGCTGACCCGGAGCGGGACTCTGGCTCCTCCGCTGCTCTGCCAGCGGCAAGAGCCCACAATTGCAGGGCTTACAAGGAAGCGTCGGTTCATTTTTCTCATCATTTCCAATGGCTGTGGCCCAGCTCTAACTGCTGCCAATTATTCATTACCATTCATCCTAAGGTCCCAAATTACTCACTAAACCCTGTGAAGATGTAGGGATCCCAAAGCCTTTTGGATGGAAAGGGGCAGCTTTTAAACAATGCACAGCAACACCAGATCAATAGCTGAAATTATTCCAGCATCTCACTGAAGCAGCAGGAGGATTTCAGGCAGATGAAATAATTCTCTAACTGCAGTTCTTAGATGCAGCGGGGGTAGAAACCTTCCTTCTATTACAGATACGATACTGTCCCAAGGGAATGCTTTACTTAGTGTCAAGACTCACTCTGAATACCTGTTAAAACCAGTACATATAATGCACTTAATTTTTTTTTTTTTTTTTTGCTAAGCACAGACCTGAAGTCACAGCAACATCTTTAACAGCCAGCTTCGCCCACCTCTGCAGGGTGTCACATCTGCACCAGCTGCAGCTGCCCCAGGTCCTGCAGGTGCACCCCGAGGCACAGGCACAGCCCGGGGCTGGCTGGCAGCGGACAGTGCCACCTGCTGACACCCTGTCCCCATCCCGTCCCTCCCAGCAGGATGGGCGCAGTGCTCGCTGCCAAGCAGCCCAGGATTTGGAGCTGCTGCCATGCCCCTGCACTGCGTGCACCATCCAAGCCACTGTTCCACACACATCTTGCAAGCCCTGTTGTGACAGGCTCTAGGTAGCTTCTTCATATGAAATCCAACCCACATCATCCCTTATTTCCTAGGAACCCGTTTCAGCTGACATCAGTAACAGAGGCACAGCCCAAATTCAGCTGTTCCTGCAAGGTGGGTAACCCACACACATCCCCAACCTCCCCTTGGACCACTGCAAAGATGCACACCTCCTGATCCCCCTTTCATACAGCAATAAAAAACAGACCCTTGCACCTCACTGCTGCTTGGCAGGCTGATCTAGACCAGATAATCCCATCCTCATCACAGCCACAGGCCATTCTGTGTGCAAACTCTTTCTTTGCTTGGTTCTCAACAGGATTCCTCTGATCTCCTCAGCACATGTCAGTCCACATAACAAGTTTGTCTAACAGTCAAAGCACCCGCAGGGCCTCCAGTGGCCAACATGACAGCAAAGCTTTTTGCTAAAGTTTTCTCAGCAAGGCCCATCCACACAATTAGATCTCCCATGCTATTCATACCCCCAAAGCAGCAGTACCTCTGTACGATGTTCCTGGCAGCTCCTTGGGCCATTACCTCTTTCCATGCGAGTGTGCAGGACAGACACTGAGCTGCTGGCCCATGCGCCATCTGGCCAAGGCCATCAGTGTAGCGTGGGATTCGATGCCACATATCAAGACTGTTCTTCAGGAAGGGGAGGACGAGACGGGTGCCTGTGCTGGGAAACAGCAAGGAACAATTTCTGAGTGTGCTTTCATCTTCCTCCCTGGATGCTTCCATAGCTGTACACCTTTTGGATAGATATATTTCTTGAGATTTGCCATCATCTATTTCCCTTTTGAACCTCTCCCAGTGTTTTGAGGCATGGAGAGGAGCCCAAGCTGCTCAAGAACACCTGGGACCAAGCAGAGAGATAACCCCACTCTATTCATGCACCACGAGTAGAAGGTACATTTGGATATCACAAATGCACAGTTTGCAAGCACCCAAGATGACTTTGGTAATGGTTGCAGGGTTTAGCTTAACCCTGTAGTGATGCAACATCCCCACAAAGTCCCTATGAACTTCTCCAGGCAGCATTTGCAGCACAGCCCAAACAAATCAAATCCACAGGCAAAGCCACCAGCAGGAGTCTGGGGCCCTCAGGGACTAGGAAGGCTCCTGACATTCACTACAGGAAGTTTCTAAACATGGGTGGATCTTAATCATGTTTCTAAACTTAACAACTTTCAATTTGCTCTTCTCAGTTGGATATGATCCCATCCCATCCCCGCCACCACCACACACACACACACAAAATATAAATTTCCTAAGCCCAAACTTGTTTTTTCACTAACTGGCCAACAAGATCCTTAGGTCACATTGTACTTCATTCCTTGACCAACATGCATTAACTTTTGCTTTAAGTGAAAGAGGCCAAAGGATTCATTAGGACAGATATTTAAGCTGGTTTACAACAAAAAGTTAAAAAAGGGAAAATCTCCAGAAATAAGAGTGTTGGCACATTCTTTGTGTATGAACTACCATTATTACTGATTATTTATACTGCAGCAGTCACTACAAGCCCTGGTGCCATTGTGCCAGGTACTAGATAATATATACATGTTGAAAGGCAATATTCTTTTCCACAGAAACTATAAAGAGACAAAAGACAAGAGAGCATCGTTCACATGTGGAAGCAAAACTAGAAATTAATTGACTAGCTGAAGTTATACAGTGAATAGCAATACTGAGCTGTGCACACTAATTTGTGCTCAAAAAGTGCTTATTAAATATATTAAAGCCCACGGGACACTGCTATCAGTCTGTATAAACAGCACCAGCCTAACCTCCCCAATTCTCGCTCAAAAGCATACCCCCAAATCTTACTTCCTCCGCCCTGCCTTCCCCTTACAGATGCTCTGCTCTAATTTTAGAACTAATTAAATTAAACCTCTGACTCACCTCGGATCTCTGATTTAGGCTTACATGATCTTTGCTACAAGACCTTTCCGTGCTGTTATTTGGCAGCACTCCCCTAAACACACCCAACTGCCTCTTCTGCAGCCCAGAGATAATCACAGCAGCTCCCGGGAACGTGCACAGGGCTAGAGCTAAAACCCAGGGAGCTCTCCCACAGAAGCAGCCGCTGCCTGATGTTCCTATGGTCTGTCTGCATGCAGCACAGCAGCATCACGCTGCCCTGGCTGCGTGGGAGGGATGCCCACGGATTTCGTTAACATGCAGATCTCGCTCCAGAAATCAAGACGACAGCAGCCAGACCTTTCCACTGCTACCCAACCATCTCGTATTCAGCCAGAGATTGCAGCCAGCCTCTGCATGTTCCTGATGGGGAACAAAATCCCCCGACACCAGAGATTTCACACAGCCCATCTGTCAAAAGGGAAGGGAGCACGTGGCCCAGGAAGCCCCTTCTCAAAATCCTATTCTCACAGAAAATGCTACTGGCACAAAAAGGAATAGAGAAAACCATTTCTAAAGAGGTCACTCTGCCTCTCGTGGTGGGGGACTCATGGGCAAGCACAGATGCCAGTGCAGGTGTTAGCACAGCAGGGCTCCTCCAAAAGCTGGCATGCGCCAAAAACCTGCCTGTCCATCAGCAAAGGCAGATGCAGGCACACCACTGATGGAAGAGCTCGTTCCTCCAAGGCAGATGCAAAAGGCCCACCCTGAAGAGAACCACCTCTTCAAAAGTTACCTTTTCTGCTCCCCAAAACATTTAGTTTTCAAACCAACGATACTACCAGAGATCACACAGCAGCTTTCAAATAAAGCCCTACACAAGCAGGACCATCTCTGAGAGCACATGCAGTCCCTCAGTCCCCCAAATCTCATTATTACCTAGAATTTACCTTAATTTCAGACCTATTATTTAGCCCATAGACTCCCCAAAGCCCAATAATCACAGAAGGAGCCACTCCTTCCCAGTGTAGCACCCAAGACACTTCCCAACACAAGCCCCTCACTGCCTGCCCAGCTGGGCCAGCCCCCTACTCAGGGGCACGTGCATTTATAATGTCTGGAGGAGCCACATCCCTTGGGTCAGCTGAGCTTGTTTCCTAGATTTCTTTTTTATTTTTTTCTTTCCTGTTTCCCTCCTTCTGTCAGTGCTAAGTGGCACAGGAGAGCCAAATTCAATTAACAGGATTGAAAGCAATTAAGCCCCTATTGGAGTCAGGGTTGTGCTCTTTAGGCCTGGAAAGAAACTACATGTCACTGCAGCAAGATAAGCAGCAGGTGATGTCAGAGGCTTTTTATTTCCAAGGAGAAAAATTGGTTGTCTTTGTGTATTAAAAAAAAAAAAAAAAAAGTCTCATAGCATCTATGGGAAAAAGCAGCACGTTTGGATGTGAAGCTGAATTTCCCTTCAGTTTTCCATGTCTGCAGGACTCGTTCATGACAGCCTGATCTGGGTGTGCGGGGATGCTCTGCAAGAGGGAGCAGAGCAGGTCCTTCCTGCACCTGGGGGTCCGTCCCTGTGGCAGGAAGGGGTGTCACCCCCCTGTGGCAGCGCATCGCAGTAGTTATTTTAGTTATTTCTGGCTTCCTGTGCTGTCCCTCAGCAATCCTCCTAATTGAGGGCTTTTAACATTAACAGCGTGTAGCAGCTGTTGTCCTTCCGGCTTGGGGGAAGGCACCGAATCTTTTGTTTAAACTTCCTCCGTATGGAGTGGAAACGTGACCTGCACCCTGATGCAGATGCCCCTCCAGTGACAAGCCTTCCCCCCTCTGTCAGGGCTCCTTTTGTGTTCACTACAAACTCTGCTTTGCTGTTAGTGTGGGCCTGGAGGTGGTAGGAGTGGAAACACAGGTATCTGCATATCTCCTAGAGACTCTAGAGAACAGGGCAGCGTGTCCCTCGCTTGGTGGGGTGCAGAGCAATCTGGCCATTTCCATCTGGAGCTGCTGGAAGCAGAGACTGCTGCTCCCGACTCCTCTTGCAAACAATGCATCTTCTGTGTCTTGTCTTGATCTTGCATGTGACTTTGCACTGACACAGGGCAGTTCTTGCCTGATGATACAAGTATTCCACCCTACAAAGGAACCGACACAGCTGTGACATGGGGTGACACTGCCTGGTGGCGGTGGCTTACCACATCTGACCTGGAGGTACACACACTGCAGTGCAGGCACCGAGGGACCTCTGCTGTCCAGGCGAGCCTGCAGGGGTAGCATGGGTGGCACAGCAGGACACAAGGACGTGCACAGTGATGTGCTACATCCCATCGACACCTGCTCATCCACAGCAAGGAAGAAGGGGCTGGGTTGTGAGCAATCCTGTGTGTAGGCTGGAGAAAGCGAGGGGTCGGGTGCAGCAGCCACCGCTGCTTGGACACATGGTGCATACACCGAGCAAAATGAAAAATGGGATGGGAGGGTGGCCAGTGAGCAACACTGAGCTTGGTGCTTGCAGTTCCCACCCAGACAGGGTGGGATCTGTGCAGCAGAAAGCTGCCTGCGTCCTCACAAGAGGATTTAATTTTGTCAAGGACTTGAATGTTTTGAAGTCTGGAGAGAGGCAAGAAGCAGCATGCTCCAGCAGTGCCCCGGGGAAATTGCGCCAGAGTCACCAGTCAAAAGCATTCAAAGATCACAAACCAGGCCCAGATGATCATGAATCACAGCTTAGAAGCCACAAATGGTTCTTAAGCCCCTTCCAAATAATGGCTTTTACCAACAGACTCGTTTGAGGTGGTTCACATTTTCCATCCTTCTTCTGAAGCCGAGAGGGGGAATGGGCAGAAGCACAAGCAGAGCTGCTCCTGCAGTGCCGGTGCCTGGGAACTGGGCAATAAAAGGGCGACGTTCCACGCTTGGCAGTGCTTGGGCTGCAGCCCTCAGCACACTGAGCCCATACGGGCTCATGGCACGGTTGCGGGGCGCTGCAGGGAGCGATGCTGGCCTGGGGTCTGTGGGGCAGCATTACCCGTCCCCAGCTCCCCCCGGGGCACATATGACACGGATGCAGGTGGGGCCAGCCCCACACTGATGTTTGGAAGTCCAAGGGATATCAGACAAATTTTGTTTTTGTAATCGGACCAATTTTGAAAATGCTTCCCTTGTTCTTCAGTAGCAAACACACCTAAGTGATGCTGAGTGCACTAGCACTGTAAAACACTGCAAGCTCCTCAAGTGCATTGGTATTCCTGAGGCTTCAGTCAGAGCAAGACCTACATCCCAATAAGTACATGAAGAAAAGCTCTTAGGTGTCATCAGTGTTTTAACCCCTGATTTAAATACTGAAATATTGAAGAGCATGAAAGCAGTGCCCATGAGAGCACAGGGTCACCTCGTCCAGCACCCTGTCTTCAGAAGGACCCAGAGTCCTCCTCCAGGATTTTACCTCTCCAGTCCAATTCTGACTTTCTAAGTCTCATAATATTGCTTCCAGTTTATAACAATATAGCATCGTAAATGCAAAGCTGGGCATCATAATAATTACTTATGACTTACACTTCTGGCTAGCACTGAGCATTTCTGTAGAGGCTTCAATTATCATTTATGCATCTTTGTTCTGTGTCCATGAAAATCCCAGGGCTCTGTAAGACTGGAAGCTGAAGTTACAGGATCAAAGAAACTGCAGAGCCTGGATCCGGTGAGAAAGGCTGCTCCTACCCCACAAAGTGCCAGGTCCCGTGGAAGGACATGAACGTCAGACAGGCACAAAATGAAGAAATGATGCAAGGGGTGACAGCCCCGTGGCTGGAACTGTAGCTCCTGGAGTCAGAGGGACGTGTGACAGCTGTGCCTGTGCCTGATCCATGTCTGCGCCTCAATGGAAATGACCTGGGGGAGATCTCTGGATCTGAGACCCCAGGTGGGCAAGAGGCTGACACAAGGAGAGCGGCAGCGGAGCTAGCCAGGCTGAGGGGCATGGGCACCTGCTGCATGCTCCCTCCTGCTCACCGCAGGCTCCCTGGGCTCTTGCCCGTGGTGTCCAATCCCCCTCCATGTGATGTTCCTGGGTGCTCAGGGGGAGCGTGACCTCTGGCCACCAGACAGCTCTGCCATTCAGCTGGATCAGAACAGCGAAGCACAGTGCTCAGGGATGTCTCAGCTAAACAGCCAGGTGTGGGACAGCGCCATCAGCATCACCGGCTGCCCCCAGGATGCCCATCACCGGCTGCTTCTGGAAAGCAGCTCAGTGCCAGAGGAGAGCTGCCCCGAGCAGCTGCAGGGCTGCCTTCAGCTTGGAAAAGTGCTGGGTTTCTTCTTCTGCAGCATCTCTGAGTATTTCCAACAGAAAGCATAGCATAGCATGGGAACTTCAGCTGGCTTTTCACAGGAAAACCAAGTTTCTTGCTAAGGGAGGCGCGAAGTTATGAGCCAGGGGCCTCCAGAAGCTCAGAAAGTAGGAAGAAATGAAGAAAAGAGGATCCTGGCAGGGATGAATAAGGATAAGAAGGAAAAGCATACTGCAGGCAGCAGCCACGGGCTTTGGCAACCATTTCCTTGTGTAGAGGAATAAAAAACAAGTTAAAAGCTGCTTGGGAAAGGAGGTTCAGCAGTGGATTATTTCATCTCCATTACCAGAGCAAAAGGACTGTTCCTCATATCCCTGATGGGCTGAAGACGGTGCTTTCACTGCAATGCACCTTGCTCTCACAACCAGCCTAAAAACGTACAAGGCATCAAAAATAATGTCACATTTATTAGGGAAGCAATTCAAGTGCAAAGCTCACTGAGGGACACAGGGAGCTGACTACATGCAGAAATCAAAGGGAAACCCTTGATTGAAAGGAAATGTTTAGCCACTATGTTCAAAGGCTGCGTAAATCAAAGACAAAATCCTTCTTTAATCAAGGCCATTGACCAAAGCTGAAAGCACATCGAGCCGCAGCGTTCTTTTCATGGCAGGGCTGCCATCACTGATGCTCTCATACCCTGGCGTCTTTTCCCCAACACCTCATAGCTGTGTCCTCCTGCTGCTGGCCAGGACAGCGGCTCCTGGCACTCAAAACAAAGCACACTTTTGGAGGGACAACAAGCAGAAGCCATCCGCTATGGCCCAGAGCACTACAGCATCCTTATTTCAGCTGCATTCAACTTTCAGCTTCTGCCTTTGAACTTGAGCAGTCATTAAGAAGTGGAGCAAATGTTAATCAGGCCTTGCCTAACCTCAGCCCAACCCAAGGGTCAGCAGCAGGTAGCTGAGGTTTAACGGTGATGTTTAACCAACATTTATCAGCTTAGGGGAGCTCTCACTCAGGCAGGTGTGTGGCATGCTGACACACAGGAGGGGTCCGGGAGCATTGCTTACCCACACCAGAGAGCAGATATGAGCAATCAACACGATGATAAATGCAAATTTATTGCAGCAACAGCAACAAGAGTTAGCACTAGATGCTGGCAGGGTAAGAGCTCATCATAAATACAAGCCAAATTTATAAATGAACTTTTGAAATAACATGCCATGCATCTCATGGTGCTTCATGGCAGTGAGGTTTCGAGGAAAAGTCATCTCTGGAAACAGAAGCAGCATTTCCAACCGCTACCAAGATTTTCTCTCCCTTTTTTGTCATGTTCAGGATCAAAGTCCAGCAATAGAAACATTAACGCCAGCTCTAACCCACGTCTGCTACTTCTTTCGTTTTCCTCCCAAAATCTCCTTTCTATCAGTCTGTGGAAAAAAACGTTCTTCTCATTTTAAAATCTCTCCATGGCTAATGGGAAAAAGAAATGTTGTCAGAAATGAAAGTTCCATTTCATAGTTTGTATTATTTTTCCCTTCCTTTCTGCATCTTTCTATTTTTTAATAGCCAGTTTTCCCCACATTGCTAAGAGGCTGAGAGCTCTCTGTTGGAAAAGCCTCATCTCCTCTAATTGTCCGAAACAGTACAGTGAGAAAGACCTAACAGCTTCAGCCTCTTTTAGCCACATATTTCACTGAAATCAGAAGTACAATCATGTTTTCCTGAGTCCTGGGCCAGGGAGCAAGCCATGTATCAATAGTGGTTAGCTCTGCCAACGGAACCCACAGAAGTAGCTACAAATGCCAAATGTTTCTGGGGTTGCAATGAAAGTCATTTGCAATCATTTTTGTTTGTTTATCAACTGGATTCCAAAGCAATGGAAAGTAGTATAAAAACCTGTCAAAAACTTTGACATGATATTTTCAAGAAATTAAGAAGCAATGTGAAAATATTCTGCATTTCAGACCTCCACTGAGAGCAGCCTAAAAAAAGCTCCCGCCCTTGGGGACATTGGGTTAGTTAAGGACCACGGAGGGGACAGGAGGGTTCTGGCTCCATCTTCTCCCAGTGACCTGATTGATTCTTCTTGCTTTTGGGCAAGGTCCAGCCCTGGACAAGGCACACGTGGTCCTTGGGAGCATGGCCAGAGCTGGCCTGTGCTGTTTAAAAGGTTGGATTAGACCAGATCATCCTCCAGGAGCCCGTGACCCTGAGAGGAAGGCATATGCCAAATCCTGCCATGTTCTTCAGCTGTGAGAAAGAAGGAGTGGGCAGGGGGGGCTGCTCTTAGTTCAGAGAAAAGTGGAGTCCCTTGCTGGAGGAGATTGAAAACCATGTTCATCCAATTATTGACCGCAGCGCTTAATCGCTCTGCCCTGGATCGCCCTGGCAGCCACAGGGGCAGTCGAATGTGGAGGCAGGAGGCAGAAAGAGTTTAATAAAGAAGCAATTTTATAAAGGAATTCTTTGCTTTTGGCCTTTGCTGTAGGAGTGGGAAAATGATGCTTTTTCTCCAATAATGCCGATGAAAGCAAGAAGAGCAGAGCTCCGTCTTGTAGCTTCTGGGCGACCGACCCCACATGATCCCGCTGCCCATGGAGACCCCGCACACGAGCCGAGGAGAGGGGCACAAGCAATGGGGAGAGGAAGTCCTGCCAGGAGCCCCGGCCCCGGCACTGCCCCTCGCCCAGGACTGCTGCAGGGTGACAGTCCCTGCAGGGACAAGCTCTGCAAGGGACTGTGCCCCAAGGCCACCGCTGTTACCAGAGCCCAGATGTATTCCCACCAGCCACGTGCCCTCACCCAGAAAGCCACAGCAGATGAGGGGAAGGCTTCTAGGGACCGAGTTTGGTTTGGTGTCACTGCTGCAGCGGGAGAGCATGGGCAAATGGGCCAGGAGCCGGGCTGGGAGCTCGCCACCACGCCAGGGAGTTGTGCAGCTGCGGCCCAGCCAATTTCAGCCAGTAATCTGTGCAAACACATCACCTGCCCCCAGCACATTCATCCTCCTCAGGAAGCGTTTGATTGGCATTCAGGCACTGCCTCTTCTGAACAACCCAAGCTGTGATTTCTGTGACGCCTTTGTTTTCAGACACTGTTGTCAGCAATACCCATCCTCAGGCAAAGCCGCCGATGCCTGCAGATTTCCAAAGGTTGTTATCATGGCCGCGCTGTCCTTGCTGAAGGGTAACAAACAGAAGCTTTGATAAAAGTAGAAATGATCATTTGTTAATTCTCGCCTGTGGCTGTGTTCAGCCCCCTCCCCTGAAACCAGAGGCCCCAGGGACAACATTTCAGTCCAGGAAAGAGGAGAAAACAAATTGATATACTGTCCTGGGCTCCAAAGAGTTTCCTTTCCTAGAGAAAATAAGTGATATTTTCACACCAGCTAGTCACAGAATCCCTTTTCCTAAACTGTCAAAGTGCTCGATATCTTCCATGCACCCAGAGCAACAAAATAATTTCCCCAGCATTAATGGTAAAGAATCCAAGACAGAATCACTATGGATTAAAAAGTGACCAAATTATGTGTTTGTCTGTGTTTTTGTTTTGTTTTGTTTTGTTTTGTTTTTTTCTGCAGGAAAACTCAGTGTTTCAGCTGCATCCACTGGATACAAGAGCAGCTGATCACCACACAGTGGCCAGCCCTCACCTTCCTGATGCAAAATGATTTGCTCTGCCTCCAGTGCCCACGTGGACACAGCTGCACCATTGCCTTTCCTCCAGGAGACTTCCAGACCTCTCCGTGGGCACCATGGAGGGTGCACGCACAGGTGTCCTCCTCCCCTACACGGGCACACCACTGCACAAGGCCTGTTCATTTGCCCTGCCTGCACTGAGTGCTTTCAACTCCATCTTGGATACCATAGGCAAGGTCCTGGGTACACCTGCAAGCTCTGGGCCTGGCAAACCCAGCAGATAACAGAGCTTTAGGGATTTGGACCCAAGAGAGCTTTGGCCATCTTGGGAAGCATTTCTTGTAACTCTCCTAGGCTTCCCATTTGCCTTTCTCCAATCTCCACTCCTCCCACCCCAAGCCCTGTCATTGCAGGGCAGCAGCAAACCTCCTACCTGTCTTGCTGACTGCGATGAGGACTGAGGATCCTTCCACAGGTCCCCAAAAGATGCCTTGCCTCCATGCCTCTGAAGGAAGGCCGCCACAACCTCCCCCAAGGGACCAAGGCTCCGGGATGCCACCAGCATGCAACCATGGTGCGGGGTTTTGGCTGCACAGCCGCTCCTTGGTGGCAGGGGTGGGGATGGGACCAAGGGGTCACGCCTTGCCCACCCCCCAGCAGATGAGCTCCCACACAGCCCCAGCATCACCAGTACACGTGAGCTTGTGCCAAGCATGGAACGTCGCCCTTTTATTGCCCAGTTCCCAGGCACCGGCACTGCAGGAGCAGCTCTGCTTGTGCTTCTGCCCATTCCCCCTCTCGGCTTCAGAAGAAGGATGGAAAATGTGAACCACCTCAAACGAGTCTGTTGGTAAAAGCCATTATTTGGAAGGGGCTTAAGAACCATTTGTGGCTTCTAAGCTGTGATTCATGATCATCTGGGCCTGGTTTGTGATCTTTGAATGCTTTTGACTGGTGACTCTGGTGCAATTTCCCCAGGGCACTGGTGTTTTTTTCACTGTATCAAACCTTCAAAAAAAAAAAAAAGCACATTCCAGCCCTGGTGCAACAAGTGCTCCTCCAGCCTGCTATGGACGGGCATTTCACTCCACACAGTGGAGCGGGATTTTGCATTTGCCTTGGAGCCTGCCTGTCCTCGCCATTTCTCCACGACAGGCACTGTGCTCGACGAGTCACACAGCACGCTGGGGGAGCCGCCTGACTCATTTTTCTCTGCTCCTCCAGCTGATGTGTTTGGAGGAGCACGCTGCTCTGACAAGGTGACACATCACAAGAAAGCCCACACTGCTGAAGACATCTCCCAGCTCCCTCTACCAGGAGCACCCAGCGCAATAGCAGTTCGCAGCTCTTTTTCATTCCTCCCCACTCAAACAAGCCCCAAGCATTTCTGTTTGATTTTCCTGAGGGATGTAGAGTAGATGTCAATCAGGAGAGAGGAGCCTGAAATCTCACATTCTGAAGGCACCTCACAAACATACAGGTGTCAGTAGAGGCGTTTGGGAAGGAAGGGCAATTGCTAACAGAGAAACTGCATTAAAAACCTTGTTTGTCTGCAGCGGTGTTAGCAGCCTGTGTTGTTCTTCTTTTGGCAGAGGCAACTGCCCTTAAATCTGTTGGTTTGGCTCAATTTGTTGTGGAATAACAAAGTTCAGTTCATTGTGTTGCATAATCCAAAGTTTCTTCAACCTGTTTCAGTGGTAAAGTACTTAATCTCATACAGCTCTGGGAGGGGTCACAAACATGAAATTAAGTCACTGCAAATCCAACAGGAGCCTAAGCACTAAGAGGATGAAGAGAAAAGTGTCCAGGAGGCAGGGGGAGGTCAGGAGGAGGTCTCTGCTTCAATGCCTCTGACTTGCAGAGGAAGGAAAGATGAAAACCGCAGCATTATACACACTTGAAATGTCCCAGGAGCCAACAGTTCCCATCTGCAGAGCAGCTTTCGCAAACACTGAGGATTTACCCATCAAATTCAAGTTTGGAGATGTGCCTGGATGTTTCCAAGGAATCTGAGGAAAGACGTTTCTGTTTCTGGACAATCAAAACTATCACATTTCCTGGCTAGAGTGAGGCTCTCTAAACTGGAAAATGTGCAAATGTGTTTTACCATGAGTGGGCACATCCCAAACAAGGGTAATCAGAGAAACTGTTTTCAGCACTGCTCTATTTACACGTGTTACAGATTGAAAAGAAAAAGCGTATCCCCAGTTGGCCTGGTGTATAACCATAAACGCCCTTGCTAAGTCCTCTTCCAGCTTTGGGAAGTGAGACCAAAGCACCTAT
Organism: Anseranas semipalmata; assembly: GCA_013399115.1. Classification (NCBI taxonomy): domain Eukaryota; kingdom Metazoa; phylum Chordata; class Aves; order Anseriformes; family Anseranatidae; genus Anseranas; species Anseranas semipalmata. The sequence continues at coordinate 265,089 of VXAA01006251.1, read as the reverse complement.
TGGCACCATCTGCTTTATCCACCTGGCAGGTGTGTTGGAGGAACCGAGATGAGCCTTTTTCAGTTCTTAAAAATGACCATCCCTCCCTCCCTTGCTCCTCAGAGGGTGAGACCGCCATGTAGATCTTTGTCCTGGGCACACTAAAGGGCCCTTGCTTGCTCCCAGAGATCCACCAAGCACCCGGCCCAGCTACTCACAGCTACTCAGCTGTCACACCTAAGGCCAGCTTTACACCCTGAGTTAATGAAATGAAAGATGCCATTAAGAGCCGTTCTTTTAGCCTCGTGTTGCAGGTTGCCCCAGGAGAGCAGAGGGAAGCCCAGGCGAGAGCAGGGAAAGTCTCCAACCCCACATAAGCAGCCTCAAAAGGGACATTTCTGGCACGGGAAAGCATCCTCCGGAGCCACATTTGGACTGGGGTCTCCCTCGGACAGCGGAGCGGCTGCCGACGTGAGCTGAGATTTCTGTCTCACAAACAGCTCCTTGAGTTGCTCTTGGCATTGACTTTTTCTGTTCAGCTAATTAAAAATCTGTCTTTGAGTCATAAGCCCCCATTAGTAATAATTTGCTTTGCACTTCTCCAGTGATTTATGGCTGAGATATCAAAGTGCTTTAGAAACATTAATTAATCCTTCTAATACCCAAGGGACTGATCCACTCTCCACAGTGCACTATTGGTGGAGTAAATGTAGGAAATCCCCAGGGCTTACTCCAACCTGCGGGCAGGGAGATGGGCAGCATCCGACCCAACGAGCTCATTTCAGCTGCCTGCCTGCAATCAGAGAGATGTGCAGGCAAAATAACAGCACTCAACGTGCAGCCACAATGAGCCCGAGGCACATCCAGGCTCTCTGCTCTCCGGCAGCGGTTCCTGCTGTTCTCTCCATCTGTCTGGGCAGGAAGGGGAGCTGTGACACCCCAGAGCCCTGCGAGTGGCAGTGGCAGGGTCATTAATCAAAGCTGCACTACTCGTGCTAAGGGGAGTCCAGCTCACTCATGCATTTCCCTTGCCATCCGTGCCGTTCCTCCAACCTGCCTCTTGTACAAAGTCGCTTTTTTCCTGCTTTGCAGTGCAGACCCGAGGCTGTCTCCCATCCAGCCCTTGCCAGCGATAAGTATCGCGACCGCCATTGCTACTGGGAAGGCTTTCATCCTTGTGCACACAAGTGCACCATTTGCCACCTGGCATTGTCCCTGTATTTCAAATGTTGTCATCGCAAGACTGAGGGGTGGAGCTGGCCATGGAGGGTGGTGCCAGAGATGGGGAAAGGTATAAAGGTCTGGGCATGGGCTGCTGGAGATGGGATCTCAGAGAGCCAGAGACGTGTCCTGTTTCCTCTTTGCTGTCTCCAGTCAAGTATCACCTTGACCATGAAGGCAACTGGTGTTTTCCTGCTCCTCTTCCTGACACTCTGCTTCTACCAAGGTGAGTGCAACACTTTGTTTAGGAGCCATTTCCTCTCCTTGCTAAAGCCCCCAGCTCTGCTGCATAGGAAGACAAGGCTGGGAACAGGCCAGCTGGTGCTGGGACCTTGCTCCGGCCCTGGGCAGGGAGCCGGAGCGCTCCCCAGAGCGTGCTGCAATGGCCAACAGCACTAAACCAGCAGTCTGCAAGCAAGCCTAAAGGAAAAGCTTTAAAAGGGTGCTGGGCTCCCAAAACGAACAGACCTGCTGGGCTGACACTCTTCCTTCAGGGCTGGAATTTGGCTGGAAGCTGGTGATTTCTAGGAAAGTGCAATTCTGTTAGAGTGAATAGGGTCTATTCTGGTTTTTAAAAAAAGCAAAGCCAAGAAGACAGGAAGCAGATCTATAGAAGGGAAAATGCAGCTCTCGTTCCTAAAGTCAACATTTAAGCCAACTGTGTTTTCAAAATCCCATATGGTGCAGAGGGATGAGAACAGGAGCTGTTGCTGCTCTTCAGGTCCCGCTCACCAGGGATTTCTGCGTTAGTGGGTTCATTCCCAGTGCTTCTGAAGCAAGTCCTCCGTCATCCTATTTACTGTGCTGCAGTTGCCATTGCAGAGCAGTTTGAGCATAAAATATGGCTTCCATTTAGATGAACTAAACGTGTAGTGAGACACAGCTCCTGGGACTGGACTGGTGCGAGTCCAAAATAAAATCCCTGAAATGCTGCACAGCACAGCTATTAGGTCCTCAGCACCAAACTATTTCACTCTACAGACCCAATGCTATTGGGCCACACTGGCTGGTAATGTAGACACAGCCTAAATCCACTGTGTAGATGACTTCTGGATCTACAGGCAACCTGAGGTCTTCTCCTCAGTACTGCTTTTTGCTGGACAAATTCAGGCTGTTTTTCAAAACACACCTACAACGTGTTCCACCCATGTCATCCCAGCCCTCCGGTCAGGGCCAGCATCTCCACGGAGAAGCCCACCAAAGTCACAGCTTGCTCCCTCCAGCTTTGGTGTGAGACCTCAGGGTCTACTCTTTTCTCCTTCTGGCAGAGACCTTCAGCAACTTGTCTTTTGTTCTGCTTCCTTGTGGTACAAAACCACTGCCAACAGAAAAATCACCCTGGGTTTACTCCAGGAGCAATCTAGCACCGGCAGGGGTTTCTCAGTTACCCGTGAACAAGTTATAAGAGATAACGAAAGCCACCTTTGTTCCCTGGCAGCTGGAACAAACAGCATGGAAAGTCATTAGACATGCATCTGGTCTTGGCAGGGAATTGCACCAGCGTGCTCTTTCTGCCAGGGGAAAGAGGCAGATGCAGCAGAGAGGGACCCAGCTGCAAAATGGGAGAGATGATGAGAGGTAGTTATCTGCTGGGCCTGTGAAAGGACAAAGCTGTCTGAGTGAAGACATATGGTCCTCAGGCTGAAACATCTTTTGTGGGTCCCCCTTGAAGCCAGCCTGAGTGGAGAAGGGTACTAAGGTGTCTTCTCTCTCCCCATGCTTTCTCTAGGAAATGCTGAGCCGGACGGCGCTGCTGGCGAAGGAACAGAGGTGAAGGCTCCTATTTCTGTGTAGCACAAGGGTATGCCCAGCTCTGGGGAGAGCACCAACCCATGCACTGGGGAGCCACTCTTGCTAAATACAGGGAAGTAATATGAGCTGCTGGGTTGGGAGCACATGCTGGTGCCTGGGAAAATCCTTCCACTTGCTGTGCCACAGCAAAATACCAGTGATGGTATTGGTTTCCTATTGCATTTCTCCCCATTCAGTGGAGGAAAACTGTTAATAAAGAGCTGAATGTTGCTGCTACCTGCCAAGAAGATCAGAGCTCCCATTTCTCTACAGCTTATAAGTGTGGGGGCAGGTATTCTTCTGGCCACAGAAATTAAAAACTGGGGACAACATGATCAAACACTGCCCATGGACCATTACTTGCTCAGTATTGTCACTCCCATGGGTGTGCAGGAGTGCCAGGTGAAGTTCAGCTGTCCAAGGGATGGTGACATGGTTCCAGTGTTTCTGAGAGTTCATAGCAGAGTGCTGAGCAAGATGGGATGGGTTACCAAGATATACAAAATATGCGCAACCCTGTGAATGCAAAGCTCTCTTGGTAAACCGAAAGCATGTTTAACATTTTCAGCATTACCCTCTTCTGTCTCCAGGCAGCTTGTGGCAATTACAACCTAAGGAAAGGCTGTACAAAGATCTTTGACCCCATCTGTGGCACGGACGATGTCCTGTATGGCAATGAATGCTTGCTATGCATTCGGAACATGTGAGTATCTGGACGGACCTCCTGCAAGTCTAAGTACCATGCAGATGAGGGTACCACATGTCTGGGATTTCCTAGAAAGCAAGCTGCTTGCCTGCAGCTGGCTGGAGCATGGGCAGTGAGCCCAGCACATCTGGCACGCATCTGGCCTCCTGCAGAGATGCTGCTCCCGCTGCTCTGAGCATGTGGACTCCAGCTGCGAAATAGGTCCGTGGGGTGTGCCTCGCGGCACACGCACTGCGGCCCCATCTGCCCACACACAGGGACCAAATGGCCAAAATCTCCCCACACCTGCAGCTGCCGAGCTGCAGCAATGGCTCAGACTGCACTGGCAGGTGTCCAGGAACTCAGACAAATGGCAAAACCCGCAGATTGCCATGCCCAGATCTAGCACGCAGGCAGGAAAATGTTTTTTCAGGTGATCTCAGACATGTGGTGGCTGGGGGAAAACCATGGTTTTCACACCAGCAGTTTACAGCTGAGCTCTGCTTTCTGTCTTCTCTGCATATGAAAGGTTACAATTTGTTCTGGTTATTTTTAAGAAGAAGCCTGTATTTAATCTGTGCTGGTGCCAGATTGCACTGTTTTAGCAGAAGGCCAGGTCCAAAAGCTAGTGAAGTGTCCGGCAAGGCTTACCTCATTTCATCTGGCTTGGGCCCTAGGTAATTCTGAGTATATTTATACATTGTAAGTGCTCCATGTCAGACAAGCAAAGGAATTTCTTCCAGCTCGATGCTATTCGGTGTTTGAAAATCTCTGTTGGGAAAAATGAGTCTTATCTGTGACCAGATGCCCCAGGCTGTGGGGACAAGGGAGTTTTACCCTTGACTTTCCCTGGTGGAAGCAGGGTTTTTGGGTGATCAGCCTCACGCGCTCATCTGCCATCAGCAGAGACATCTTTAACAGGAGCTCAAATTCCAGCTTTTCTGTCCCTGGATGAATGGAGCCGTGGAGCCAAATTCTGCTTTTTGCCTCCCAGCTTACTCTGCAGTAACAAGGAGCAGAGTCCAGATCAGCAAAGACAAGAGCCTGGATGAGAACTTGTGGTCTGGCTAGCCCCTCTTCCCTTCCTTAACCTGGGCTCCAGCCCCATACTCTGCTCCTGGCCTGCTGTTTTACACTTAAAGGCCAAAGAAGATGCAATTGGGCAGAGAGGTGCTGAGCAGGATCTCCTGAACGAAGGCGCCACAGTTAATGACCTGGCGCGGCGGTAATGACCGTGCTGGAAGCCAGCAGCCCAGCACCAGCTGCCGGCTGCATTGTGCAACAGATGGGGGTGGGAGGTTCGTCAGACACAACATCATTAGGGCTTTGGCTGGGAACCAAGAGCGGGGTAAAGAGAACGAGGAAGGCTTCGAAGCCAGCTGCGCAGGGATCAAAGTGGCATTGAGGACACTGCGTCCCCCCGGTGCAGAGCCCGGCTTTGGAGGGGATGGGGACCTCAGTGGTCACGGGACGGAAGGCGTGGGGTGCAAAAAAGGAAATGGCTGATGTGGTGGTGTGTCCAGAGCCAGCCGGGAGGCAGGGGAGGGAAGGGATGGAGGAGCAGCTGGTGCTGGCGCTTGCCCTGCGTTGACAGTCCCTGCTCTTCTTCAAACTCCTGTTTGTGCAAGCTCTCGGCAGCTGCTGCTGGAAATGTGCTGCCCCTCTGGTTCTAAGCACTGGGCTTTGCAGCTCCCCAGTAAAGTTCCCAAGCAAAGAAGCCGTGGGGTTAGGAACAACAGCCATTTGGTCTCCTGGCCGGGGTGATCTGGGCCAGGCACCAAGATTTGGAAGCTTCCTGGTGCCAAAAGTCCCAGGAGAAAGATAAAGAGAGTGTCTTCACCACTGGTCCATGCGGAGCAGTCAGGCAGCTGGAGGCAGGACGAAATGTCATTTGCAGTTCTGTGTGTGCAACCGGCCTGACAACAGCTGGAGGACTGCAAGGAGTCTGGGAATAGCTACAGCGAGAGCATCTGGCGGGTCTCTGCAGCAGCAGTGTCTCACTTGTCGCCTTTGGTCACTCCACTGTCACCAGCGTGCAAAATGCTTTTTCCAAAATGCAAAACAGCTTGAAAATCATTTTACCAGCATTTCTCCATGCACCTGAGAAATGGGTTGATCTTTCCAAAGAGGAGAACATCATGATTCCACATGAAAACAAAACAATTCAGAATAATTAGGTCTGCTACTGGGCAAAAATAATAACAGTAATTTTTTGTTGGTTCCTTTTTAATATTTTCCTCACTTTTGATGCAGAAGCAGTCAGCAAGGGAAGCTGGGAGCAGGCCCAAGCAAGACACAATGACAGGCATTTGTCTGCAAAAACCCACACAAACAAAGTCATAACCTTTATCAACTGCAGCCAGACAGGCATTAGAGGTGACTAACATCTGTCCTGCAGCAAAGAGGTGAATTATTCTGCCAGGAGGTGTTAGGAAGTGCCAGCTCTTGAGCTTATTGGAATTAATTAACCTATGTCCATGGTAACCCTGAACTCCCTGTCAGAAATGTGTGAGCTTACTTACATCATTTAAGTGTATAACACTTAAATGATAACTTAAGCAGTATTTTCCTTTCTTTCTTTGTCCCCTGAGCCAGGCTCTTCTGTGTATCAGGCACCTGAAGGCATCCTCTAGCATTTTTAACCTCTCTTCCAGGCAAAGACACACTAATGTGCGCATAAAGAACAGGGGAAAGTGCCAACAGCCCTCTCCACGCTCCAACTCCGCTCAAAACTAAAAGACACAACCATGCTGGAGAAGATAGCACAAGGATGTTCTTCGCCTCTACAAACTCCTAATAAACTGGAAGCATTGCAATGGCTTGCACTGGGATTTCTCACACACACAGTACATCCTTTTCCCTGACATTTAAAATACCTTCCTGAAAAATCTGTGGGTCTTTTTGTTTTTTTGTTTTTGTTTTTTTTTTTGTAATATCCCCAAAAAGCTATGAGCAAATTACCACTGGAGCCCCAGGGAAAAGGCCAGCACATTCCCAAGGAGAGTGTCAGGCTGTGGCCTGACGAGGAGGCTCTTTATTGCATCTAAAATTCTATTTTCTTTTCCTAAACTTCCAGCAGAGGAGATTTTAGCATTCTCATGACTTTCATTGATGTTTGTTAAAAACAGGGCATTAAAGCCCTTACTCCAGGGCCTTTGCCAGCAGCAAGGGTCCCACGCTGACCCATCTCCTGCCTTCTCCATACAGCACTGAGGACCACCGGCCTGAGACTTGCCCTGCAGGTCACAGCCACCCGGCGCCCCGGGAACAACAACAACAAAATAAAAGGCACTTTTTCCTCTGGTGGCCTCGGTGAGCCTCGCAGCCGGGAGGTGCGGCAGGGCGCTGGGCGCAGAGGGAGGAGGTTTGGGCGCTGGAGGCCGCTGTTGCTCCGTCGGAGCCGGGGCCGGGGGCGCAGCTGGAGCCCGGGGCAGCCCCGGGGAGCGGCGGGGGCCGCGCCCGGGCGAGCAGCAAGAGCTCGGGGCGCATCCTCCGGCCCGGGGAGAGCCCGGCCTCGCTGGAACCGAGCAGGGCTCCGGCACAGCCACGCTGCGGGCACGGCCACTCGGGCTTACCGGGCACCGGCAGCACCCCGTGCACAGCACGCAGCGGCCAGGCTCTGCCCTCCGCGATGTCCCCAGTGCCCACGATGGACAGGGAGGGTGGTCCAAGGGGAAGCATGAAACCCCCTCCCGGTGTTCCCGGCTCTGGCCCAGCCTCCCCGGATGCCTCTGCAGCCACTGCAGCCTCCTGGTGCCGCCAGGCTGGCTCCCAGGCTTTCCCTAACTGTTTCAGGCATAACAAAAAACTAGGAGGTGGTCAGATGTTGTGGCAATGCAGGGTTCACAATTCTTCCAGGCTAGCCGGGAACAGCTGTTAGGTACCTCTGCCTCTACCTAGGGCAATATTCTCACAAGCTTTGGAAACCAGGTCTGAGCGTACAAGGTGATAGAACCAAGGTCTGGGCTGGGGGTTGAAGCATCTTGGTGTTTCCCATGAATCATAGCCCTTGAATAAATGGGTAGTTGTTTTTTGAGGAAATCAAATGCTTTGTTCTTAGCAAATCCTGAATTTCACTTTGGTTAGAAACATCTGTTTGAGTTCTCTTTATGTTCCTTGAAGAAGTGGCTGATGCACAAAAAATGTATGATCAAGCTGAGTGAAAGCTCTAGTGCTCACTTGAAATTACAAATGAAATCAGATGCAGCTGGGGAGGGATGGGGGGGACAGTACAGGCTCCTCTTCCCAGATCTGCCAAGAAGTCTGCGGTCAAGCGAGAGATGAAAAATGACTCACTTTGCCCATATGTAACATGAATGCACTAAAGGTGGAAACCCCAAATGGGTTTAGGAGTGCAAATTGCCTCAACATCTTTGCACAAAGGAGATCCTGGAAGTGTGTATCCTGCAGCTGGGATATTTCTAATTCTGCCGCATGATGAGAAATGGAGCAGGGCCTTTACCCAGAGAGGTCTCTGCAACTGGGGCTGGCGGGAAAGGAGCCTGAGCCTCATGCTGGTCACTCGCTGCTCTTGGACTTTAAACCCAACCAAGCTCCAGACATGTCCAAGTTGGTTCCTTCCACCCAGACTACGCTGGAGAGGTTGCATGGAGGCCAGCTTAACCAAGCAAAACATTTTTCCTGCCCATGCCTTTTCTGGGAAACATCAGCCAGTATTAGCCAAGAGCATTTCTTGATGAAGTGAGGTGCTGACCGAGCTTGCAGAACAGGGGTTGTGTTGGCTGGATGGCTGAGCAGGGCTGCATCTCCCCAGGCGCTGTTCTGATGAGAACTACGATTTCTGCTAAATGTCAGCCACATCTGTTGTGCAGCAAGATCCATGTCAAGCTTGAGATAACGGGAAACAACAGGGGGTGAAGGGCCACCCTGTAGGTACCACATATCAGGGACACATCAGGCAAACCCAGTGGCAAGCTCCCAGGAGGGACTGGTTCCTGCCCGTGTTCTGGTTTTGATTTAAACAAATCTTTGCCAGGGTTTGTTGTTGAGGAGGAAGCTCTTCAAAGTGGGGTCACATTCTGCTCAGTCTTCAAAGCAGCCCTGGGAGCTGCCAAGTCTTAGGAAGGTGGTAGAGTGACAAAGACCAGACAGCCAGGGACAGATGGCCCAGGGCAGCATTTGTTGATCAGAAAAAAAAAAAATGGGTTTCTTTACAACTGAGACTTCTGTGCCAACAAAAATTCTGGTGAAATTCAGCTGGAGGAAGCCCTCCCCACGTCATCTTCAATGATGCTCCCGCCCAAAAGGGAATATTTATTCCTATCGCTGATGGCATTTGACTTTATAACGTCATGACAACAAACTTCAAAGTCATGATTAGAACTGGACTGGAGAATTTTAGTGACATGCAAGGCTTCAGCTGAGAAGAAACTGGTATTTTGGTAGTTTCTAAATGTTCCTGTTGGGAAGAGGCAGCACTGGCACCTCCTTTGCCTGCTGCAGCCTTTCCAGCCTTTCTCCAGTCTGAAGGCTTCTATTTTAACCAGGTTTTCAACATCAGGTTTGTTTTTCTGGTCTGAGAATAAGCAAAGCCTTCCTTGGCCCTGCTGCAGCTGCCAGGAGCACTTTCTACAGGACGTGTTCAGTTCCAGGTGACTTTTCCTTTTGGGGAGATGAATTAAACCCCATTTGGAGAGCTGGCAAGGGGAGCCTCCTCTTTGCAGAGACCTTGTGGGAACCCCCCTGCTGCTGGCGAAGGGCTCAGCATGTGCCAGCAATGCCGCGTGCAGGCAGCAGTGTCCTCAGCACCAAACATGGAGCAGAGGCACGGAGTCTGCTCTGCGTTACGGGCTAGGTCTCACTAGAGACCTACATCACTGCTTCAGCTGCTGCTGTTGCGACCACCTCAGTGAGAGATCTGGAGTGCTCGCGCAGTCAGCAAGTACAAGCAGTTTTATGGCACAGGGAGAGGGTTCCCAGCACCGCTGCTAGAGGTTGTACTGCCAAGCCTAAGGCTAGAGGAAGAAAAACCAATTGGTCCCACTCCCATAGGAAACAATAGTGTAAACTCTCTGCAAGGCAAAAATCTCATTGAAATGGAAGGATGCTTTTAAACTGCAAATTTCCTTTCATCTAAACCACAACTCAGGCTACCTAGCAGAAAAGCGGTCCTTGGCAAGTGTATGAGAATGAGCTGGAAGTGGCCCTGTGCAGCTACAGACAGGCTGTCCGTGGGGCTTCGTGGGGTTGTGGCAGCATCATCACCGAGTAGAGAGTGGGCACTTCTCACCTGCAGGCTGAGCACAGTGATAATCACAGTCACAAAGAACCACAACAAGAGCTGCAGGTTTGAAGCAGCATCTTGGCTCTTGCTTTCTAGTGTCTGTGAGCTGTTACAGACAAGTCAAATGACAGTAATGGTTTGTATTAAGACAGCAAGCTTCCAGGAATCTAGAGCATCCCAAAAGTTCTGCAGCTGGGCAGACAGCAAGACAGCTCTGCCAAGGTTTCTACACCCATTTTCTGGCCTTCATCCCACATCAGGCACACTCTGCTTATAGCACAGGACAGGAGGGGCTGGAAGCGCCAGCTCCAGGTGGTGCCTGGGCACAAAGCTGGAAGCCTCGCACTGTGCAGGCTGTCAGGGACCTCCGACCAGCTCTGGTTGAGGCTGAGGAGCTCTGCTTCCTCCCAGCCGAGCAGCACAACCCTTGGGAAGCTCCCAGGCAGAGATCCTGCCCTTCTCCTACACCAGAACAAGAACCTGTTGTTGTAGCAGGGCTGGATTGCAGGCTTTTCCCAAAAACTTAAGTGCGTAACACGTCATGAAGAAATACCACAAACAGAAAATCACATGGGGTTTCTGCGGAAAGTCAGGTCCTTCCCAGCACACCCTGGCATGAAAGCATGCAATGATCCACCCCCACACCTGCTTCGCGGGGGGGCTGGGAAGCTCTCCTTTGCTGGCAGATGGTGCTAATGCAGCCTGAAGCCACAAAGACATTAGGCCAGTGCAAGTGTCCAGCTTGCAGGTCATAAACATCTCTCTCAAGGACCAAGATCTGATGCATTAATCAGAGATCTCCTACCAGCCCTCTTTCCTGGAGTCAGCGTCCACACCAGGGAAGGGAAACAACAGCTTCCACTGGGGAGGGAGGATGCTCCCTGTGGAGCACCATCCCCCACCAATGTCCTCACAGGTGCAGATGGTGTTGAAATCCAGGGGTATGATGCCAAGGGCCAGGTGCTGGCTGGAAAACAGGGGACAAGCTAATGCACGCAGCAGCGAGATGGCACAAACGCCTGATGCAAAGCGTGCTAGAACCAGTGGATCCAGCCCCAACAAGACACTAACCATAGCTGCAGATCCATCGCTGCGATTACTGTTGGGCTGAAAGCATTTCTGGCTGCCCCAGTGCTCAGGCAGGCTGGGGGTGCTGCGGTCACGAAGCAGAACATCTGCACCAGGGCTCAGCAGCTCTCCTGTGGCTGCAGACCCGAGCGGATGAAGAGCGGGACGGGGTGGGTCTGGCCCTGGCGCACAGGGCAGGATGCTTTAGGGGACAGCGCAGGCTTTCACCCTGCCTGGAGGGATTGTTCAGACCACGCTGTGCCGACTTCAAGCAAACCAAGCAAAACCAGCCTGGGACACAGCCCTGCATTTCTGCCCTCTAACCCTTCCCCAGCCCTGAGCTCTGCCACCCAATTCAACAGCCGCTGCTAATTTTGGTGCTCAGAAGTAGACACTAATGTTCCGGAGCTGCTTACACAGCCACGGGGGTGCTGCCTGACAGCACAAGAGAGATGAACGTAGCAAGTAAACTGCAACAGAGTTCAACGCCAAAGTCTTTCCCTGGAAAAACTGTTTAAAAGATTAAGGATAAACTGGCTTTGTCATACCGAGCGTCCCATTGTTTCTGCTGTTCTTTTTTACTCCAGAGCCACAAAGTAAAGCCGCTATCTAGTTACAGCTAAATTTCCTCCAAAGCTATTAGGAAAAGTTATTCACCTCTATCTACGCAGGAGCAGACAAGCATCTTCTGGCTTCACTTCTGGTAAATATTCCCTACACCAGTCCAACTCCTTTTAAAGATAATTCCTGCCTCAGAGGCAGATAATTCACTGCAATGGCAAGTCCATGCTTTCCTGCTCTCTTAGAGGCAAAGCGCAGGCTTTGGCCTAAATAGGACATCTAGACCAGGAAACATATATTTAGAGCTGCATAGCTGAACTGCCTCCCTCAGAAATAAAGCTCTTGAGAGCGAGACCTCCTGCAGTAGTCCTGCCTGCAGAAGTTTCCCATGCAAACAGTTCCTGTCAATGGGGATGTTAGATGCTGTGTGCAGCTTCCAGAAGCAACACAGTTCATGGCTTTCAGGATCTTGAAGCTAACCTAAGCCCGTAGTTCTTACTTGCTCACGGAAAGCACAGTCCAGAAGGCCCACTGAAACGCAAACAAAGGCAATGAGCTCCAGAACTGGGTCTTCAAGGATCACAGTGGGAGATTTTACATGCTGGAAACAGCTTGGTTGCCATCCTGAGACCTTGGAAGGCTTCCTCATCTGAAATCCCAACACATTACATGCCATTATATACATAAATATACACACACACATAATGGCTAGCAAGGCCCTAACCAAAGTGGAAGCTGAAAAATGGCACCGTTTTGTCACTATGCTCAGGTAGTCCAGACAGCCTGCTGTGAGACACCAGCAGGGTCATTGTAACAGCTTCCACACTCCCTCTCTGCTGCTGCTATTAAAAACATTTGAGTTGGGGGAGTCCTTTCAGAAGCTCCTTGACTCCCTGACCCTGAGGAATGAGCCAGAAACCAGTTTGGGACAGAAAAAGTAGCCAAGCAAAATGTTTTGTTACAGGCAAGATAAACCTAGAGACGGAAAGGAACCTCAGAGGATGACTAAAAATATCGCTGCAAACTTGTACTCTGGCAATGTGCCTAATTGGGCGCTGCCCACATCGGGAGGAGATATTCATGTGAAAACCTGATGCTGGGTAGCTCACTGGCCAGGCTGCAGGTGGGAGCTCACACGAACACCTGCCCCTGGAAAGACAGAAGGGGAAATGTAAGGGGGAGCAGCAGGAGGTGCGTATATGTAATTTTCTCTTTCTCTGATTGAGCATGCTGAAGAATAACTTGCCCGTGTTGAGACAGAGTGTGAAAACTGCTTTGTCAATATATAGAAATCATGAGGCTGTTGTGCCAGTCAGGGCAAGAGGTTTTATTTCTAGGCCATCAAGGGAGACATAACTCTTTAGAAAATCAATGAAATTTAAATGAGGACATAGGAATGGCTGTTCTAGCCCCAGAGGTCCATCTAGCCAAGTGCTGCGCTTCCAACACAATATGTCCTTCATCAGGAGAGAACATAGTTGTGCGGTTCCCAGGAGGACCACGAACATGAGAAACATGTGGAGATGTGAACCACCACTTGAGGATTGCCATCCACCCCCCTCCTCCCAGCTCCCCCATCCGACCTCAAAGTCAGGCTGTTTGGGTAGTTCTGCCGGTGGACCTGAGGGCCTGGAAACCACAATTCGAGGCCTTGGCCAATGCCTTCGCTGGTAGGTCCAGGGGGACCACGGTCCTATCATCAGAGCCAAACAGGAGTCAGCTTGGCAGGGACACCCCCTGGTGGTGGGTCACATCCTGGTGTGCACAGCTGGGTGCAGAAGAGCTTAACTGCCCCCAGCGAGCCGTCTCGATCATGTCAGCTGGTCTGGAGGCCTCGGTCACGCTCTGACACCCGTCCTGAACCCAGGCGTCAGCAAAATCGGTCCGTGCCTAGCCATGGGGAAAACAGTGGAGTGTCTGGTGTGCTCCTGCCCATTTACAAGGACCCTAATTAAATATCAAGAGACACTGTTTTTCTGTTCAGTTTACTTACCAAGTCAACACTCAGCCACCAAGGTCTGTGGTCTCAGCTCGAGATTTCACTCCCAGAGCTGGCTCTGGCCATGCTGACTCTGTAGCTCTGGCACTGAATCCTTCCAAAATGCTATCAAGAGCTGTGCCATCTCTCTAATATTATGGTAATAACCATAAATTAATGCACTATTAGAAAATAAAGCTTGAAGGTGCCTAAGGAGGTCATAGCATAACCAGCATCAGGTAATTTTCCAGTTTCTTTCAAAAGCAAAACCCATTTCCCAGCATCTGTGTCTTCCTGGTTTGGCTTATATTCATGTCTTCTCCTGTCCGTGAGAGGCAGAGAGGAAAAAGTATTTTCTTCCTCTTCCCTGTAGCTTTTTACACATAGAAAGAGCTTCACACTCCTGTTTCATCTCAGTCTTCAGTAAATGATTTTCTTTCTTTCTGTCTCTCCTGCTAGGTTGGATTTTCTCTCCCTACTCCTACTGTTGTCCTCTACTCTTACCCTAATCCAAACCTGAAATCCGTTGCTGAATCTTACAGGAGGCTCCATCGAGCTGTTTCCACTGCCCTTCTCATAGGAGGCTTTGACCTGGAAAGACCATGCATTATTCAGAGCGGTTCTTTGGCATTTCTGCTTCAGTGATGCACCACACAGCACCAACCATTTCACCTTTACAGCTCCCTAAGTCCATCAAACTTTGCTGTCGCTCACAACCGCTCCTTTCACATCCTGAAAGCCCACATTGCTCCCCGAAGCCTCACACCGAGCCCCTTTTACTTCTGGCTCTTCCAGCTCTAACAGCGCAGACCTCAACTTCCAAGGCTGACAATGGCCCTGCAAGAAAGCCATGAGAATGTTTGCCCTCCTGCTCCCTAGCTGCTGTCCTTGATGCACTGCAGGTCTGGGAAGTTACCAGCTGTAACATGATCCTGCATCTCTAGCGTCTGTAAATATTTTCAAAACCTTTTTTTCTCCATCTTAAGAATCTTAAAACTAGGCCAAAAAGAACAACTGGGATATTTAAGAATCAGATTTGCCTTTGGATTTTTTGATCAAGAATGCTTTTAATGGGCTCAGCTGTCAACATCAGGACTGACTCAATAATAAATGCTTGACATTTCAGTCATTATTCTTCAGAACTTTTACAATTCCCCCAGTGCCTGCCTGTTTACTTAAGGATTCACCAGCGCTGGCGTTTTCATTACAGTCCCAGGCAATTGAGAGGGGAATTAAGCTTTTTGTAAACAGCCAGCAGTCTCCTATGGTCAGCCAGTCCCTGGGGGGTCAGATGGCAGCGGGTGCGGAGCTGGAGAGGATTCCCAGGGGGGCAGTGCTGGGGTCAGCGCTGCTCCGCAGGAGGCAGAAGCAACTGACGGCTTTGCTCGTGCACAGACGATGGCTTTCTGCACTTCTGCAGCGTCCTGTGCCACCGTGGGGCTGTTTATTTTGCTGTTTCTTTTTGGACAAAGGGGCAAACCTGCTCTGTGGTGAAGCTCCAACTCAAGAAGTCGTCAGCTGGGTTTTAGCAGCGCTGGCCAAGGCTCCTGCAGTGTTACACCGGAGATGGGGGACAGCAGGAGAGGACAGCCACAGCCTTGCACACTGGGAGGTCACAACACATGGGAACGGAGAGCCAGTGCTAGGCCATCGGTGTGCATCAAGGATGAAGTAAACGCTCGGGTTTTTAAACTTTACTCTCATACTGGCTCAATGCACTCTGTTTAGGGGATTTTTTTCTTTTTATGTAGCATGTGGCAGCCTAATTACAGTCATTACGTTGCCTCGAACTATTTAAAAGAAGTTGCTACATATAATTACGTGCGTGTGAGAATAATGCCATGGCAAACACCACGGTGCTCGCGCGCGCTGGAGCAAGCTGTCCATGCTCCCCAACACAGAGCTAAAAGGGTCACCATTGCAGCTCGCTTGTGGGCCAAAGTGTACTTCCAGCAGCATATCAGGTCAGTTGTCCCTTGCCTCCATCCCACAGTATGTGTCATGACCCATGCATTGTTTGCTATGTTTAGCAAAACTCTTCCTGCAGTGTAATTTTAGCAGGTAACCACCCCCCAAAGCCACCGCAGGCTGACTTCCAGCAGACCCCCGGCATGCGCATTATCCATTCAAGAGATGTTGAAGAGCTGAATTCCTGGAAGTGTTTATTACGATTGGCTGCTCTCGCCAATCTCACAACAGGCTCCCACCGTTTCTAATGAAAATGAAATTAAATCGCACGTTGGCACGGCTCACGCCCGGCCGCTCCCTGGGGGACCCCACGCAGCTGGCAGCACACAGCAGCGCAGAATACGTTTTCCCTGGGTCAGCCCGTCACAGCCAGCTTGCGGTAACTTCAGCTTGCCTGTTCGGCTGCTCGAGGTGCGAAACCAGCAGGGAAGGGTCTGCGTGCCCTGCAGCTGTCACAGCCGCACCACAGGCACAAGAGAGATGGGCGCCCTTGGGGAGGAGGGCACAGCCTGTTTAAGGGTAAGGGCGGCTGCATGCTCAGCCCAAGGTAACTCAGGAAAACTCCATCCCCTTAGCTCTGGGACCAAGATCTTTTTCTTTATGAGAGAGACTTAAGGGCCGAGCTCAAATCTTATTTTCGTGGCCACAAGCACTGTCCCATTGCTTTCCTGCTCTGCTCCTCCATCTATTCAACAAACCGCAGCTGGGACTCGCTGCCTCCGCAACCGCTTTGCTGCCACATGCCCTGCTGAAGGAGTACGCTGCTTTGTTATGCAAAAGAGTACAAAGAGTCCCTTCCGTGCAGCAGCAAGCAACACAAACATTTCCTAAATGAGACCAGCCAAACCCAGAGGCAGATACCGGTTCGATCTATAGGGAGACCGAAATTATTCCACTGCACGCTTGGCTGCCAGGAGGAGTTTTGCAAATGCTTTAATGAAGTCTGGACTGCACCAGGGCAAGGATGTCAGATTAATTTCTGATGATCTCTGGTACAAAAGGAGCTCTTCATCTATCTTTCCATCCAAGTTTCTTGGTTTGCTTCTTTTCTCTTTAGGAATCAAGTAAGCAATTACATGGAGAGAAGTAAAACTAGCAGAAAGAGCGCAAGAGAAAACACCTCCAGCAGAGTGATGGAAGCCGAGGAGAGTGACGGCCATATGGAGGCTGCTGCCCTGCGCAGCCGCGACTCCCAAGGCAGGGTTAGGTCAATTAGAGCTTCACCAGCAGCAGACTGACTTAGCAAAAACACATAAACCAACTGGCCCTGAAATTTGTTTTCCTTGTCTACCCTTCACTGACAAACACAAGCCATTTTCATATAGCCTTGGGAAAGCTCATGCTCTGCAAGTCATTAGTTTATGCAATTACAGCTTTCTCTGTTGAACGTCACATGTGCAAAGGCCATTGCTGGAGACAGGAAAGTAGCTTCTGTTACCAGAAAAGGCAAGCAGGCATGGAATGTTTGCTGGAATAGGAGATATTCATGACCTGTCACTGGCAGGATGCGTGCCCCCTCCCATGCAGCCAGCAGCTGCCTCTGGCTGTCTGCTTCATTAGGGCTCACACTGGGACTGCGAGCAAGAAACAGGATGCTGCTGAAGAAAGCTGCTTGCACCGTACAGCCGCACGCCTGGCAGCTGTGAACAGCACCTCAGCTCCAGCAGCCCCTGGAACGGAGCAGCTCCCCTGGGCTCCTGTGGACCTTGGCAGCCCAGGCTGGGACCAAAGGGCAAGTGTACTTCCTATTCCTTATTGGTGCTTGCACCAGCTTTGGATGCAAATGCCAATTTCAAATCAGGACAAAGGTCCTGCTGTGGAAAAACACCAAAATCAACCAAGCAAGCAACCAAAAAATAAAAGCACAAAGACCAGCTCTTTGGGATCGTGTTTTTGTAGCTCAGGGGTTGGGCAGGTGAGACCTGGCTGGACCGCAGGCTCGGAGCATGGTGCCAGGTCTTCCCCTCGTGCCCAGCACTGAGCAGGGGAAGCCCAAGCCCAGCAGCCAAGGAAGCACCAAGCAGATACAGCTGCTTTCAGAGCTTTGCCTGGTGCTGTCGCTGGGACCTGGCACTGGCCTGTTCTTCGGGGCCACATCCCGCCAGGGCTGCACCCCTTTTCTTCTCATTTAGTAGTCAGTATATCACAAAACAGGTGGAAGTCTCCCTGCGCCAGGTGACTCAAATGAGCTGTGCCTAATAGACCATCCATCTCATTGCCATTTGTTTTGGCATCTTTGACTGTTTTAAATCCCACTTAGAGCTGTATAACAACCAAGATTATACCAGTCACAACTGCCATACAAACATCTCTATTACTATCTGTACACTGGAAACATGGCTTCCCCCCCCTTTCCTTTTGCTAATGCAACACCAGCAGCAAATTGCACTGAGGTAGGAGGGCAGGGTGCGACGATAATTATGTTGTCCAAGCCCAAGGTATGACACCAATATCGCCTGCTGGTACAAGACACTGTGGAAACCTGTGCAGGCTTGTAGCACTCAGGCATACTGAGCAGGATCCGCAGGTGCCTGGTTTAATAGCTATCTCTCGGCACTGCCATCCAATTCTCCTCCGAATAATCAGACAGGCTTGGCTGGTGCCAGGCAAAACAGACATCACCTCTGATTCCAGACCCTGCTGAGAGCAGCTCGGGAAGCACGCAGCCTTCCCACGTGAGTCAGGGTCTGAGTGACAAAGCGAAGCGTCCAAAGGGATTTTGACAAGGTGACATCTAAACAGTTGAAAATTCATCCGAGCCACCTTGCCTGGTAGTTTCCAGCCCCTGGATGCACATATTTCCAAAAAAGGCATGGCAGGTTTTTAAGATGCAAAATTTAAGGCTGTGATTTATGTCAGTTCAGTTGACTTATCAGCAAAGGCATCTCCTTCCAGAAGTCCCTCTGCCTGCTTTGTATATCCCTTCCCAGAAACTTCCCTGCTGCACGTCTTTCCACAGGAAAAGCTGTTTTGTGAAAAATGGAATTTTTATATAGAAACGTTTCAAGTCTGATGACTTTTTCTGCCCTGAAATTTCCGATTTTCTTCTCTGGATATATGTTTGTAAAAATTGGCTTTCTTCATCATTTCTCCCTTTCAGAATTGTTCTGCCGTATACTTCACCAATCATATAAATTTAAAGATTTTAAAGCTTCAAGTAAGAACAAAACATTCCAGATTTCTCAGATTTCTTTTAAAGGAAGCTGTTCCTCTGAATCAGCCAGGAGCATCCAGGATTTCCTTTTCCAGAATTTCATTGGAACTCCTAAAGTGCAACATTTCCTGCCCTTTTTCACGTCAGACACATGCTGACACCCCCAACCTCCTACCAGAATGTGCCTCAGCTCCTCCACTGCTCTGCCATAATGCAGATTAATTGTGCTTAATGCACAATAATCCTCGTGATGCTGTTTCTGCATGGCCCAGGGCACTTCTCAAAGCATTTGCCCTGCACATGTAGGACAGCTTTTGGGGCACTCTGTGCACAGCATTTCCCACTTCACTGCTTACATCGAAGAAGGCAGGACAGGATGATCCCAAAATCTGTTCCTGCAGCCCTTACTTGCGCACAGTATTGTAGAGCATTTGTGCAGCTTGGCCTTGTTTGCATTTTAAGAGCCTTCAAACACTAGCTGAGAGTAAAAACAGCTGGTGCAAATACACACCAAGATCGTCCAGCGTGGGATGCCCTGCCAGATCTCCCAAACCCTCCCAAGACACCTGAAGGGGGAAAGTTGGAGCAAGCAGGCTCCTTGGTATCTTGCTGCTGTGCGAGGAATCAGGTGAAGGACCATTTCTAAAGCCACCAAAGAACAAATAAACCTAAGGCAGAAGATCTCGGAGTCCTGGAAAATCAAGGCAGAAGGGCCCAGAACACCCCTACAGCTTTTCCTGCAGCAAAGAGCTAAGCGAAATGGTTTTGGAGGTGAGAGAACGGAGAGATGGAGACACAAGCTGGGCTGCAGTGCCTCCATGCAGGGACAAAGCCAGATAGCCTCTATCCACCGGCCAGCAGATGCTCAGGAGTGTCCAGCAGAAGGCTGCCAGCTGCCTGTGCCCCACGCTGGCATCCCCACACAGCAGCCAGCCTGCAGCCCGCCAAACCGCTGCAGAGCCCAGGGAAGCAGGAGATGTACCTGGGCATGGCAGGGAGCAGAAGGTCTTGTTCAGCTCCCAGACCGTGCCACCGGCACCTGGCCCAGAGCATACACCACACTGGTTTTCCAGGATCATGCAAACTTGGCTCCAAAACCTCCCAAAACAATCAAGTAAGATCCATGCACACCTATAGCTCTGCCTTTGCTGACAGCACAGGTCCAGACCTCAGGAGGCAGCATGAGGCTTACAGCACACCCAGGGCTCCTTTTTTCCTGATAGTCACTTTAAAAAGCTCCGTCCTTTTCATGTATCAACTTGCTTGCTTTGCTCTGTATTTTCTTCACCTGCAGTCAGTTCAGCAATTCTATCAGTTGTGCTCCCAACTGTTTGTTTGGTGCGAAATACAGAAGGAAGCATTTGTTTCTCCAGCCTCGTACAGCGTTGGCCACCTTCTGGGTTTCACAGCAGCCACAACACAAATCTGGGGTATTTTAGACTCCTCCATGCTCCTGGGGATCAAATGTCACAAAGTCCCTACACCTGCCAAATCCAGGCCCTCTGGAAAGCAGCTGCTGAAACATCGCAGCCAGCACCCGTGCGCTCATTTCCAGCACGGGTAGGGGCTGGGATGTAGAAAATCAGTAGAAAACCAGCAGCAAGCTCCTTGCCTCTCTCCAGTCCCTTTGGGCAGCACAGCTCCCAGAAAGCGCAGCAAGCCCTTGCCAAATTCCTGGATACATCCCATCTCTTCCAGGGATCAAATGCCTGATGCATGACATTTGATGAGCTCCATGGGACTTTGCCTGAAGTGCAGCCATCCATGAGCAGCCAGGAAGGGATACCAGGAACTAACAGTGCTCAGCTCCCCAGCTGCAGTCAGCAGCAACGTCACCAGCACGAAATACACCAGGGTTCAGTCATATTTCAAGGAATGCTTTTCCCTTGAGTCCCAAAGAATGAATATGAGGAAATGAGGAATTCAGCTTTTCTTTCAAAACTCAAGTAACCCTAATACTCCTAGCCCTCCCATTGT
>VXAA01006251.1:205315-244373 GCA_013399115.1 Anseranas semipalmata | reverse complement strand
AAAAAAAAAAAAAAGAGAGAGAGAGAGAGAGAGAGAGAGAGAGAGAAAAAAAAAAGCTTAGCCCACAGTAGCCCTAGATCTGGCTGCATCGCTGTCCAAATGGATGGACAGCCATCCTTCTCCTTTTTGCAAACCTCAATTGCACCTTGAGAACCACGCACACCATCTGAAATCATTGGCATCCCAGGGAGATGCTGAAGCTGAAATAATGCCAGGCTCTCGCAGCCAGCCCAGCTCGCAGAGACTAGAGCACCAGCCCTGCACCAAACCCTCACTGCCTGCCCCCCTGCTCTGCAAACACCGGTACCTGGGCTCAACCCTAGGGCTGCTCGGACCAGCACAGACCAATAGCATCTCTTAGGAAAACAGAGTAAGGACAGGTTCCCCAGCCCACCTTCCTCACCTCCAGTATCCAGCAGTGTCAGGGTCGCAGCTCAGCCAGCAAAGAGCAGCTCTCCAGCCTCCCACCTGCATCCTGCTGCAGGTTATTACCACCAAGGCCACCAGGTGTTCCTCACCTCCTCTATCATCCCCTCCTGTAGCACATGCTTAAAAACACAGCAGCAAACACTATGGCCCATGCCCAAGAGATTATTTTGTATGTGCGATGCACTGGTCACTTCCCAGACTTTACCCATGGTGAGATGGGGTCCCTCAGCCCAAGCCACACACACAAGTCCAGGTTCTGCAGTCACTGCCCAGGGCTGTAGGAGGAGCAGGGTTTATTTCTTTTCCCAATGGGTGTTTTTGTTGTTGTTGTTGTTTGCCATAAGAGGCTTCAATGAAGGCATCTCTCAAAAAGCCATCACTACCACAAGAATTCAGCCTGCTCCTTGCTTTGATCTCTGTGAGAAAGAAACAAGATCTGCTAACACGATCACCGTGTTTACTTGCTTTTAAGTCCACAGAAGCAGGAGACATATGCCTGCACACAATGCCAGCGCTATGCAAGAGCCATTTCCAAGTCATCTGCTTGGGTGTTTTTTTCCAAAGTATGTGTGGTTTGATTTTTTTTGTGGGGGCTTGAAGTAAAGATGCTTTCAAAATATGCCCATGCATCCCCATGGAGGGAGGTTGCACAGCGGGTTGTTCAGATGTGTTATAGGAACCGTACTCAAAAGTGTAGGAGAAAAGAGCCAGAATTAGGATCCTCAACCCAAGGAACAGCAGAACCCCACAGCTTTGCTGCCTTGGTCTCTGTGAAGGCTCCACAACCCACTTCACTCTACAACACGATGAACGGAGTTTTCCATGATGCTGCAGCAGGAGCCTGCATGGTTACGTAGCTCGGGTGCACTTACACACAGAAGAAAGCCGGCATCTTTAAGCAGATGATCTGGATGAGAAATGCAGCACACGATGCTCTGAGGCAGGGGCTGGAGGACAGCTGGTGGCATGTTTTGGGGGATGTGACCCCAGACCTGGGCGAGGGGGGCCCCATGGCTCCTGCGCTCAGGCCCCGTAGTAGCAGGTGGCTGGGGAGTAGATGTTGGGTGGTGATGGGCCCCCAAACACCCGCCTGGTGCACAGCACCAGGCATCCCCTGCACCTTCACAGCCAGGATCCTTGGCACAAAGAAAGCAGCTTAAAAATCTTGCATGCCATAAGGCAGCTTAAAGTCTTGATGTGCAAGTCCCTGCTCCTGCAGGAAGTGCTCAAGGTTAAAAAGGGAAGAAAAAAATACCTACAACAACAAAGTGAGCTACAACAAAGCTTTCTCTTTAAGGTGAGCTCCTTCTTCAAACCCTTTTATCACAGTTTCTTTCACCCAAGGTGGGAGGAAGATTACATGATTTTAAGGACAAAACTTTCTGTCTCTCTCACAGCCAGGAAAGGCCCAAGCAGCAAGCATAAATTGCTCTTCAAAGCTGCATTTTCATTCTACCTCTAGTCTATCAACCTCCCGAACTATGCATATTCCCAGCACCACATCACCAAGATGAGTGCCTCATCTGCACCTCAACCCAGTCCAAGCAGAAGCAGATGGCTGCCCTGAGAAATCCCCACCAGACCCACTGCAAAAAAAGCCAGGAGAAAAATGTAATTTTGCAGCTGGGATTCTTGACTGTCTCCCCAAGTAGCATTAATCCACCTCACCTTCCTAAGCTCCACCAGGAAATAGCTGCAAGGAAGGGGCGGAGGAGGAAAGAGAACCACTTATGAAGCATCAGCTGCAGCCTAATTAGAGCTATTAGCAAGCTTTTAGTGGTGTATATTAGCCATTCCCAACACTGCTGAATGAAGCAATCCTGACATCAGCCTTCTGGCTTGGAAAGCTGTGCTCCAGCTCAAGGAAGGAAAGTATGTGGAAAGGTCAGGTTGGTTATAACCACAGCTGCAGCTCTTCTAGCCTTCTCTGAGCCTGTTTTGAGTTTATAGAAACCAGCCCCAGATAGGGGGACGCACTCTGCATGGGAGAGGAAGCAGATCTTGTGGTCAGAGGGGGACCTGACAGTCTATCACTACGGACTATGCCTTTCTGAGTTGTGGCTTTTGAGTTGTGCGCTCATTTTGAGTTGATGGCTTCACATTGCCTTCAATTTTCTGAGAGCCTGAGGCTGCAGGAAAGGGGGAGTTTTGCTCCCAGCTGTATGGCAGGAAACCATGCCACCATCCTGGGTGGGGGTCCTGCAGCCACTCCTCTCCCCTGCATTTCTCCCTCGTGGGGCAGAGCTGGGGCTCACCAGGGAGCCCTCCCTGCACACAGAGCAGGTGATCACCACCCGCCTGCCCCGACACTCAGGGTGACACGCGCTCAGGGGACAAGCACCAAGTCCCCAGAGTGGCTTGGGACAAACTGGCCATGAGGCAGGCAGGATTAAAATAAGATTTACATCTTCTGATACATGAGGCATTAATAATTCACTGCTGTTGGATGTCTTCAGCATGTGAACAGTTTGCCTAAC
This sequence comes from Anseranas semipalmata, assembly GCA_013399115.1. Lineage (NCBI taxonomy): Eukaryota > Metazoa > Chordata > Aves > Anseriformes > Anseranatidae > Anseranas > Anseranas semipalmata. Next base: position 241,467 of record VXAA01006251.1, on the reverse strand, counting down.
ACAACATGTTTCTTAAACAGCACGTCATGCCTTTCAAAGGACGTGCAGCCAAAAGCTGCAGCCAAGAGCTCAAACAGGGCTAATCTTTCTGGAGCCACTTACAGCACCATATTTCAAGGGTATTTATCATAGAGAAGAGATGTTTAAAAATATACAAGTGTATGTAATAAATCGTGGCCTCTGCTGGCATCAAACACCCGCTACCTGGGAAGGAGCAAGAAGAAGAAACATTTATGATTTAACAAATTCTTAGAAATAACTCAAAGTGGAATAAATCTGCATGGAGGGAGCCTAGCTATGGGCTTGCCACAGCTAGTGATGGTGAGTGCAGCAGGGCCAAAACCACACAATCAGCCTCAATAAATCAAAGCAGTTGGCAAATTCAGAGCATCCCGAGCCAAAGGAAACACGGAATTCCTGTGCATCTTTCTCAAGTACATACGTAGTCAGGTGAGATCTCTCATATCTCTGTGCCAGACGTGCTGCCCTGCTTTGTGGTCTAGCTGCCACAGTTTGCAATCTGTACAACAATTTCCTTTTCAGATAATCAGAAACAGATCTCTGACATCTCAATGGATGGGGCTGCCTGAGGTGCCACAATTGGAAGAAACCCAACAGAAAGCTTTAACTTTAACTTACCCACCTGAGTGCCAGCTCAGTGCCTGAAAAGCCGAGCGGTCCTCTGAGCCCTGACTCATGCCAGGTGTGCTTAACACCCAGCTGCTGCAGTCACAAGGGTTTGAAAGGCAGAGATGCATCTTTCAAAATTTGCGGTTACAAAGAAATGAGGTCTGTCTGTTCCTGCAATTGCTTTGCAGGACAGTGTATTACCTCTGAGGCACCGCTGATGTAACCTTTAACTGTGGTTTGTTGTCAGAGTCGTGCCTTAGCCACCCAAAATAACAAAACTCGCAACGGTATCAGCACAATTTCCCCTCTTGACAAGCAAACTCTGTACACCCTCAAGGTGTTGCTGCAACCACAACCACCTACAAGCAACAGCAGCAGCAGCAGCTCTTTTGGAAGACACAATGTGATGAAAAGAAACTTTAATTTCGTCCTTGTTACAGCTCAGAATCCTGACTTCAAAAAACAGTCACGCTCAGCAGAGACAGCCCACATCCATGCTTTGCTCTCACCACCTGCATTTCCTTACACATCCCTCAGCCTCCTGGTTGCCATTAGATGTCTGGCCACAGTGCTGGAAGGAGGATCCAGGTGGCATAAGCCACCAAGCAGCCCCAGCCCATGCCTGTGGGAGGGAGAAGCTGCTGCCATGCTCCCAACCCATGGCCCTTCTGCTGATCCATCCTGAGCACCTTGGAGGGGAGATTCTGTGTTCCCCTCTCCAGAGATGCTGAGGATGGTGAGCCACTGGGAAGGAAGGTGAGTTGTCCGTGGGGAAACCTTGTGCCTCCCTTGGGTACCACCGCGGAGGTCTCGGACCGCCTTGTCCTGTCCAGCCGCAGGGCAGCTCCCTTCCTGCAGCCACTGCAGCCCTGCCCACGGTGCCAGCCGGCTTCCCCTGCCCTGCAAGGAAACACGCCTTGGGCTCGGGGCTGCCTGCAGGTGACGGCGTGAAAAGTGAATAAGGAAAGCGTTTGGCGCAGAAAAGTAACGATCCCTTTGGGATCTTCTCAGTTTATAAGCAATTACAGCAAGCAGCTAAAGAGGAGAAGTGCTTGGCATCCTCTGGAGTAAAGCCCCACAGCTCCCAGAAGCAGTAAGCGATGTAAAGCAGAGCTGGCATTTGAGGATGCATATGATCTTGTAGTCTGCGTATGTCAGGACTTCTGCTCCTGCGACCTTGTACAGCTAAAGCTACTTTGCATTCACCTGCGGCTGCTGATGAGGGTGTAGTGTGGAGTAACTCACTGAGCTGCACCTCACGCAGGGGATTCCGCTGCTTCGTGCCAATTACAGCCAATTCAGGATTGCAGCAACTATTATTTATCACTGGGGCTCCCTGCTAACCGTTACCACGTCAGTGAGGAGTTAGTCAAAATGAGTTTCCAAATTAGCACTTCTGCATTCATTCTTTTTATGTTTGCCTCAGTTTATGAGGAATGTCAGCAAATCACAGGATCCCACTCAGGGTAAATTACCTGGGGATTTTCCGCATGAGAGTTCTGCTGAGCCGCAAACGCGGCGTGGCAGCGAGCTCGTCATGCTGTTCGCAGTGCCTAAGGCACCGGGGGAAGGAGCACAGCCGCTTGCAAAGGATGCTCAAGTTGGAAAGATTCTTAAAACATCCTGTGAGCATGGATGAGATTTCCACGTGCAGCCTAGAGCACGCCCAGGCCAGGCAGCCAGCTCCAGCCTCTGCAAGATGACCCCCCCCCCAGTTTATCATTACCAAGTGAGAGAGGAGACCAGGGGTTGCCCGCTTTCTGCCTGAGTTTATTCTCTGAGACAAGAGCTTCTCTCCCTGGTGGAAAGCAAACTGGGGTGTTTTCTTTAGAAGCGGAGAAATGCCAGGTCTTAACTCCATGGATTTCTGGCAACAGTTATGCCTTGGAAAAACAGTTGTGTTGGCAGCAAAGTGAAAGACTCCTGTTTGCTGGAAACCATGGATGTTTCTCCTAATCCCGAGCAGATGGAGCACATCTCCTACCCTGTGGCACTCCAGCGATGGCTGCTCCAGCATCCCTGCACTGAGTCAGATCAGCGTCAGCATCGGGGCCCGAGTCAGGCAGCAGACTTGAAGACGCTGAAGGATGTCAATTGTCCCTGCAGAGCCAGAGGAACAGGAGGGCTGGGGGGGCTGCGCTGAGGTCCGGTGGCTCCATCACATCAGGGTGGCACCAGTCGCATCATGGTAGCACCAGTCACATCTTTCACATGCAGCAGCGTGGGGGTATTTTAAAGCTGGGCTATGAAGGATGAGGGCTGCCTGGGGAGCTGAGACACAATGCAGAGACACAAGGCAGAAGCACCAGAAGTAGACATTTGCTCCAGACGACATAGGCTGAAATTAAATTGCCCATAGTAATGGCTTTCATGATGGCCAAAGTGGAGCCAGAGGCGGGCACGGCGGTGGGATGGCTGGGGCTGTAGGATGGTGCTGCAGGAGGAGCTCTGCATCCTGGTGCTTCCCAGGGCACCGGGGCCAGGAGGAACCATCCCAGAGAGCCCTCTCCAGCCCAATCCCTATTTCTGCAGGTGATGAAGACCCCACAACCCCTCAGCACATCGCTGTCCAGACCCAGCTGCTGGAGGACGAGGGACAAACGTCCCCTCCCGCGGCCACAGACGGACCCATTTGATCTCACTCCAGAAGGGGACACTGCAGCAGCACTGCAGCTCCCTGCTGCACATCCAGCCAGCGAGGGCTTTTAGAGAAGACCCCGGTGCTCTCGGCATTAACAGGAAACCGTCCTCTGGACGCAAAGAGATGATCCCCAGCGATTCACTAATGAGCTGGGTAGGATGCAGCTCCAAACCCCAGCACTGGCCTGCCCAAAACTCTACTCATGTTTGGACAAAGCCTTTCAGTCTGGGGCTTGTTGGTTTTTTGGTTTTGGTTTTTGGGTTTTTTTGGTTGTTGGTTTTTTTAAACATATGGCCAAAGCAAACAGTGCTGTCTGGCTGCCTTCAGCCCTGCATGACCATTCCTTCCCTAATGAATCTTCTGGGACTCATGTGTCCCGAATCCTGCACAACTCCCATGCTCTCTCTCTGCCCTGCAAGATGGCCAAGGCTGATTTTCATGGTAGAGTGGAAAGCAGGCAGCAAGAGGAGGGGCAGGTGACATTTCGTTTTGTTTCCCCCGTTGATGAAAGAGCAAGACAAAGCTTGCAGAGGGACCAGAGTAGAATGGCTGCCAAGCATCTCTCCGTACATGGTGGCTCCCCAGAATCAGAAGAAAATGAGATAAAAATAGACCGCTGGGACCATCTCTCATCCCGACCCTTGGGAGCAAGGATCTTCCTTCCCTCTGGTCCTGCTTCTGCCCCCACGCCACTGCTCGGCCCCTGGCCCCTGCCCAGCACTGTGCTGCGGGCTGCCCGCCCAACGGGCTCTGCCCGGGCAGTCTGCAGCCCCAAGTACAAAAACAGATGGGCAGCAGGTCTGGGGACTTGCACAGAAGTGGCCTGGAGCTTCCTTTAGTGTTTTTGCACCTTTGATCTCTGGAACATGTATTTCAAGCCCAGGAAAGGTTTTTGTGCTGGTCAAGGAAATAACCACATAAAAGGATGGAGAAAGATGATAAGGAAGGGGGTAAAAGAATCGTGTTGTAAAGGAAAAAGGCAGCCTACCCCTCTGTCTTGAAACGCCCAAGACATAAAGAGAGAACTGACAAAGGTCAGGCTGAATTGGGTCTTACAGAGAATGCCAAGAAAAATAGCAAGAGAAGTTTTAGCCACATACATCAGAGGAAAGGAAGGAAAGAAGAAATGGAGCTGCTGTACAGAAAGGATGGGGCATAGATTAAAGTTAGTCTGAGTGTGATCCAAAACTAATGCATGCTCTGTCTAACATCCTGTGTGCAGAGGGCATGAGGATAAGAGGAGCGAGGAGGTGGAGGTGGGAAATGTCACATCCTCGGGGATCAAGAGTCAGAGGGCAGCGAGCTCAGGTCGTGGGCCATGGCCTGGTGCAGGTTTTCACAAATGATGCCTTCGGCGTACATGTGATTGCTAACCCTCCTTCCTGTAACTGCAGCACTCGACTTGCCATCTGATTTCTAGACATTTCTAGGAAAATCCTCATCTCTGCTAAGCAGAAAGTCAAGCCTGCAACGTGCCTAAGCAGCTATGCCAATTGAATGCTGCCATGCAGAGTCAGTGCACGCAGCCCCCATCACTGACATGCTCTTGCTGCACATCCGAGCAGCAGCGTTTTGCTGATTTGCTGCGATTTACCCTTGAATTTGCCCCCTCCTCCTGCCAAGGAGCCTGCACCTCACAGCAGCAGTGCCCCTGCTGTCCCCTGTGCCCCCGCTGTCCCCCGTGTCGCCCCAGCCCAGCGCTGGCGGGGCTCAGCGTGGAGAAGGGGCCGCAGGGGAGTGCTGGAACCAGCGCAGCTCTAATTCAATTTCTGCCCATTTTCCCTTTTGCCTTCACTTCATTACAGATTATTATTTTTTAAACTGAAGCAAACAGAGTCGATTCTGTCTCCAATTGAATTGCCCAGGGGCTGGCTCCTCTCCTCCAGCCGGCTGATGTGACCTCTGCAGCAAGCTCCTTCTCGACGGACCTGCAGCCAGAGGGCACGATGCCTCCTTTTGGGAGAGTCCCTCATCCAGTAAGGAGAGCAGCGTCTCATTTCCAGTTCGTGGCTATTTCATGCAGCCTTTAAACTACACAAGAGATGACGTCTATGCATGGATTTAAAGTAGTTCCCAGCTTGAACTGGAACAAAAAGTTGGGCTATTTTGCAGGTGAAGCATTCAGAGCAATGGCAGGAAGGGTTCTCACTCCCATTTCCAGCCTAATGTACAGACCAACCTACTTGTTATGCTGCACAAATGATGAGCACAAATTTCTAAATAAGTTGTTTCAAAGCGAAAAAAAAAAAAAAAAAAAAAAGAACCATTCTCCTTTGAAAAGTGTCAATGTGAGACTTCACAAAGATTTCTAAATATAGCTACTTCAAAAGAACAAGTGCAATAAGGAGACCGGTCAAAACGTATCCTTTGCCACGCAGGCTGTCGGCTTTGAGGAACGCACAGTTTCTGCTGGGAAGATGCTAAGCTGGAAGCGCTGCCTGGGCAGGTCCCCGCGTGACTCCAGCCCCACCAGCAGCCACCTGTCCCACGCAGGGGCTGTACTGGTCCCGTCCCAGCTGCAGGCAGAGCCACCAGCTGCGGGTGACAGCTGCCAGGCTTACCCCGACCGTCGCATCCCTCTTCCACCTTCTTCACCGTCACCTCGTGCCTTGGGGCTGCTGTGGGGCACGCGTAGCTTGGTGCCGTGCAAGGGAAAGGAAAGGTCGCACCCCAGAAATCCGGGGACAGTCCTGCCTTTTCCGAGCAAGTCCAGCTGAATTTCGCCAAAAGGTTTTTCAAGCATATTCATAATGGTTTGGGTTATTCCTGAGCACTCCCTGCAGGCTCCAGCCAGGTTTCAGGGGGAGCCTGCTCTTCTGAGAGCACTGTTTCCTATTTTTGTCAGCACATTGAACATAGCCTCTAAATTAAAATCTTCTATTTCCAGTCTATTTCGATCAACTCCGCTTCCTTCAGTTTAAAAGATACAATAAGAATAGACGAGCTCTTGCAAATTAAAAGCCTCTCTTGCTTAACAAATTGTCTCTCTGCAATAATTAATTGTCTGGAGAGAGATTCCAGCCGCAGGTTTTTGGCCTCATTCCAGGATGCGTAAGGGAAAAAAAAAATACATATTTGGGAATGTGTTGCCCCTCGGCCCCGGCTGGGCCCCTCCTGTGCGTAGTGGGATGGGTCTGAGCCACCCGCCCATCCCTGGCACAGCGGTGTCCCCGCCAGCGTGGCTGTCACCAGGTGAGCGCCCGGGCACTCCTCAGCGCCTGCTTCTGCTTCCCTGGGAGGCAATCCCGGCCGGGCAGCAGCTCCCTCGCCCGGAGCCGCTCCGGCTGCTCCCACGCTGGTGGCTGCCAAGTGCTGGCAGCACACATGGGCTGCACGCATCGAGAGCGATGCGCAGGTGGTGCCGGGTGCTGCGGCTCCAGGCTGATGCAGGTTACGGTGTCTGGTCCTGCACAGCTCTGTCAGGCTTTCCTCAGGGGACGTGTCCCCTGCAGGCCTCTACCCTGTGCGCTCCTCACCCATGGAGCTCTGGGACATCTCCATTGAGAGGAAGGCCAGAGCTGGCTTTGCTCGCCCCAGTAGATGCTCCAGGTCTCCTGCACACAGGAAACAGGAGGAGGCTGCTATCAGCCAAGATCAAGCCTGTGAGAAGCCCCACCTGCAGCAGAAGACTTTCACAGGTGGGACGGGGCGGAAAAATCCTCCAATTCTTTACCCGCTCCCACCCGCAGCAGCAGGGAGCAGCAGCGCGCTGCCACTGCCCCCATCGTCACAAAGTCCCCTGCAGCGGGATGTGAGATGGAGGTCGCAGCAGTTTGGCACAGGGAGGGCACCGCAGCCTCTGTCCCACCTGGCTGAGCTTGGCACACCGTGGCAAGGAGCCGCCGGAGAAGCGATGCTGCTCCCTGCCCTGGGTGTAATTTATGAACAGCTGCTTTCAGGTGGATTGAGGATGCTGCTTGGCTTGTGGAGATGCTGGAAAACACATGGGCCCTCAGCTACCTGCAGGATGCTGAATACTAGTGTGAAGCCAGCACCCTCCAGTCCTTGTTAGAGCTTGGAGAGCTTTGTATAACACAAATAGACCAGCAAACTGGAAATAAACCTCTAACGTGCTTTCTCTGCACTAAGAGAAGCTATAGAAATATGTCACAGACTGTGCCTCTAGTCTGACACTGTATCACAGCAGATGGGATCCTGCTAAGTCTGATTGGGATCAGCACTGCAGCACCCGAGAGGGTGGGAAAGGCTTGAGCACCCTTTTGTTCTCCAGTCCCAGTATAGCAAAGGTGCCTGGGGACAGAGATGTTCCTGGAACAGCCAGGATTAGTGGCACTCCAAATATACAGCCTCAAGTAGGCTGTTCCCTGCAGGATGTTGCTCTGGAGCTTGGTCACCAAGGGACATGGCTCTGCTGCCAGCACCAATCCCTCCCACGCTGGCCAGGCCCCGGGTCCTGGTGTCACGCTCTCTGCCACTCTTTTATGCTTCCTTCCCTTGCAGTGATCATTTCCCACAAGTGTGCTTTGGCTTACACAAACCCCAGCAGGGAAAATCGGTTGTACTTAACCTTTTTGTCCACAGCAGGATTGTACTGGAATATATTTGTTAGGAAAACAAACAAAAACAGACAAAAACAAAGAACAACAACAACAAAAAAAAACACTTTAACACATCTGGAAGATCCCCCCATCTTTTAGTTTTACTATATGTTCTGGTGACTTGAGTGAGCTACCACCCTTTCCCATCCACCCACAAAGAGCAATGCTCTGTGACCAGGTCAGGACCTTTCCACAGATTTCAGTTAGGAAACAGCTCAGGACGAGTCCCATTTCCCCAGCACTTCCAGCAGTGGCTGGAACTCAGCGGGATGTCCCCTGCCCTGCAGAACCAAGCTGCCGCGGCCAGCGTCCCATGTTGGCCGCCTCCCTCCAGACACAACTCCTCTATCGGAGGCTTTCCGGGAGCTCACGTTTGCCAAATCTCCCATCCCCATTCCTGGAGTCCCAAACTTTCCCTGGCTTCTCTTGCACTTTCCCAGCACTCCAGCTCCCAGCGTTGCTGTAACCTTTAATAAGCTGCTGCTTTAAACACATGCAGGGTGCCAGAAAACCTCTTCTTTCCATTTCCTGACCCATTACTCACACCGCGGCTCCACACAGCCCATTTAGGGAAAGTCCCAGTTCGTGAGTTTCTCCGATGGCTGAGTGCTCTCGGCAAGCCCCGGTGCCATCAGCGGCATGACGATGGCTCAGCCATCAGCTCTGATGTCCCCACCAGCCCAGGGCTGCTCCGCCACCATCCTGCCAGCATCCTGCATGCAGCCCCCTCCTGCAGCCCGTGGGGCTGACGGAGCCGCGTGGGGGTTTGAACGCTCCAAGCTCCCCAGGGGAAGATGGAGCATGCTCAGCTCCGAGCCCGCGTGGCTTTCCTGCCCCCAGGCAGCGGGAACCCTGCGCTGGGAGGGATTAGGGTCAGGGTGCTTGGGGATCCTGCCCCAGTAGCCAGAGCCCTTTATTCCTACAGGGCACTTCACTTCCTGAGACCAAAAAACTCCCTCCTAGAGCAGAGCCAAGGGACAGAAGTCAACACCCCAGTGGCTGACGAAAATTCCTGAGCGGATTTGAATCCTGTTTTGCAGGCGGGCTCCCACTGCACTGCACAGCCGCTCTGCGTCCCTGCTGCACCACAGCGCTGCTGGTCGGGAAAACTCCGGAGCTCCAGCAGACCACCAGGTTATTAAAGATAGATCTGTGCTTGGGACTGCAGAGGTAAACACATCCAAGGCGTTTTGCTGTGTGCGCCAGGGCTGCCGGTGTCCCTGTTTGGCTGGGCTAGAGGTGGGGACGTTTTGGGCACCAGGGCACTGGCGGAGGAGCTGGATCTGGCTCCGTCCAACCTGGGGAGCCCAGGGCCACATCCAGCCCGCAGTGTGACACGTGAGTCCCTGGCCATTTGCTTGGGGGACACAGAAGCGGCCAGTGTTGCTCTCCCCAGCCACGTGGAGCCATCAGGGTGGTCAGGCTTAGCCAGAGCTCTGCTGACAGCCCTGCCCCAGGGGGAGAGCTGGGAGGGGAAGCGGCTCCTCACACAGCTGTCCCAGCAGTCAATATTTGCACAGGGCTTTGAAACCCACAAATGAAAGATATGAGAAACAGGAAAGGCTGCCACTGCCTGTTAGTCACTTGGCATGCCCCCCCCCGCCATCGCACATGCAGGGGATGTTTCCGGCAGAGTTTGGTGCAGCCCCACGGGCAATGACCAGCCTAGAGCATCCCTGCTGCTGGCCAAGCACTTGGAGCCTCCACTGGGCACTGGCACGGCGGCGTGGGCTGCTCCTGCTGCTCTGGGTAAATCTGCAGCCCGTCGGCTGGGCAGCAGCTCCCCACTCCCACGTTGCAGATTTCTGCCCCTTTTTCCTTCTGTCTTCCCAATGCAACCAGAGAGCCGTGAAGCTCCCTGCAGCCTCCAAGCCACCTCAGGTGCCTGAGCTTCAGGCTCAGATGCCTTTGTGGGCGCACATGCATTTGTGGGCTCACACCAATTGCAAAGCCAGGTTTGCACCGAGAGCCACAGTGTCAGACCTCCAGCAGCGGGTAAGCTCCTGCCTGCAGCAGGGAGCAGCTCAAGGGGAGGCAGTGGGCACCCAGCCCCTCGCTGCGCCTGGCACGGCTCGGGGGAGCCCTGCACACCACGTGCCTGGAGCGCAGCTCCTTTCGGCATTTCAAATTTTGCCGGATGATAACCTCGATGTCTGAGTTCAAAGCTCTGATCCCACCCACTTGTGATCTGACTCATGTTGCAGTCACCGCGCTGCCTGGATATTGGTAGGCGAGGAGGAGGGAGGGGAGCAGGCAGCCACCACTCGCACACACGCTGCTCCCCGCACAAACTGAGCCGCGCACGCCGGGGAAACTTGGGGCTCCCACCTGCTCCAGGGGCTGCGGGAAAATGGCACCATTCCCAGGTAAAGCTTTTGCCTGTTTTTTTTTCTCTGGGTTGTTACACCAGTAAATGGCTTTCTAGGAGAGAGCTCGGAGGGGTCAGTGGGTCGGGGTGTGCTGAGCACCCCGCACTGGGCCACTCGGCTTGGAGCAAGAGGGTGACATTGCTCCTCACCCTCGTGCCATCTCCATCACGCCCTGCCTGGAGCAGAGGGCAGTCTGGGGACTTCTGGCAGGGACCGATGGAAAGGAGACCGTCAGGGTTAGAGAGAGGACGTGGGTGCAGCGCTCTGCCCTGCCTTGGCATCTACAGGAGTGAAGCTTCTTGCCCCAGCAGCCTCCCCACGAGGTTTGCTCCTGAGTCGGTTTCTTGCCCCGAGCTGCCCGAGCCCTTTCTCTGAGCAACCCAGCCCCTCCAGCCAGCCCTGGCACGGCTGACGCTGGTATCTGGGACTGGTACCCGGGCACAGGAGGAGAATGTTGCCCCCAAGACCCCAGCCTGGCTGTGGGTTTGGGGCAGGAGGCTGGATCCAGGATCTCTGCTGTGACTTGTGAAGCTAAAAGTGTGTCCATGAGCCCAGCACCCATGTTTTCAGTTTCACATCTCTCTTGCAGTCACTGCAGAGCAAACTTTTCAAGTGTTGTCTGCTCTCTGCCCATTTCCGCATACCTCTTCGGGCTTTCTGCATTTAGAGGGCCTGAACACTCTTACCTGCAGAGCCCCTGCCCTCCCGGGGAGCAGGATGGAGGGCTGGCAGCTGTGATGGGAAGGGGGATCACGTCCTGCCTCCCCAGCCCCTCTGCGCACACCGCAGGCAGCAATTGCCGGGTTCAGGCTGGGATGGGGCAGAGAGAGCACCAGGTGGCAAAGGAAACCAAGGAGCAGGGACAAAAGTACCAGGGGACGCAGCCAGGTGGGACCCCAGTGTGCGTCCCCCAGCCCCAGGGGTGCAGAGAGGTTGCAAAGGGGCTCAGCAAAAGCCAAGGCTGCAACCGTCGGCGTGCGCCTGTCGGAGCGCGGGTGTGCGGAGGGGAGACAGAGCGTGGGGGGAGATGGAAAGAGGGGGGCCGGGATGGAGGGTGCGGGGGTGCTGCGGGGGCAGCGCCACGGGGGAGGCGTGGGGAAGAGCGCAGCCTTTCCGAAAAGGCTGTTCGGACGAAAACCAGAAACAAACCCACGCCCTCAGCAGAGCCCTCCGTGGACAGCAGGGCAAGCTCGCTTCCGCGACACTCTCATCTTGCCTTCGAGCCCCAGTTCTGGCAAATTTGGTCTCCTCCATTTGTGAGACAGTCTCATGGCTCCATCCCAGGATGGGAACAGCCCTTTGCTGGGGTCCCTGCAGCTCCCGGCCCTGCCTGTCCCCACCACCAAACCACAAACATCCTCTTTAAGGCCGGCAGAAATCCGTCCCCTCCCTGCCACGCTGCCTTGCCAGGAGCACCTCCCGGTACACCCAGATGTTTAATCTCTCAATTAAACACTTGAGCACTATTCTGGAAAAAGCCGTGACACCTTGCTGCGAGCTCTGCAGGGCCAGGGAATTTGCTCTGCCCCTAAGTGACCTGTGCCAGCGCCCTGCTGGGAAGCACGCTGACACGGGAGGCAGGAACCTTTCAGGTCCGGGGGACCTGGGAACACTCCCCAGGACAGGCTGCCATGTCCAGACATTCACCAAGTGCTCCCTTCTGCCCATCTATCTGCTTTTAACCTAAGCTTTTAACAGATTTGCAATAAATCTATTAAGCCAGAAGTAGAAAGACATGAACGGAGAGCAGCAAATGTATTACTGATGCTGCAGAAACAGGCGCTGCATCCCATTAACCTCACTGCAAAAATGCACAAAGTGCTGGAACAAACAATGCCAAAGGAAAGGATGCTGAAATGCATGGGAAAAGGAGTAAAAGAGGGGAAAGTGCACAAGAAATTTCTTGTAGATAAATCACAGCCCCCTCCCTAGAGGAGATAATTTTTATTTTAAACAGGAATGCAGTGGGTCAAATGCACATGGGCTTCCACAGAGCACAAAATATCCATTCAGGCAGGAGAAGACAGGAATCACTACAAGAACTGTAAGACGGCTAAAGAACTGGCTAATGGGGAAGATGGTGGTATGTTGCAATGGGAGGATCAGTAATCCTCTGGAGAAGGCTGTTAATAGAGTTCCTTAAACATTAGTCTAGCGATGAATTTTATTTAATGTTTTTTATTAGTGATCTTGGCTCAGAAAATGGAAGTCCTTTAAGAAAAAGTACTAGTGAGAAGCTTGGGAGAACTTTTGAACCAGACAAGGGACTTCAAGTACTACAGGAGAAGAACCAAAGAATCAAAAGATCAACAGAAACAAAACAACTGGCACAAGTCCGTACGCTTAGGGACTAACAGCAAAAGTCACTGCTCTAAGCAGTGAGAACAGCATGGGAGAAGTATCTGGCTTTTAGGGAACCCCAGGATGTCTGTAGGTAAACACCTGCAGCCTGAGCAGGTCTCGCAGCAGCAATAGCGTCCTTCAGAGCCCCGGCACCAATGGGAAAGGCACTACAAGGACAACCCAGCCGCGATGCCCTACTCTGCTCCCTGGCTGGCTGGAGGGAGATTTTTGACCAAGAACTTGTCCAGGCTGTGGTAACAGGGACAATCGGGTACGTGTACAACCTGCCTGATGAGGCAGGGCTGGCAGGGTATGATTTACGCAGTCCATTACTAGAAAGGCTGCCATGGGAAACAGCCGCCCTGTGCATACATCAGGGAGGAAACAAATTCACTCTGCTGAAATACAACAGGAACTGAGGACCCGTGTGTTAGATGAAGCTGAGAGCTGGGCAGACATGGAGCAGCATAGGGATGAAGCTGCAGGAAAGGCAGGAGAGCTCCCTGAGCTGGGCGCATCGCCCCGGGTGCCGTCCAGTGCCGTATGCAGAGGCTGCGATCACCTGGGGAATGTCTCCACGTGATAATCGGGAATATGAAGCAGCCTCCCACCCCCCACCACAGTTCAGATTTTGCCTTTGCAAGTGCCGTGCCAGGAACCAGCCCGAGGCGCAACATCCCACATCCGCCCCGGTGGGTCCTGCCCCATCCTGTAGAGGAGCAAAGGCTCCTGGCAGCTCAGCACAGATGGGATGCTCCATCCCCGTGGCTCAGCAGCTCCATATTGCACTTGGAAATGCTTCCTACTCCCTGCCCAAGAAAAATAAAGTGCCTGCTTCTCCCGCTGAGCTAATCATAGAAGTAATAAGAAACAAAAGTCTCCCTGGCCCGGTCTGCAGGATCAGCTGCCCTGCAGTACTGCCTGCCCGAGGGGATTTGAAATGCAGGGGAAGGAGCAGACCATGCCGTGAGGGCACCGCTGGGCACATGCAGCATAACCAGGCTCCTTGGCACAGCCAGGGTGACCCTGGACACCAGGAAGGCAGCAGAGTCCCTGCCCTGCGGTGGGTGCCGAGCCGCTGGCACAGCCCGAGCTGAGCCCCCGCGAGCTGGCGGCAGCAGCAGGTTGTTGGTGTGCGGTGGAGCAGCCACGTAGGAGGCTGTGATCCACCCACAGCATTTTCCAAGTATGCTACTCCCCCTATAATTTATCCTGCCATTTCCAACACGTTAGGAGTAATGAAAAAACATCCTTTTCACTTGGAAATACCCCTCTCTGCGAACAACCTGTTCTCCTCATTGCCGTCAGCAGGCAGGCAGCGCTCAGCTTGTTCCACGCTCCTTTTGTGCGCGAACAAAGAGCTTTCCGCGGAGAGAGCCCGCGCTGCAGCAGGAGGCGAGGAACCGCTCCGCACGCCGCCGCCGCGGCTGGAAGCACCGCATCCGCCTCCCAGCAGGCTTCATCCCAGCACCCAAATGCAGGGGACCCCCTGTCTGGCACCGGGCTTGCTCCACGCAGCGGAAGGCCTCCCACGGGCCGGTTCATCACTTCACACTTGCTCTCAATTCCCTTCGAAGCAGCAGGGCTGCGGGTGTCACCTCCAATCACCGCACGGCTCCCAGCAATCAGCGCTTATTTACCTGCACGCTCTCTCCCAAACACTCCCTCCCGTGGCTCACATGCCTTTAACCTTGAGTCAAAGGCATGAATCAACTGAAGAGCAGTCCAGCCCACTCCATGTCATCATCTTTTTCTTGTAGAGTGAGTTGAATGCTATAACCTCACCTCTGTCCTCTCTCAGGACCTTCTCCTCTCCTGGAGTTTCTTCAGTTTGCCCCGTCTCTGCACCCTGCAGAGAACCAGCTCCTTTCTCCTCAGCCTGCTCCCAACCCCTCTTGCTCACCCCTGCAGTGCCTCTGTTTTCCTTTGAGCACCTTCCCGACACACATGCTGCTTGTGGTCACCCAGGAGCTGGGACCCCTGTGAATCTATAGTGCCATAGTCTTGGAGACCACCGTAATGGGTTGCCGAAAGCCCTTTGGAAGGTTAGAGGGGTTTGCTGTGTTGTTTCNAAAAAAAAAAAAAGCTTTTAGTTCTTTATATCCAGGCAGAAAGTGGTCATAAAAAAAGCAAGTCTGCAAGGGCTGTTACCCGCTCTGAGTCCCTGTCCCGCAGCAGGAGCAGCTTCATCCAAACACTTCCTGAACCTCTTGGCTGCTTTTCAGCCTCTGGAGTTGGCACAGCCCTTCCCAGCCAGCTCCTGCCGGGACGTTGCATCACTCACAGGGGCTCCCGGGTCCTGCCAGGGCCCCAAGCAGAGAGCTCCTCTCTGGGCTGCTTGAGCCAGCACAGCTGCTGACAGCAGTGACCAGCACAAGGCACGGGACTATCCAGAGTGTAGTTGTAGACACAGTTTAACAAGTTCAGCTGTGCAGCTTCATAAATCTTGCAGTAATGACCAGTTTTATTAGGTTGCATAATTGAAGAACACTGCTTTCTCAGGAAAACTCCTTCCTCTTTTCATCCTGGTTGCCTGTTTATCACAAGCCTGTAGGAACTCATTTCCTCCAAAACTCCTGCCCTTCTCTCACCACCACTACACCACGTGGGCACCCCGTGGCTGGGGGCGGCCGGCAGGGACCAGTGTCCCCAGCTGCCAAGAGACCCTCCAGTTCAGGTCTAAACGGGCTGGAGCACCCAGGAAGGTGCAGATGCCCCACTTCTGGAGGGGTTGGAGAGGGGCAACTCAAGGGACCGTTGTCCACTGTGGCTCTGACTTGGTGCTTTCTTTGCAGGTTGTCCTCAAGAGGCAGTGAAGCTCTGTCCCTGCTGAGCACTGCTGGCCACCATCTCCAACCCAAGCACACAAAGCAAGGCAGGCGTGAGACCCTGTGGGACCCGACCCCACTGGGCTATCCAAGGAGAGGTGGAGGGAGCAGCTGAGATCCACCAGCAGCTGCCACAGGGGATCAGCTCCAGCACCAGATGGGCCAGTTCGCACCAGCAAATTGCAGGGCCATGCCTTTCCTAGGCCATGACATTCCCAGCAGACAAGACTGAGTATGTGAAGATGACTCTGCAATGTTCTCCAAGGTCACTGTAGGCCCAATATTGGTTTGGAAAGAGCTGGTAGAGATTCACTCCAAGCTCCTACAGAGCCAGTGAGAGCAGGACCTCTCCATCCATGTTACTGCACTATGGATCCATGTAACAACCTCACAAACCCTACAGAAACCGTGAACTTCCCCCTGCAGCTGCTGGTCGGGTCCTGCCTCACCATCCTCATCGTGTTCACTCTCTGCGGTAACATCGTTGTCTGCCTGGCTGTCACCCTTGACCGCCGACTCCGCAGCCTGACAAACTGCATGATCGTCTCCTTGGCCATCACCGACCTGCTGCTGGCCCTACTGGTGCTGCCCTTCTCCGCCTTCTACGAACTCACCAGTGAGTGGCCCTTCGGCAGCACTTTGTGCAACATCTACTCCAGCCTGGACGTCATGCTGTGCACAGCCTCCATCCTCAACCTCTTCATGATAAGCCTGGACCGCTACTTTGCCGTCACCACCCCGTTGCGCTACAGGCAGCTGGTCACTCCCCCCCGGGTGGCCGTGGGCTTGGTCATTATTTGGGTGGTCTCCTTGATGGTCTCCTTCCTACCCATCCACCTGGGCTGGAACACCAACGGGACAGCAGTCCAGAACACAACCCCCAACTGCACCAGGGAGTGCAATCTGGAGGTTAACCCCGTGTATGGGCTAGTGGACGCCTTGCTCACATTCTACATCCCTCTGGTCATCATGTGCATCACCTACTACCGGATATTCAAGATAGCGAGGGAGCAAGCCAAGAGGATAAACCACACGTGGTGCTGCAGCAGCAACACCCCCATGCCACCCATGGTGAAAGAGCACAAAGCCACCGTGACGTTGGCTGTGGTGTTGGGAGCGTTCATCGTGTGCTGGTTCCCCTATTTCACGGTGTTCACGTACCGAGGGGTATGGGGGGACAGCAGCGTGAAAGGAACACCCATGTCCATCGTCCTCTGGCTGGGCTACGCCAACTCAGCGCTGAACCCCATCCTCTATGGCACGCTCAACAGGGATTTTCGGGTGGCATACCAGCACTTGCTGCACTGCTGGAGGACGGAGAGGGCCAGGAGCTCCAGCCTGCCACCCCCCAAGAAGGGGCGGCCCAGGGACAGGAGCTGCAGGCAGGGCCCGGACAGGCAGGAGGGGAAATGCCTGAAGCTGGAGATGAGGAACGGGAAGGGGACCTTGCTGGCTGACGGAGCCCTCCAGAGGTAAGAGCCTTCCCATCTGCAGCACTTTGGTGGTCGGTCCATCCCTGAGAGGAGGACAGAGGCAGGCACCTCATTCTCCAGACCTTCCTTTAGCCCGTGAACTGTTAAACATCGAGCTGGATGCCCCAGCAGCAGGTCCTTGCCCAGGCACCCCCTGCCCTTTACAGCCAAAGGGAAATTCAGCAGCACCAGTGGGGACCGTGCCTCCCTCCATGCTGGCAGCACAGGTTCAGCTATGGCAGCTTTGCATGTGGCTGGGCACCACCACGATCACAAAGTGTCCCTGGCTTCTCTGGATAATGGGGATGGTTTTGCCATCAGAATTTGCTAACGCAACATGGGGGTGCAGCCCTTATTTACAGCTGCTCCCAGGAGCCGGCCGTGCCCTGCTCTCTGGGAGGGGGGGGGGGGGCCAGCGCAGCCGGGGGGGCTTGGGAAAGGTCACTGCTTGTCACAGCAGGGGCAAAGGGGTGTTGTCCCTGGGGTGTAGAGCATCAGGGCACCTGTGGTCATGCTGCGAGTCCCTGCAGGAGCTGAGTTCTGGGTCCCCATCCTGGCTCCGTGGGTTCCCCTCTTGGCTCAGATGCGCCCCAGCGTCGCGGCTCTCAGTCTGCATCAGCAGCAAGCTCAGCCAACAGCAAGTTGCATTCCCATCTCTGGAAAGGAGCAAGAATAGCCAAAATTAGGTTGGCAAGCATTTTTAGGAGTACAAACAGCCGCGCTAAGGTAAAGCCAAAAATTTCCTCAGCACCACCCCAAGCACATCCCAGGGGCATGTCCCTCAGGGGGTGCCCCGAGTGGGGCTGGGGGTGCAGTGAGGGAGAAAACGGGCACGATGCAGGCATGCTCCATGGCACCGATCCCCTGCCCAGGTACTTGCATCCCACAGGGTCAGCTCGCACCTCCTGCGCCCACCTGGGTGTAAGGAGAATGGAGACACGTGCTGTCTGCTGCAGTGCAAGCAGCTGCTCCCAGACTTTAATCTAACCTCTAGGCAGTGCCTGATAACTCTCCGATAGCCCAGAAACTTTCCATCCTGTAGATAAGCTGTCCTTTCACTCCCTGTCCCCAGCGTGCCCACGGGGAAGCAGTGCTTGTGCTCTCCTGCAGCGCATGCCCTTGGTTCCATCCCCAAAACACGGTCTGAAGCCATGGGAAGGAGAAAGTGGGAAGGTGAAGCAGAGGGCAGAGCTGCCCGAAAGGCTCAGCCTGCATCGCACTTCCCCTGCACCCTCAGGTGCAGCTTCACCCAAGGCAGAGGGGTGGCTTGGGGCAGGGGGGCTGCCCCAGGAGACACAGGGGGACGGAGGAGTCCGAACGAATACAAACTGCAACTCTTTTTCATTTTCTAAGTTAATAGTAAAGAGTGTAGAGGCACAACATTTGGCAAACACGGTTGCAGGTGTACATAAAAACACACAGACAGCATGCACCTGGTGTGGTAGAGAGGCTTCTGCAGACATACAGGAAGGACTGTGCTGTTTACTCAAACAAAAGTGCAGCTCCTGGACAAACTGGGAGCTCATGCGCTGGGGCTCTGTGTGAAGAGGATCTTGACAGGCCACAGAGAGACCAAAAAGAGCAGGGAAAACAATTAGCAGGAGAAGCTACCATCCAGGGGATTCATCCTGCCAGGGTCCCATCCCACCGAGCGCAGGAGCACCTGCGGTGGTCAGCAGGAAGCCCAGTGCTGGGCAGCGAAGCGAGCAGGCCAGCTGCAATTGCACTAGAAGCAGGTAAAGGTGGAAGGAGACCTGCGCTGTTCCTGCAGAGCACCAGCTGGGATTTTATTTATTAACTAAATATTTCTTGCAATGCAAAACACCACCTGATTCCCGCTCAGAAATCGTGGACAAAAACCCAAAGGGACATCAGAGGACATCTCCAGCACCAGCAGCTCAGACAGGATCAGGGAAGCCCCAGCGACGAGCTGGATCAGGCCCCGCGACTTGGTCACTTGTGCAGATTTGGCCCCTTCCTGTTGCTCAAGTAGATCTGAATGAGATCCATGAGAAACAGCAGCTCCCACCTCCTTCCAGTGGGAGACGTAAATCTGTTTCCCATCTGGATTTCTCCCAGGGGAGCAGGACGTTCGAGGGAAAAGGATGAGCGGCAGCCAGCAGCGCACACATGCGAGGCCCAAGAACTGCAGGGAGGGGAGGGGAAGACCCACGCACAGGGATGTCTCTTGACCTTTCTAAATCCAGAGAGCTCTTTCCCAAAGTACCCAGCATCACGGCTGTGGTTTCTGCTTGCGATCAGATAAAAGTTAGCTTGAGGGCTGAATGATTGGTTATTGCTTTTACTTTCTCTATTACTTTTACCCGCCTGCCTGGAAATGATGCACCAAGGATCACGTGGGGCCCTCCAACCTTCCCCTGCAGCCAGCAGGACCAGCATCGGGTGCTCACCCGCTGCTGCCGGGCATCCTGGATCCACCAGGGCCACACGGGGCAGGTGGCCACCAGAGCTACCTGAGCACCCAAACCCTGGCAACTGATCTCACCCTGAGCTCAAACAGACCTGGTTCCTCTCCCCCAGCCACATTAACAGAGCAGGCCAACACAAATCATTTCACAGACCCATAAACCTCTCCAAATAAGAGACCGGTGCTCAGCAGAGCTCTGCTCGGAGCAGCCACATGGGATTATTCAGGAGAAAGGATTTTGAAAGGTTGCCCTTAATAACAATGTTCTTTCCTGTTATGAAGCGCAGAGAAAAAGACCAGCAAACAATAGTGGGAATACTGGAGAAGCACGGGCAGCCTCAGGGGTGTCAGAAACAGGGACAGGGGCCAGCCCCATCGCTTCCCTGGAAAAGAGGAGTCCCCAGGTGCACCGCAGCCATTACAGCTCAGGAGGCATTTCTGTGGGTCAGGACCAGGTAGGGTGGAGCGGGTAGGGCTGTGAGGGAGCACAGCTGCTCCTTGCTCCCCACCATGCGTTAAACAGGGAAGGCAACTCACGTAAATCCAGTCAAGGAAAGCAGAGGGGCCAGTTCCATGGGACAAGAGCTGTCCCAGCCATCGTGCCCTGCCCGAGGCTGCTGTTCTCAGGGGGCTGAGCGGGACAGACCCCAGGCAGGCAGCTCCTGGTGTGCGTGTGGCAATGCCAGGAGCCCGCAGGCTCATCCAGGCTGGCACCGACCCACCTGTTCTGTTCTTTATGTCTTCATGTGCAATTTAAACCTTTCCAGCGCCAAAGCTTTCCTGTGAGTCTCAGCCAGCCTGCTGCCCTCAGACACACGTCTCCCAGCCTCTGCTCCTGGCTGCCCTCTTCCAGCATCCTGCAAGGCTGAAAGGACAAAGCTAGACTTTCCTCAGGGAGAAACTCGACAGCAGAGGCAAGGGCTGCAGGGTGAGTATGGGGCTGGGGTTTCTTGGTGCAAGCAACGGGAGGGGGCACCCGCTGCATTTTCCCAGGTCCAGCCATCCCATCCCGATGGTACGTGGTGCAGAGAGCGGTGCCACCAGAGGTGCATCCTCACTCCTCTCTCCAGCAGCATTTGCTCTCCAAGCCCCGGGGAGGTGCCCAGAGCTGTCCCCTCCTCATCCCTCATCTGCCCTGGAGGTGTGGGGGTACAAAGCCATCCCTTGGTGCCCTTAAGATGCCAACTTCCCCGCCCAGCTGCCAGCTCCCCTCATCCCTGCAGGCTGCCACATGCTGCAGAGGCAGCTGTGCTCGGACTGCAGGTTTCCAGCACACTTCACTTTCATGCAAGCTCCTGAGAGCCACTTTGTGCAGCCCTTCTCTGGAAGAGCTGGGCAAGGACGCCCCGACCTCCACACTCTCCCTCAAACACTGCGTGCTGATAACATGGGCTCTCCCGTATTTACTGTGCCCTGGGGGCAGAAAATAAGGTCACCCACATGCTGCGGGTTAGGCGAGCACGTCCCTGCTGCAAGCCCAGCAGTGCTACCCTAGCCAAGGTCACGCTGATGGCCCCACATGTAGGGCCCCCCTAGGGTGAGAGTCCGCAGGTGTGACATGTCGGGGTGCCAACGTGGCTCAGCAGGGAGGTCACAGCACAGGGCAGCTCCCCAGGGTCACACTGCCACTGCCCCCAGCCCCTGCCCAAGGCAGGGAGCAGTGTGAGCCCCTGAGCCAGCAGGGGCAGGGAGGAAGCCAATTCCAGTTTTGCTGCTTCATGCTTTCCCTCTGTGCTACACACATCTTCCGAACGACATTTACTTCCCATGAGGTAGAGGCAAAATACTAGCTTCCCCCAAGACATCACTAACCTAATCAGCAGAGTGAAGCAACGTCAATGTAGGGAGAGCTTTGCAGGAGATCTGAGATCCTGGTGTGGCCACAGATTTCCTCTCTGTGACATGGGGGTGGGGACAGGAAATGTCACCTTGTATGGGGACTCATCTGAAAGAGTCCCCAGTGGGAGCCAAGCGAAGCCGCAGAGCACCCACCTGCAGAGGCAGGGACAGGGAGCACCCAGGAGCAGAGCACTGCCGACCCCGGGGCACACGCAGGGTCACTTTGGTTATTTGCAGAGGTGACAATCCAGCCACTGCTGGCTTGCCCACGCAGGGGGGAAGAGTAGGCAGAGAAAGCCACAAAGCAAAGCACTGCTTCTCAGGAGGACGTCAGATGAGTCCTGGGCAACGAGAGCCTGCTGAGCTCTGCCCCACCAGCAGCACTCAGCGTACAGCCATGCTCTGCTGAGAGCATCCACACAGCATCACGCCACAGTGGGTGCTTAATGCAGCATCCCTTAGGCTGGGGAGCAGGAAAAAGGGACAAGGGAACCACATGTACCCTGCAAATCCTTTGAACTCCCTCTGTTCCCCTGCAGGATCCCTGCGCTGGCATGCGGCACTTGCTCCCTCCCCAAACACTACCAAGGAGGCCTCTGCCTGCCCAAGTTTCTTCCCAGGAGGACGGTGTGTTTGAAGAACCATCGGAAAAGCTGCAGAAGAGCCTCTCCCCTGCACCATCAGGGCCACGACACCTCCAGCATCGAGCCCCACACCAGCAGGCAGTGGTGCCCAAGGAGCTTGGTTGAAAACCAGCGTGTGCCCCCAGCAGGGCTGGAATGGGGGGGGGCCCTCCCCGGGGCAGGAGTTCAGGCCAAGAGGGCACAGGGTGGGGAAAAGAGGCTCCGGCCATAGCCTTGGTACCCTCCCCGGTGCCCTGTCCAAGGGCCACATCCATCCCTCAGAGGGGTGGGTCATGTGGCAGAAGGGCCACCGTGGTGGTGGCTGCAGACAGCCACGTGCACCATGCTCCCATGCGCAGGACACCCAGCCCCTCAGCATCCCCACGGGGCAAATTGGAGCCCAGCCTCGGGGAGGTTTTGGCATCATCAGGGCTGCCACTGCTCTCCGTGTCAGCTTCATACCCCCCAGCCCCACCGCAAGCAGAGGGGTCCCGGAGCCCGTTGTGCCACGGGGAGCCACCAAGCAGCCGGGGGTCGCCCCCAGGCTCTGCTTTCCCTGGCAGCTCAACACTAAGACTGCAAAAACAGGATGTCTGTGACTGAGCCTGGGCAGAAGTCAGCGATATAAAAACCTAGTTAACACGGAGGGAAAATGAGATGGTTGTTTTCTTCGGGCCCGGAGAAGAGCCTCCGCGTCCCTACCCCCCCGTACCCCACTGTTCCATCCCCGTCCCTGCGCTGGGCACATGCAGCTCAAGCCCCCGGGACAGGGCTGCAGCCGCCCCCGGGAGCTCCGTGCGCGGGGGGACCGGCCAGGCGATCCCCCGGTCCTAGAGCCGGCGGGAACAGGGGGNNCCCCCCTCCGGCCACCCCCGAGGACCGGGGCCGGCCGCAGCGCAGGCTCGGAGCTCCCCCTGCTTGCGGCCGGGGGCAGCCCGGCCCCGCTCCCGGCCGGGCCCCGCGGCTTTCCCGAAGCGGCCTTGGTGCGAGACCCGCACCTACCTGCCCCTTGCACCTCTGGGGAGCTGGCCCCAGCGATTAGCGGCTGCAAAAAATAAAATAAAATAAAAAAGCAAACGGTTTCCAGAGAGCAAGGAGGGCTCGGGGAAGGGCTGTAGCCCCCCCAGCGCCCAGCCCAGCCCGGCACAGGTGATGCCCGCAGGAGCATCCGAGCTACAACGAGCCCTGTGGGAGAGCCGGGGGGAGCACCCCGCAGCAGGGGGAGGTCACCTTGTCACCCACCTCCTCTGCAAGGAGCCGGGAAACGCGGCCCCGCAGCCCAGCATGCAGGGGACTCGCCCTCCGTGAGCAAAGCAGACCCAGGAATGCCCATAGCATCCGCACTTCACTCCAGCTCAGGGAGGGAGAACTGGCAAACGCACACCCCCAAACCCCTGCCACCTATGATAACAATTAGAGACTTCTCTAATTGCAAAAATAATTGCAATTGAAGTGTTTAATTACCATACTAAGCAGGAAGAGCCGCTCCCAACTGTTTCGGTAGCACTCCCGATCCATCAAACAAGGTTTGGGGCTTGTTTGGGGTTCTTAGTTTGTTGTTGTTGCTGTTGTTGTTGTTTTTTGATTATTAGATTGCAGCCCTGGGGGGATGAAGAGATTTGCTAATTAGGGTCCTGGAGAACAGCCACCAATTCGCAAACACTTTTTAATCTCAATACTAACAAGGCTGGAAGGGGGAGAAATCCAAAATGCAGAACATCTGTGGCAGTAACTGTTTACAGCTTTGCTGCCCCAGCCCCTCATCGGCCTGGCAGAGGCCTGGCACCGCTCAGTGCACGGACCGGCCCGATGCCACGGGGATGGGCTAGCGCTATGCCAGCACAGACAGGGTGAAGTGGATGCTCCAGGTCCCAGCATCCATCACCCACCTGATGCCATCCACCACGGTGGCTTTCTTGGTGGCAGCTCATCCCGGTCCTGGGGCAGGCAGTGCTGGCCCCTGGGGGGGCAGCAGCAGGAAACTTCTCCAGGTGACATTTGGTTTCATTCTCCCCTACACAGGCAACAAAAGAGAATTAAATTCTCTCTCTCCAGGCAGCAATTCTGGAAGAGAGGAGAAACTGCTTTGGAAGATCCTAAACAACATCTGCTTTCTCAGATAGGAAATAGCCCCCTGCTAGCCAAGCGCACGGGGACACTCCCATCACCATGTCCCCGCAGGGATGCGGGAGCCCACCCTCGCCCTGCTCCCACTACGTGCTTGCCAAGGCTCTGGGCAGGGTCCAAACCTCATAGAGAGGGGCCATGGGGAGGGGAGGGCACGTGGGAGGCAGGAGCTGCTGCTGCAGGGCTCTGCGGCATCCCCCTCCCCAGGAGTGCAGCTGAGAAGCAGTGGCTGCCGCGGGCTGGAGGCAAAGGAGCATTTTATTTCTTTTAGATAAAAGAGAAACATCAGTAGAATAAGAAAAATGTGTGTTGGCTTTTTTTTCAGGCTGCCACGTGATTAAACTCAGAGGAGACAGAAAGGTAGCAAACAGCCCCAAGCAGTCCAAAAAATGAGAAACTTTGTTTTAGAAATCCCAAGATTTTATTTTCTTCAATAAAATGCATTTTGGGGTCACTCACCCATCAGTTTTGGCTCTGGGGTCTCAAGCCTCCAGAAAGGCTTTGGGGTCCATCCCCCCACAGATCTAATTACATTTCCAAACCAAAACAGCTCGAAACCAAAGAAAAGCCCTCTCCTGCAGCCTGAAGCCAATCGGAAAGGAGAGGACCGTTGGGGACAATGTCACGCGGTGCCGAGGCACCCCCTGGGCCGTTTTCGCCTGCTGTTTCCCCACCGCCTGTGAATGCCGATGGTGGCTGTGCCTGTGGCACAGGGCCAGGCTGAGCCCAGCCACCTCGGTTCCATGGCCGTGGGACCAGGAGCGTGGCCATGGCACCGGGAGGGTGGCCATGGCAGTGGGGATGTGGCCGTGGGACCAGAGAGGGGACAAAGCCACTAGAGGGCACAAGCAGGACAGAAACATGTCCCCATGCAGGGCATCTCCCACCCCCACAGGGCAGCGGTGCCAGCGGTCCCCAAAGCCCCCCATCACCCTCCTCCCCACAGCACCTCCAAAAAGTCCACCCTTAGCTCCGGTCCCGCTGGCCCCAGGGTTTTGGTGTCCCCCAGGCACCCCCTGCGCACACTGCTGTGTGACGGAGACGTGTCCCTCTGTGCAGCCACAGACACCCTGTGTCCTCAGAGGAAAGATGTCTCCCTGATGGGACAGCTGTGTCCTGGATGGCCTGAGCCCCCCCAGCCCTGGGTGGTGACAGCCCCCGCTGCCCGCAGGCAGTGCCACCAGCTTGCTGCCCTCTGGCTGGGGGGCTGGCAGCCCCACACCAGCTGCCCAGCACCAGCCTAGCTCCACACATGGGCCAGAGCCTTCCCAAGCCCTGAAAACGGGCTGAAGGGGCCCCCCGAGCTCCCCACCAGCAAGGCACCATAACCTGGTGGCATGGGAGCCCATCACCCAGGTCCCTCTGTGGAGACCTGGGGTGCCTTCAGCCAGGCGGGGAGACGCGGGTCCTATGAGGGAGCCGCCTGCCCGTTGCCAAGGGCTCCTACAGCATCCCCTTAGCCTTATCTTTCCCCTTCTCCCCCAGCGTGTACTTCAGGCACCCTCTCCCCTCCCCATGCCTTTCATTAAGGCTCTGACACCAAACCAAGCTCCACTTGGCAGGGAGACAGACCCCAGAGGCAACCCTGCTGGCCGGTGTCCCTGCGTCCCCACCCAGCCAATGCACACTGCAGCAGCTGCCCCATGCCTGCACCTTCCCATGCACACACCTGCCCTTGCACACCCCCGCACCCTGCAGCCCCCGCACCCAGCACGGGGCTGGGCACAGCGGGGGCCACCCCTGGGGAGGTGGCTCAGCCCCCGTCCCTGCCAGCAGCATGTCCCTGCCGGTGGGACCCCAGAGCTGCCACAGGCAGGGGCAGTGACGCGCTCCGACCCGAGGCACGTGGGACTGACGCTGATTAAATGCAGCGCTGGTAATTAATTTCTCAGAGGGTGAATTACCCGGGAAAGCTCTGGAGTGAATGTTGTTCTTCCTCCCCTCTCATCCACTTCTACCTGGGCTTTCAGCAGAACTAACACCAAAGGAGGAGGACAGAGCATCCCCAATGAACGGCTGCAGCCATGCCCTGCCCGGGGTTGGGGTCTCGGCCCATGCAGTTGCAGGCAGGGTGACACAATGGCACGATGGTGCTGCCCATGCTGCGGGGTGGGTGACAGATGTGGCCACCCCCACCCCGGAGCAGCGGAGCCGGAGCCGGGACCCCGGGGCAGGTCTCCTGCAGCAGGACGCGGTGTCAGGCTGTGCCCCTGCTCCCTCCAGGCGCTGGCGCGAGGCCAGGCTGGATGCAAACCCAGCGCGAGAAGCCCCTGCAGACACCACTATTACGCAGGGCTCTCGATCCTTTTTGCTTAATGGGAAGCATTTTTCTGTTTCATTTCCCCTACCCTTGGAGCTGAAACCGCCTTTCTGCAGCAAAACAAGCCAAGCCAAAGAAATCCTTCTCTCTTTCCAGCTCACAGAGTCCCCTCCCTCCATGGCAGCAGCAATGCCCACTGCACAGGGCTCCCTTTCCCCGGGGTACGTCACACTGCAGAGGGACAATAGGTCCCCATCCCACGTTTCTCCTGCTGGCACCATGTCCCCAGGCTGTGATGATTCCAGGCTGCGTTTGGGTCCTTTGTGCTCATTCCCAGGCTGAAACGTGCAGCATCCTGTGGGAGAGTCGGGCTCCCTGCACGGCCCCCATCCCACCACCGTGGTCACCGTGTGGATTCAGCAGGAGTGGGGACCCCACAGCCCCCCACAAGCCCTGGCCGGGCAGCAGCCCCCTGCCCCAGGTAGCAGATGGGAGCCAGCACTGGGCCATCCGTGAGCGGGAGGATGGGACATTGCTGTGGAGGGTGGCAGCGAGGGCATGTGGGGACACCTCGGGGACAATAGGGACAGGCGTACAGACGGAGCTCCGGGGTTTTGTTCTCTCCATTTATAGATCTGCAAATAGCTCAAAAAGCGAAACGTCCCCTTGGCCCCCCTCCGCCATCCCTCCCCGAGGGCTCTGTGCCCGCTTCGCTCACTTGGCCTGTTTCAAGGTTGAGCTAAGTCCACTGTTCGTTATTGGGTAATTAAGCTCTTAATTAACGGGCTGGTTTCCCCTCAGAGCCCTGCCAGCATCTCTTGGCGCTCGGCTCAGACGGGGCGGGCAGTCTGCAGGAGCCTGAGCAGAAAGAGCCCCCAGGGCACATTCAGGGAGCAAGGGGCAAGCAGGGGTGAGATGTGCTGACCATGAGTGATGCTCACATCTAAAAACTCCAAGACTAGAAAATATCCCAATTTA
Organism: Anseranas semipalmata; assembly: GCA_013399115.1. NCBI lineage: Eukaryota > Metazoa > Chordata > Aves > Anseriformes > Anseranatidae > Anseranas > Anseranas semipalmata. Next base: position 214,370 of record VXAA01006251.1, on the reverse strand, counting down.
TAAGCCTTAAAAAAAAATAAATAAATATATTTAAGATACCCCTGCAACCTCAGCAGGCACCCTTGCCCTGCCTGGGGACCGAGCAGGGGAAGGAGGCAGCAGCACCGTGCCCGGCCCTGAGCTGGCCAGGATGCGGGACCAACATGTGGGTCCTGCCCCAGGCCCCCACCTGCCCCCAAAAATGCAGTGAGCGGCAGCCAAGCAGCCGTGCTGAGCCGCCGGCCTCGCCGCAGGGGCTGCCCTGCAGGGCTGTGGATGTTGTGCGCTCCTCATCCATCACCGCCCTCCTCCTCACCCCCCTGCGACGAGGGGTGCAGCACGGCTGCGGGTGCGCACCCGGCGGTCCCCATCCTGTGCTCACAGGGGAGAGGTGAGTTTGGCTAATCCGTGTGGAAGCTGACTGTGTTTCATTGAGGTTTTATCTCTGCAACTGGCAACACGCTCCTCCAGGAGATTTAGTGGGAAGTTGCCTGGTCCCTGCCAAGAAGGCTGTTTTTCTAGAGAAAGCACATTATGCATCAAAGTTGAAATTCAAATCCCTTTTCCTCCTCTCTCAGCATATATTTATGAGGCTCCAGATATTCCTTGGTGCATCTTTGTTTGCAGAGGGCCCTCAGCCTGCCCTCTGCCAGCGGTGCAGGAGCTCAGGAAAAGCTCCTGAGATAACGGCTGTGCGCGCAGAGGCGGCTGAACTTCTCTTTATTATTCTCCCTGTTGGTTAAACTATTGCTGGGCAAGCAAGGGGCCGGCGAGTCTGCTGCAGCCCCTGCGTGTGCTGGTTGGCTTTTGCCCATGCACAGCTCTGGAGCTGGTGACCCCCCCTGCAGCCCTCCCAAGGCTTTCCCCACCAGGGATGCTCCTCTCCGGGGCAGCCCTGCTGCAGCCAGGCCGGTTTGTGCATCCCCTGCCTCTCCAAACCGTCCCAGCCCCAAAACCAGATGTGCTGTTTTTTGCAGTTGCATCCTGGATGGGGTTGGCAGAAAATAGACCTTTTTGTTTTTTTTTTCCAATGATGCTCTGGTTCGCCTGTTTTGGGGTGGGTTTAGTAGGTTTCAAGCACAGCCACACCAAGGGGGGAATCACCCCAGCCTAGAGCCTGCACCTGGCAGGGGTCAAAAAGGGGGGGGTGCAAGGGGAGGGCACCCATGGGTCCCCCTTGATCAGCTTGCTGCTGGCAGCCCGGGGGGCAGACAGGGGTTCCTTCCCCTCCCAGACTGTCTCAATGCGTCAGGACAGGCCCCATGTCTGCAGTCACTGGAAAATCACGCTCCATTTCCAAAAGGGAAAGCAAAGTGTAAATCTCCCTCTCAGACACACATTTGTTCCTCTGCAGCAAGAAAAGTGGTGAAAGCTTTAATTTCAGAGCTGGGAGAGAGAGACAATAATATATCAGCAGCACCCCGATCGCCGAGGAAGAAAACATCAATTCTGGGATTACAGAAACGGCCACCGTGATTTCTCCCTCCCTGCCTGTAACCCAGAAAGGCTGCAGGTTTCCCTGCCGAACCCACGGCTCTTACCTCTGCTCTCCAGCTGTGGCTGGGGGAAATTTGGACGCCTCCTCGTCCTGGTGACAATGACGATTATCTCACAAGTGTTTGCCCACGAGCGCTGGGACCGGGGGAGAGGCGGCTGGAGTGGGAGGCAGTGATTTCCCTCCCCCTCCGGCTGGGTTTTGCATTCAGCACGGGCCGGCCGCGGCGCTGAGCTCTCCCCAGAGGTTCCCTTCATAAGAGGGAGCAAATTCCACTATCTGTCAAGGGGAAATTTGCATTTGAAATATCCTGGCTCCAAATGTCACCCGGTTTGATCCCCTAAGCTGAACAAATGCAACGGAGTGGGGAGGGGGTCGGGGCTTGCTGGCATGGACCGACGGGAAGAAAGGAAAAGCCCAAGGTTAAAACATCCATGGATTCTTGATCCAGGCTGAGGTCGAGGATGCAAGCGAACACGGCAGTGGCATTGCCCCTCTTCCACCCTCTGTCAGGCAGGACACGGGGGAACGGGTATCGGAGGCTCAGCCATCAAGGATTAGGGATTTCGTGTTTGAGATTTTATTTACACAATAAGACTTAAGTGATTGCTGCATGAAGTGTAGGTGGATTCTCTCCGATGCCTGCAGAGGGATTAGTGCCTATAAGGCAGCCAGAATGAGCTAAAAATTGGAGAGATCAAAGTGCAGGAAGAGGAATCCCACATTCCCAGTGATGCTAAGGGGAAGGGAGAAAGATGCCAGTGGTCAAGCCTGAGAAGATTGCAACTGGTGGCCCAGGAAAGGCCGGGGAGATGCAGGAAGAGATTCTCCCTCACCCCTGCCACTGCAGGGACACCAGGAGGCATCTCAGGGACCAGCAGGACCCCGGCTGTTTTCCATCCTCTCCTGGGGCCGCAGAACCTCCCAGACAGCTCTAAACTCCTGGGACTCCCTTGTGCCCATCCTGAGCTCCGCAGCAGAGAGGTGCCCCCCTCGGACCACCCGCAGCGCTGGCTGCAGGCACAGGGGAGGCTCAGGGTCCCCCACAACCGCGGTGACACCACAAGGAGGGGACACACTCGCCTGGCCCCATTCCCGCAGCACCCAGCCTGCCGCCTCCGCCACTGAGCCGTGCAAATGGGCCTTCTCCTCTTGACCTTATTAAAGCCGCCGGGCTGCAATGAGCTGATTCGATTAAAACGGGGCACAAAGCGTCGTCCCCGGCAGGCGAGCGGGATGGATGGATAAGGCATGAAGTCCTCTCGCCCCCGGCACCTCGTTAGCCGTGTCTGCTCGCCTGCACGCTGGGCATGGCTGTGTGCCATCTCCCTGCCGGCCACGCCGCGCTCTGCTTGCGAACCGGGGCAGCTGCAAGCCCCCAGGGCAGGAGCAGAGGCACACAACGTGTCTGCCACCCGTGGACCACAGCCCACGGGCCCAGGACAGCCTACCAGTGAGCCCACGCGCACGGAGAACCAGGCTCAGAGCTGCCTGCGGTACGGGCGGCTTGGAGGTCCTGGTGGCGGCAGCAGCAGGGCTCACCCATCTGCTGGTGGCTCCTTCTCCTCTTCTGCATCTGCAGTGACCAAGTTTGCTTCATCACTCGGGTTCTGAGCGCTCAGGCAGAGGGTGCGTGCACCCACCCACAGGCCCCACATGCCTGAGCTTCTTCCACTCTCAGGCACGGGACAGAAGTTTCATCCTCATCCTCTTCTTGAAATCTGCATGCAGGCAGGCGTTCCTTCACCACTAATGAGTCTGCAATGGTTGGGAGAAGGACTAATTCCCTCCCTCCTTAATGCATGGAAGCTTCTTACGCTAAATCTATACAGGCACAATTAGCATTATTCATATTCCATATGCTCCGCTCCCTGGTGATGAATATTAATCTGTTCCCCGCTCCCAGGCATTTGAGATAACGGTGCTGCACTGCGCCGTAGCGGCAGAGACCGAAGGAACACTGCCGCAGGTGGAGGGAGTTTCCTTCCCGCATTGGGAAGGGGAGACTTTGCAGCTTTTGGGGGGGCTGCAGGGCTTCTGCTGTGGGCAGGGTGGGCTAAAGTGGGGTGTCCGCTCTGCTCCTGCTGATCTGGGACCCCCAGGGCCACCCCTGTGCCCCCAGAGTTATGATTCGAGGACCCCCGACAGCCTTCACGAGCCAGGGTGCTATCCTGCACACCGTGGGTGCTGCCCAGAGCATCCCCAGCCCCATGCCCATCGCTCTCGCTGGGGAGCTCACGGATTGAAATGCCACAGGCGCAGTGGGGACAGCCCAAGGGGCTCCATGTCACTGTACATCCATTCGCGTGCTTAATCTTCTGCTGGGGAGTGCAGCGCCAGGTCCCCCGCCTGCTCCGCATCTCGCACCATTAGCCCGGATGAGAGCCCCCACAGCTGGTCCCACTGTGCTGGGATGCACATGAAGCCACCAGCCCACGCACAAAGCAGAGCTCAGCTCCGCGGCACGGATCCGGCCACATCAAACATTCCCTCTGCCCCTAACCCATGGCTGACGACACCGGGGGCTCAGCCCCTTTAAATCCCTGCACTCACAGAACGCGCCGGGACACCGTACCGGGAAAAATAAGGCAAAGAAATGATTTTCTTCTCGCCGGAAGGCTTGGAGAGCTGCCCGTTCCTCGGCAGCGCCTTGCCAGCCCTCCCACGCACCGTGCGGCGGAGGACTGCAGAGGCCAGCATGGGCCGGGGGGGCCGCGGTGCAGCGGGGTGCCCCCCTGTGCCAGGGGTCCCTTCCCTCCATTGCTTGCTCCATCTGTCCCATTCTCCGGGGCCATTCCCCATCTCTGCCATTCCTGCAGGGGCCCTGGGCTGAGACCCGCTCCCGAGGGAGCTCGTTGCTCTGAAAAAGCTAAAACTTACCCCAAATCCCTGCTGAACTCCCCAGGTTGGGCCAGCAAGGAGTTACCCCAGCTGGTTGAGCTGAGCAAATTTGGGGTTCTCAGCACACAGCAATGAAGTGGGGATGAAAGAGATGCAGGGGCTGGGGGCCCAGGGGGGACAGGGAGGGAAGCCCTGAGCACCCACCAAGGCACTCTCCCCCTCCGCCTTCACGCCAGGATGGGTTTCTTCATTACTTACCCAAGCTGTAAATTGTCTAATTTCGAGCACACCATTTATCCCTGATGTGCACTTGAGCAGCCAGATTTTGTTTTCAGGTGTGTAATTAATTTTTTTTAATGTGATTTCTCTCCTAGGAAACTGCAAACAAACAATTCTGGCTTTTGGGGCCGGGCTGCTCGGGTGAACGTCAGGGCAGGGCACAGGCAGGCAAGGAACAGAGGTCGGATCCTGCAGGATGCGAGGAGCTGGGGCTCCACATCGACTCCCTGGCTTTTCAGAGCCGCATCCTTCAGGTCCTCACCACAGTGGGATGGAGAAGCCTTGCCTCCTCTCTGGGTTTTGGGCTCAGAGACTTTTCCAAGCCCCGGCCACACTGGATAACACCAAAATGCAGGATCTGCAGGGGCAGGATCATCTCTGCCATGCTGCTGCCCATCAGCGCGGCACCCGGCCTCCTCCAGCACCTCCACACACCCCACGGGTACCGGCGAGGGGAAGCGACAACCGCTCTCCCTGCTCCCAACTCAATCTGCTGGGAATTACCATTTTTATTAAGATCTAACATGTCCTTGGCTGCGGGGAATGTGATTTGCTCCTGGAATGAGATTACAGCGGTTCCCAAGGAGCCGGTATCGGCCTCGGTGACTTGTGCCCTTGCGGCACAGCTCCACGCCTGGCTGAGCACGGGTGCCCGCAGCACGGAGGGGACAGGAGCGCTGCTCCGTGCCCGAACTGCAGCGTCCCTCCGTGCCAAGCAGCGAGCAGGATCGCCTGCTGCGAACGTGCGGCCGCAGCACTTCACCTCTCCTGCTGCCGGGGAAGTTGTTATATGGTTCTCGCAGGTGGTTTTCCAGATGAAAGGAAGTGAAAAATCACTTCCATTTGCTGGGCAGGGCCAGGCAGGAGGCTCTGCAGGGGCTGACTTTGTGCAGGTCTGGGGCACGGGTGCAGTTCGGGGAGCAGCACCTGGAGCAGGGCTCGGGGCAGGGTGGGTGCTGCGGGAGCAGGGGGCATTGGGGCAGAGCAGCCCCGAGGCTGCCCCCTCCGTGCAGGGGACACCGTGCACTGCAGCCGGCATGCGCCCACTCACCGTCACACCGGCGCAGCCTTTCCCACCAGCAGCAGCCACCTGCAGAAAAAGGCCCTTGCTGAACCCCTCCCTCACCAAAATGCCCCCCGGGTGCAGGTCCCAGCTGCGCTGTCCTCAAGCAGCCCACACGCACGTGCCAGGGGGGCTCTGCTCCGACAGTGCAGCGATACACACTGCCACCACGACACAGGTGACAACAGCCCACGGGGAGGGGGACACAGCCCTGACCCCCGCGGCCATGGACCTGACACCTCGAGGGGGTTCTGCTCATTCACTTCTCTGCTGTGACTCTCCGAGAGTGGTCCCCGGGGGCCGAGGGAGGGGGCTGAGCACTCTGCGCCCGCCCCGTTTCCCTTTGTTCTGGGATACTTGTTCCCAAGGAGCTGCTTAGCATTCGGAGCAGGCGCCCGTGCTGTTTCAGGGCAAAAACTCGAGTTTGGCTTCAAAAACACATCGATCTTCTGTAGTCTGCTATGAAGGGCAACATCTCCGCACCCACCTTCCGAAACTGGTTAACGGGAGCAGCGGGTTCCAGCTTTGTGGGGCCGAACACCAAACACCCGAACACAGCCACCTTCTCCCCAACACCTTCTCCTGCAAGGTTTGATGCCATGTGACTGCTACAAGCTCATCTGCCTAACGGGAACGGCTGATTTATCTGCCTTCCCTCTCCTGATAAGGGCCTGGCTGCACGCTCGCCAGCCTGAGGAGATAATACTTAAATAGCTTCTTTTCTCACACTTCACGTGGGGATTATTATGCCTGTCTTGAGTCCCCCCTTGCTGCCAGCACGGGAAAAATCCATCGCAGCACATTGCCGCCGCGCAGGACAGCACCATGGGCTGTCCCCTCCCAGCCCATGCAAGGCTGGCACGTCCAGCCATGGAGCTGAGCATCCCCTCCTGCACCGCACGCATCGCACCGCCGCTGCCACCAAAGGTGAAACCTCCCCGCGGGAGCACATTTCCCGCACGCTGCAGGACCTTTGCTCCAAAGTGTTTGCTTATGAGTAACTGCAGCTGCCCCCGTGCCCAGCTGTGTGCTGCGGGAAGGAGCCATGTCCCCTGCCAGGGACCGGCGTTGGCCCCGCATCGCTGTCCCCACGGCCACAGGGGAGTTGCCAGCTCCCCGCTGCCTGGCTGCCACGCTCCAGCGTGCGGCACGTGCTGCTGTCCCGAAGCTGGTGGGCTGGAACATGCGAAAGCGAAGCGGGAGCCCCTCAGACAGCACCTGGCTGGCTTCTTCTGCTGAAACAAATGGCAAGGCCAGTGGCTCCCATTAGCAGGGTGAAGGCTGGGCAGAAAAACGACTATTGATCGCCCTGCGAGTTCAGCAGCGAGGCACGCACGGCCCGCGGCTGCGATCGATAGTGCTGGAGAGGTGCTTGGGCTCGCTGTGGGTCCTGCCTCGGCACAGGGCACAGGGACGAAGCCTGCACCTTGCCAGCACCCAGCACAGCCCCCGCCAGGTTCCCCAAGCCCACATTTCCATCCCGAGGAGGAGAGCAGTGGTGCTCATTCAGGCATGGCTGGGGTGAGCAGGCAAAGCAGCCATCCCATGGCCAAAGCTTCCCCTCAGCTCTCACCCTGGTGGCAGGGAGACAGCCCCAGGGACCCTCTGCCAAGGGACACGGTGCCCAGCCCACCCTCAGGAGCTCAGCCCCTGCCCTGGCTCCCCATGGGCTCCCTTCTCGTCCCATGCACAGAGGAGCCTGGCTGCAGCGAGGTTCCCAGCCCACTCACCATCCTCAAGGCCAGCTGCCCTGGCATCTGCAGGACACCCAGCCTTGGCACAATGGGAGGACTGGGGTGAAAAGCCAAGATTTCCATCCTGCCAGAAGAGGATGTTGGCAGAGAAGGCAGAACTACACTTCCCAGAGTGCTCCTGGCCCTGCCTGCCGCCCGGGGAAAGGCTAAGGGACCCAGCCACCAGCTCCTCCCTGCTCCTAAATTATTCTTATTATTATTTATTTGTGGTTTTTCTGCACTTAACTGCCTGCCTCGTCCACTTAATCGGGGGATTATTGCCCTACCTGCCCATCCACCAGAGCCCAACTCATTACTGGGGCTTATTTATTAGCAGCGAGGCAGCAGAAACGCACCCTGCAGCTCCATCTCCTCTGGTGCAGGCAGCTGGAGGCGGCGGAGGGAAGCAAGCCGGGGCCACGACAGGGCCACCGAAGGCGAGCATGGCCGCGGTTCGAACGCGGAGGTGTCACAGCAGCCTCCTCCCGTGTCTCGCGTCAGCCCAGGGCACGGGACGCCGCTGCTCTTGGCAAAGCACAGGAGAAACAGCGGGAGTCTGGCTGAACCTTAAAAGTGTTCTGTGAGCTGGGGAAAGGTCAGTGGCACAGCGCTGTCCTTCCACTTGCAGAGAGGGACGTGAGCTCCTCGGCACAGAGGTGGCAGCTGAGTGACAGCCACATGGCAGGGTGACAATGACAGGTCACAGGAGCCCACAGTGGACAAGCAGAGGGGCCGGTGCCCCTGAGCCCGGGAGCAGCCGCGGCACCCCCGGTCCTTCTTCCGACTGCTGCTCCTGTTTGCAGGCGGGAGCATCCGGGAAGAATGTGGGACAGAGCGTGCAAGCCTGCATATTGAGCGCTTTGATAAATAAAACATGGTGGTACGGCAATCAGAGCTGCCCACTTGGCTGCGGGCTGCTCGGGATGCGGTGGCTGTGGGGGGGATTCGCAGCCGCACCTCCCCAGCCATTGGGCCTGCGGCCCGAGCGCTGCTCCTCCGCTTGCAGCCGCGTTTTGCAGCCTCAGCACCGGCGGGGATTGATTTATTCATCAGCCGCTCCATCCTGCACCATCCCTGCAAGAAGGGCAGGAGCTGCGCGACGAGCCGCGGGCGATGTGACGAGCGGCACGCAAGGCAGCGGCACTGGCTGACCCTGGAGGGGGCTCCTGGCTGGGCTGCCACCCCAATGCCACCGTGCCCGGGGGACGAGGGACACCCTGGGGGGGGAAACATGAGCAGCAAACTGCCCCAGGGCTGCACTACCCTAAAGCGTCTCCATCCTGTACCCCCTTTCAGGACAGAGAAGCAGGAACCCCTTTGTCAGGGGGAGATCAGCGATACCAAGGGCTGAACCTATCGCAGAGATGAAGAGCAGGGTCCCCGTCCCCTGCCCCTTCACCCGCTCTGCTCCCCTCGGCCCTGCTCGGACCACTCCTGCTCACCCAACCTTGGTTTTTGGAGAGGCACCCGGCACCCCCAGACCCAGCGGAATACTGGGGGGAATTGCTGCTGGGGTGAGGGGGTCAGGAGAGATGGCCGGGTACTGGGGGGAACTGCTGGGTACCAGGGGGTGGACAGGAATTGGGGGCACCGGGGTCGTGGCCAGGACTGTTGTGGGTGCTGGGGGGCAATGGCTGGGGACCAGGACCACGGCCAGGTCCCGGG
>VXAA01006251.1:169584-186379 GCA_013399115.1 Anseranas semipalmata | reverse complement strand
GGCCCAGCCGACCCCGCCAGCCGTTGGCCGCGGTTCCAAGGCGGGTTTGGAACGGCCGGCGGTTGGCAGCCGGTGCCGCGGGACCCGGGCAGCCTCCAGTTGTGCTGGGCTCCACCAGCCGCCGAGCTGAGCACGCGGTGGGCGCTGGATCCGGTCACCTCCCTAGGCTACGTGCGGCCCTCCTGGGGAAAGGCAGCAANAAAAGGATTTAAATTGATTTTCTTGCAGATATTCACAAAAGCCTCAGTGCTGTCCTAGCTCTGCTTCGGTGCGATGGACATGAAGGTAGTGCTGGTCCGCGCCTGTGTCCGCTTCGTGGGTGAGGCTGGGGGGGTGTCTCTGCCAGGAGCGGGGAAGAAGAGCCTGGGCCAGGCTTAGCCGTGGTGTCAGGGGGGCTGACACCAGGGCTCGGGGCCGCTGCCTGCGGCCTGCCCCATCCCCTCGGCCAAGCAGTGGGGTCTTTGCTCCTGGTTTTTCCTTCGTGGGCTGGTGCCAATAAGCCCCCGTTCCCCTGGGCTCTCTTGGCCAAGCAGGGCCAGGACAGCACCACTGTAGCAGGGGTCCCTGGCAGGGGAGGACCGAGGCATCCAGGTGCCACTGTTGCTGACAGCACTGACCCCTCTGTCCCCACAGGAGATCATCGATCTGACCCTCGAGGACACAAGCACAGACCCAGAGCCATGGAGCAATATCACTGTCATTGACCTGACAAACGAAGACTCACGCAGCCCTACCCCGCCTGCAGACTGTGCTGACCAGGACCAGGCACCTGCTACCCCAGCCGTACACGTGTCCCATCCCAGGCTTTGCTTCAACACAAAGCGAGAAATGGAGGCGACGGCACAGCTCAGCCCTGCAGCACCCTGGCACAGCACTCTCGTGCAGCCCTGTGCCACCACAGACACAGCAGGAAATGTGGAGAACAAGGGCTGCTTCTCTCCTGCCTCCAGCCACCACAGCTCCTTCTGCAGCTTGGAGCCAAACTGCAGCACCACCACATTTAACAGTGACTTGGGCTCCCTGGCCAGCATGCAGCTGGACCCAGACCTGTTCTCCCTGTCCCCCTCCAGTCTGGACAGCAGCGGCAGCTGTAGAACCTGTGGCACGGAGGAAGGGACTCCCCACGCTTGCCAGCTAAGGGAGCTCCCCACAAGTCTGAACCCTGCCCCAGCCAGCATCACCACAAGCCCAGGGAAGGCCAGAGGGCCTTTGCTGGAAGTAGGTGACTCACCACCACACAAAGCAACCCAGCAAGTGACCCCAGCCAGGACCAAGGCTGACAGCAAGGTCTGGCTAAACAAACTGCGCTATTTCAGGAGGAGCGGAATCCACCATCTCTTCCTCCATGGCTTAGCACCCGACAGGGAAACACTGCAGGTAAACAGGGTTCAGAGCAACTGCTGCCCAGCTGAGTCTGCTCAGAGCAGCCCCTGAGCTAGAGGATGGAGCGGGGGCAGCCCCTGCTCTGCTTCCCCTTTTGGAGGAAGCTTTGCCAGGCAATGGGGATCTCTGGTTATTGCAGTTCCCTTAATGGTGGGCCCCACATCACAGCTGGGTTCCTCTGTGCCAGGGGGAGCTGGCTTTCACCCATTGCCTTGCCTTGCCTTGCACACAGCAGAAACCCGAGCTCATCCCCAGCAGGAAGATGAGCATGGTGCACACCACCATGGAGGAGAACTTCCTGGAGGGCACCTTGCATTTCCTGAGCGACTTCGTCTCCCGCCACCACCATCCCCCCAGAGAAATCATCTCCCACCTGATCAGACAGATCCTGTTGAACCCCCACCAGGGGGAGATCCTGAAGGACACCTACATGCTGCTGATGAAGATCCAAATGTACGTGTTCCCTTTGCTACCATGCCCTGGGGCTGCCTAGGTGCCCAGCATAAAGGTTATCCTCTGTGGTACTCACCCAAGGAACAGGGAGCAATTTCCCCTGTAACCCAGGATGATCCTTCCCCTACCCCCTCGTTATCAAATCTGATGCAGCCCCAGGCTGCCTGAGGGCAGGTCAGGACCATCGCTGGCCCAGACAGGAGCTGCTAAACACCCAAATGGATGGAAGATGGTGGGGGATGAGGGAGGCAGGGGATGCTGAGACAAAAGGGAAAAATATCATGAGCACTAAATATCATTTAGTAGCAAGGCAGCTGCAGGGACAGCCTGTGATACCAGGGAGTCCTCTAGGACAGAGGAGTGTGTTTGCCTTTGTCCTAAAGAGAAAGCCTGGGGTGGGGGCTGCGTGACCCCAAGGCAGATGGTTAGGCAGTTCTGCACAAACAGACAGTGCTGTCCTTGCAGGCTGCATCCAGCCAACGCCGCCACAGTCGGATGGGACTGGACGCTGCTGAAATACATCATGGAGGACCAGGTACTCAGCACTGCTTGCGTCACATCGGGCAGGGATCATCTAGTGCAGCGCTTTGCCCCAGGACCTCACCTGACTTTGCTCCACTGCACGAGGAGTTAGTCCAATGTGTAGTTTTATTGCAGCTGCTGAGGGCAGCAAGTCCTAGTTGGACCTCCTGCTTTTATCCGTAGTGCTTCTTAACCTGCTGCACAGCTGCAGGCAGGTTGTCTCACCTGAAGACACAGCAACAGACAAAGCCTCTGTGAACTGGAGGGACGTGCGAGGCCCACAGCCCCAGTGCAGTGGTCAAACAGCCCCAGCCAAGCCCCCGAGACACTGCCTGAGCCAGGCAGCCCCTCCTGGAAAACAGAGGTGCTATTCCTCAGTCACATGTACATAAGCCCATTCCCAAAACAGCCAAATTCCCTGTTGCTCTTAGCCCTGCGGCTCCACCAGGCTCATACCATCTCCATCTGCCCTCAGGAGAAGCCCCCTGGCCGACTGCTCTTCCTGCAGTACGTGGTGCAGACCCTGGAGGATGACTTCCAGCAGAACCTGAGGCTGCGCCTGCTGCAGAAGTCAATTGCCAAGAAAGTGCTTTCCTGTGACACGTGCTTCAGCAATGTCAAGTAAGGGACACCTCCTCCTCCCCTGTGCTCTAACCCGATGGGGAGAGGCAGGGGCTTAGGGAATGCTTCTTGAGTATAGGGGCCAAGTATAAATAATAGGAGCAGGTTTATGACAGCAAACCACCAAAGATGATGCAAGGCATTTCCAGCCACAACCTAGCAGGCTTTTTTCAGGAACGAGATCAGATTTGTATTGCTCAGTACAGGACTGAAAAGGAGACAATCCTGTTGACAAGCACATAAATCTGCTGCTCAACAGAGCTATTCCCCAGCCTATCCAAGTAGGTGGGACATATCCTTCATCCTCAGGGTCCTTCCTCAAGCTCCAAGTGGAGCAAGAGGTCAGAATGCAGCAAGACCAGGCCCATCCCCACTAACATTCTTGTTTCTGTCCCAGGGAGGTGGTCGAATGGTTGGTTGCAGCAGTGACGGGAATTGGGTTCTCCCAGCCCCAGGAGCAGATGCCAGAAATGACGCAGTCCTCAGCAGAAGCAAGGGCTGAATGCAGCTCATCCGCAGCGTGGGCTGCCAGCACTGACCAGGCAGAGGTGGCTCCACCAAGTGTCTTCGCCCAGAAGTAAGCCCCAGAAGCCCCGGCTTCCTGCTGTCAGTAACATGGGGCTGGAGTCAGGGAGAAGCAAGAGTCTGTTCCTGTCAAGTGAGGGAAGCCAGGCTGTACCTGTGACCAGCTTTACTAATGTTTTCCTCTGGGGTAGGCATAGACTGGGGGAGCAAGAGACTCCCTCACCTGGTAGAAAACTGGCTCAGTGAGCATCTTCCTCTTACATAAGGCTGGAGCCCATGGCCCACAGCCCAGGCTGCCCCATGCTGCTCCACCAATGCTCAGTACAACCAAAGAGAGCTCCCTAGGGCCCATCAGGGGATTAGCTCTGCTTCCAAAAGCATCAGATTCAACGGACACCAAGCGACACCACAGGGCTTTGTAGGAAGCAAACCAGATCTAACCTGCTACGTTCCCTGATGTCCCTCACTGCAAGGCACGATGCTGAACTAGATCCCATCCCCAGTGCTTTACTTTGCAAACTGAGGGGTATTGTCTCCTAATGTTGACTCTCTCTAACCTAGGGCAACGTTCCTGCTCCAGCGGATGTTGTCCATCGCAGTGGAAGTGGACAGATCTCCCAACTGCAGCTCCTGTAAGATTGCAGATGCAATATTCCCATTTCTACTGAATATTCCTGTGAGGAGCCAAAGGTGAGACAAACGTGCAAAGCAGCATCTCCTTTCTGGGCAATAGTCTTATTCCCAACTTACATCTAAATCTGGATGCATAAAGGAATATAAGGTATAGAAAGACAGGCTCATTTATCACCCAGCCTGCAAGAGCATGGCTGTTGGAATGACAAATCCCATCAGCATCACCAGCTGAAGGCATCTCCCCAGCCAGTGTTACTGAGAACAATTGATTCTCTTACTTGCTAAAGTTGCAGAACCTTCAAAATGCAAAGAGGGTCTAAAATGCAGCACTCCGCATCAGCACAGTCAAGTACTAGCAAACACCACTGATTCCCAGGGACTACTGAGAAGCTCCTCAGAAATATACTTGCTACAGCTTTGCCTGGACATGCTTTTGTTTGCTTCTGTAAGAACTGCAGTATCTGAAGCCAAGGCACCGTGGCCTGACTGGCTCTAGCATAGACATGAGACCACTAGACCCGCAGATGTTTCAAACCCATGCTTGCCAACCCCAGTAGGCAACCCTTTCAGATCCTTTTAGCAGAACTCTGAGCACACACTGGGTCTAATCAAGCCAAACTGACTCTAACCAAGCTATTGCTCATTCCAGGACAGATCTCCTAGGTCCAGTTGGCAGCTGACCCCACTTTACACTTGCTTGGCTCTGCTCCCTGTGAGTCAGCAGGAATGGGTAACTTCTGCACAGGCTGCTGGGCAGGGTCAAGTGAAGCAGCTACGCTTGTTTCACAGACTGTACCAGCCTCAAGTTGCCACAGGTCAGACCTAAGTATTGTAAACATGCCCATGGCCAAGCTGCATAACAAAGGTTTCTATCACATCTGGTGGGTTTGCTTCCACTGTACTGCTGGGCAGCCCCTACAGTCACCCCACTCTTGCACCAGATCAGTGCCAGCGAGACACCAGGAACGTGCAGAAGCAGTTGTTCCTGGCCAAGCTGTGCTGTCTACCACACAGTAAATACCTTTATTTTGCAGGGAAGCCCTCTTAAACACCATGGAGAGCCACCTCCTGCGCTGCAAACTGCTAGAGATGATGTTCCAGCATAGTTGTGATGTGCCCACAACCTTGCCCTTGTCTCTATCCAAGATTCTGTATTTCCTGGACCACTCCTCTGTGCTGCTTCAATACCAGGTATCCACTCCATCCTCCCCCTTGCATTGGTTTCTCATGAGAAAAATCTCTCCTAATAACCAAATACTGTCTCCTATCATAGGATGAAGTAGCAACATGGCAAAGATGGGATGAGATGCTGCACTACTTGAGTTTACTGCTGCTGAGTTACCAAAATGTAATACTGGGTAAGCAGCCTGTTCTGGCCTTAATAAACACAATCTCAAGAGGCTGGAGTGGAACAGCCCAAAGCATCCCTCTTGAGCTCACAGCCATAAAGCCTTAGACAGATGATGCGTTTCCATCCTTGCTAGTAACTATTTTCAGCAGTCAGAGCAAAGAAATGATATTGCATCAAGCAGAGAGCACAACCTGCTTTGCCAAGTTTAGCTGCCAAGAAATAGCCTACATCCTAAAGCATCAACACCAGCATTGGGAAGTAGACAATGGAGTGCTTTGCACCCACTGTTGTTTAAGTTGCACACATAGTGGGTAGAATTCGGTGGCTTAGGAGAAAAAGCAGAAGGTAAAGGGGATGGTAAAGCCAGGACACACTGAGCACTTAGACTCGGCAGGGAGCACCACCGGCAGTAGCCCTGGAAGGAGCAGTATTTCTGATCCCCGCAGAGTGGCACAGTCACAAAACACTCCCATTTTATCAGAAAATTCCTAAAGTCTCTTACAAACTTCTGCTGCTTTACCAGGGTTAAGGCTCTCACAGATAAATGCAGAGAAACCCACAAACACGTGTGCATAGCGTGTGTTAATCTCCCTGAAGCCCTCCAATGACCACTGTTGTTAAACTCTTTGGAGACTATCTTTGCAGCTGGACAGCTATCCAGTCTGCCACCAGCACTAGAAGAAAGGATCCTACAGCCTTGCCCCCTCTCTATTTCTTGGGCTCTCTCCATGCGCAGACTGAGCTCCAGAAGGGGACAGTGCCTTTTTCCACTGGGATAGTCTTGTGCAGAAGCATCAAGGGTAACCATGAAAGAATCTGCACAGTTCCCAGCTGCTTTTCACTACAGTACAGCACTGCCTGTGGGATGCTGTGATCAGTCCCTAAACAGGTCAGACGGCCCCACTGCATGTTACGTCTTCCCAACAGCATTTCCTCTTGCAGAACACTTACGGAGCTCACTCAATGAGCGGATGGATTTGATCATTCAGAAAGCCAAGCCCAAGCTCCAGGATGACGATGACATCAGCCAGCTGGACATTCGCCTGAAGATAGAGAACTTCCTCAGCCGAATGCAGCAGGTCCTGGGGCAGCCCTTCCCACTGCAGATCAAGGAGAAAGTGTACATGATCCAACAGTTGTTTCTCATTGTCACTGCTACCTGATGGAGACAACCACTGCAGCAGAGGGCAAAGAGCTTCATGTTTCCTTTAAAAGCTATGAACTTAAAACCCTCTGTCTGATGCTCCAGTCTCAAGTGTCACCTGTCATGTTATATACATTTGGAAAAATCTCTGGTTTACAATCCCAGAATTTCCTTTCAAACTTGCCTCATCCTACAGTTTTACAAAGCACTTTGTACACCTTTAAAAAATAAATTATTTTTGTATTTGTTGAGACTCTTCCATCTTGGTGCCAGTCCTGCCCAAAGGAAGTATACAGCTTTATTAGCTGTTCCTTTGGATAACATTAGACTAAAGCAGCCATAAACTGGCAATAGTTTGCACAGCAAGCAAAATGCCAAAATACTTGTTCAATATTTAGGAAAAGTTGATTATCTTTTCAAAACCGCAGGCATGGAGTACAGGGGTACTCCTGGAGGTGGGTACTACATGGAGGGGGGGGTCACAGTGCCAATATCTCCAAGACATGCTGGTCAGTCCTCAAGGGATGAGCCTTTCTGTTCCTAATCAAGTACATCTATGCGACTTTGAGCAAGGTAGTTAGCCATGTCAAGAGAGGTTTGGATAGCAGCATCAGTTGGAAGGGCAGCACTTCATCCAGAATGCACTGACGTGTCTTCTGTGTGGCAGAGTACTCATTCTCGTGAATACTGGATTCAATACACCGCCACCAATTCAGGTATGAGTCACAGCTGAGGTCAGACAGCAGTTAGGCATTGCCACCAAAGATCCCCGAGACAGTTCAGCAGTAACAGAGGTTCATCCCCATGCAAGTGGGATAAAGTCTTTACATGCTTACCACCCCTTGATCTGCCCCTGTGCTAGGCAGCCCACAGCAGCTCAGCCATTTTGCAGCACATACTCCAGAGAACAGGATTAACAGCCTTAGGAAACCAGAGGCCAGGAGTATGGAGCTGCAGTCACGACCAGGAGTGCAGTAGTCCTGACAGCAGCACCGCACACAACGAAGATCTGGTGCTGGCTACGCAGCCAGGCCTCAGAAGCCTGGCTTCAGTTAGCCCAAACCTTCGGAAGGGTCTGTTAGGGTCAGCCATGACCTGGGGCTCAGGCTTTCTAAAGAACAAGGAGCAAAACCATTTCTCCAATTGCCTGATGTAGAACAAACCGCTTATTTGCATATCATCTCCCCCTAATACACGGATAAGCCATCCAGGGAGAGGTAAAGTCTGTGTTCAGAGTAACAGGCCAGAAGCATTTCCAACAGTGCAAACTCCAAATGTTCCTTGCTATAGAGAGCTGCTCTTCCTGCATGGTATGCTCATTTAGGTGTATTTTCCAGTTTGGTCTTTCACTAATTAGAAATCTGCCATTTGGGCTAGAACAGAAGCCACTTTCCAGCAGGTCCATAGTTGTGGATGTTATTTTCTGATACATTGGTCATATCCCAAGAACAAAACTTGAGCAAGATATAGAAAGTAGAATGAGAATATTGCACCAAGAGACCACCCATTAACAGCAGCCTTTTGAACTAAACTATGAGATTAGTCTGTGCAACCAAGACCTGCAGCAGCACACAGTACAAGAGTATCTAGGTACTTCAGGACCTGTTCCATCACTTTCAGCTCTACAAACATACAAAGAACAACAGACCACCAGTGTTTAGCTCAGTCATCCCCAATACAGAACCGTGCGCTCCGTTAGGAGCGCTTTGACAGCTCTAGGTGCCACAGCAGCACACAAACCAAGAGTAGGAATGCAAAGCAGACAGACACACAACCAGCAGCTAGGCATCTCTAGGCAAATACCAGCCTGGTTCCCACATCTGTGCTCACCTCCTTGGTACAGGTGCAAACAATCATATGAACAGCTCAATTACAAGGTGTCATGCTCAGTTTCATCAGCAAAAGGCCTAAAACAGGACTGAATTTGGCTTTAAACCTAATCTCCCTGTCAAAAGGGAGTTTTACACAGCAAGTATTTTACTGTAGTGAGAGAGCTATCACAGCCTTATCAGGCAAACCTTGACTCCACACTTGCTGGCCAGCAGCAACAGGCCTGGTAGGTACTGCACAGCCCCACATTTCTTCCACAGATGCTTCACCAACACTAATAAACAAGGACCTCCATTCACAAGGATTTTATTTTCTTGTTACAAAAATCATACACATTAAAGAAATGAATACAGACAATAAATTAATGTCAAACGAGAGACTGATTGCCAAGGTGCAAATGACCGGTGACCATGATAACTGCTCGGTTGGGTGAGAGACGTTCCACCTAACACCACTGGCAGTGCTGTTGAAGCTTGAGATGAAGCAAAGCCACAAAATATATTCTTCAGAGGGCAAAGGAGCTAGCCAAGTGAGCCAATTCTGCCTCACCCTCATGGATGAATGGTTGGAGCAGGCAGAAACTCCAGAGTACGCCCTTAAGTCACCTCTGTAAGAAGTCCTTGTAACAGAAAAGCTTCTAATGACAGTCGCAAGGCTGCCACTCCCACCTCACCACTACAGAAAGCTTTCTTCTGGCTGAGGGAGCTCCGCAACACCATCAGGAGATCTAGAAAGAAGAGGCCTGGTTGCCACACAACAGGTGGCAATTACACAGCAATGCTGCCTAAAGATCGAGGGATTAGATGGTAGCTCGGGGGTCCTTCCGCTTTTCATGAAAGTGTTAACTGTTTGCAGTAACTGCTAAAACTAGGCCAGAAAAGCTACATCACTGTATCACAGCATAGAGGAATGTTTAGCCTTGATCTTCCAAGAAATCTTCCCCCAGCCCCCTATTTAATGCTGATGAAACAGAAGACCGCAGAGAAGTGCCACTGGTGCCTAATACACTTCTACATGATTTATACAAGATGCTAGGAACAAAATCAAGCAGCACCCAGAGTGCCAGAACTACTGTATGTCTGTTGTCTGGGTCAAGCCAGGACAGTGTTACTTTGCAGAAAGAAAAGAGGATTACTTGGTTCAAGCCACACCAGCTCTGGTCATTTCTACCATTTTTGGAGGAAGCCAAAGAGCTAGAAGAGAAGCAATTCTTCCTTATTCCTCCTTCCAAGCCCCATCAGATTCCGCTCCCTGCCTTTCTGATAAGAGTATCTTAGAACAGACAATGCTCTGCTCTTCCTTTGAAATTAACCCAGGAAGAAGTAGTAGGTGTTGAACTATAAGGTCACAACAGACAGTAACAGAGCTGCACATTTAAAGCTGACCTAACACATTCCCAGAGTAGTTTTCCTTCTGGCAGTTAATGGTCCAGTTTTTAGCCTTTGCTCGTTTTCATCATTTCCTGCTGTTCTGTACATGCCAGACAGAACTATGGTCCTCCTGAGGGTACTTCAACACTGGGCAGGACAAGACAATCAGACTACAGGTAGATAAGCCAGCCTATTTGCACACCACATGCAGTCCTCTCCCACAAAACGTGGTTCAAGGTTTTACTGTAGTGCAGTGTACTGGGAGGCATGTCTCCTAGTGCAGCCTAGCAGACAGAACTGGTGCAATACAGCAGAGAAGACGGTTTACATTAATTTAGTATGAGTGTGGGAGTTTTTCCAAGACCGATTCAGGGCTGGCTTTAGGAGAACAGTCACAGCTATTTCCTTTTCTGAGATGAAGAGCTGGAAGGGAGACATTCCTATTTCACTGCAGCACAATGGGGACGGGGAAGCAGAGCCTGTAGACCACTAAAGATACCAGAAGCACTCTTCCTAGAACCCGGTTGGAGTGAGCACATTCAGATCCCGAGGTTTGATGTTATGGGAACGTGGAGATTGTTTCCTCCCTTCTGTGACTGGAACGTCCATTTTGGGTGGCTTGAAGGTGACTGGATCCTCTGGCATTCTAGTAGCCTGGGCACGCATCAGCTCCATTGGGGATGGCTTCTGGGCACCCTTATAGGATTGGATGGTAAATCCTCCTGATGAAAAAAAATCACAGCAAGTAAGAGCTAGGAAAACTAAGTCCTTTTTGCACTCCTGCCAGTACCAAGTACTGTACCACCCGCATCTAGATCCTGCAGAAGTCTATGCAAGGCCAAGCAGCATCATGTCATCTAAAACCTACTCCACATCATGGAGTGACACTTCCAGTTCTGGTTCCACCAGCCAATAAAGCAGAACAGCAAAAAAACTGTCACCTTCACACCCTGCTCTTCCACTGCAGCTCAGTGCAAGTTATTTATACTTTCAGACCTTTGGCACAGGTTTTACCTAACTGCTTTACAATTTGGCACAGAAACAGTATGAGTAGCACACATTCCCAAGGTGAATAGAAATAGCTAGCAATTTTGCTCTTTAACAGTTCTCTCCTATCTCCTGGGGTGCAGGAGATTTTAGAGGACATACCTGGATCATTGGTGGATTTCTGGATGGCTTTGGGTCCAAAAAAACTCCACCTTTCTGATGGCAGTCTGTCCCCACCAGCTTCCATGGCAACAAAGTCTGGGCCAGTGATAGAAGTAGAGGATCCCTGACTAAACCAACCCCTATGGAAAAAAAATCACTGAGATGCATAGACCAAGAGAATAAATACTTCAGGTGGGCCCCACTGCACCAGAAACTTTACATGTGGTTACCAGGGACGATTTAAAAGATCTTAACAGATTTGCCACCACCCAGGATGAAGATTTGCACGCAAAAGTTCTATAAGCTTCCGATATATTCAGTTCTGGTATGAATCCACAGCAGTCCCTGAATTTCACCCCTTAGACAGTCCCTCACAGGGTAAGGGGGTTATTTGTAGCAACTCCCACCTCGACAGCCTGCAGGAAAACAGAGGCAGTGATCTGCCAGGAACAGAATACCTGTTTTTATGCTTGGGAGAGGAGTGGGGAGTGCTGCTTGGAGTAGACTGAGCAGAAGAAGTCTGTTTGTCGTCTTTTGTCATTTCCCCACTCTGCATTTTTAGCTTCTGTTAGGAGAGGCAAGAGAAACAGATGCAACAGACCTTAAGTACATGGCATAAGGAACACACAGCCAGTTTTACTGTCAAAACTGGACAATTGTTTCTATCACATACAATGAGGAATTTAAGTGTTATTTCATCTAATGTTACACACAGCATTACAATACTTGCATACATCCCTTAAGTTTCTTTCCAGGTCACATATAAGCATTCCAGAAGTCCACTATGCTCATGACACATCCTCCACACTAAAGGAAGTAAAAAAACACCTACAGCTCACTCTGCAGTTCAGTCACTACTCAACAGCAGCACACTGCTTCAATACCAGCATTCATAGGAAGGTCGCCTCCAGCGTAGTGGAGCTGGCTGAACTGCTGCCTGCAGGGTAACAAGTCCAAACGCCACAGCAGCCATTTGTCTAGAGCACTTTTTAGAGCAACAGAGGTTTCAGTCCCACAAGTTCTCTAATGAAGGCGAGACAAGGCCTTGTGCAGAAGTCTAAGAGTATAGACCCTGAGAAGTAATTCACAAACATGAAAGCACTGCTCTAGAACACTTAAGTTGAACTGCATCTGAAGAGTACGTCCAGTCAAACAAAAATCGGGAACTGGGCGCACGTGAACCAGGCTATTACAAGTCATTCATACGGTACAAACTGAACTTCAAAGAAGTCACTTGAAGGGCAGTTATAGTTCAAACGCTGACTACACAGGCACCTTCTCAGAACATTTCCTGCGGCCATCCAGGCCACACTAACACAATTCACTAACACTGTTATTGAAACTTTGACCTTGCAGGAATACACTTGGAGGGCTCACTGTTGAACACCAACTGCAAGATTACTGTGGGCAACTGAGCTCACCACAAACATGTTGACTGAAGACCTCTGTCTTTATTTCCAATAAGAAGCAAGCCCAATTTCATTTTCTAACTTCCACATTAGAAATGCATGGTTTACAAGTAATCTACTTCTGGCTTGTTTCAGGGAATAGGTAACCCAACTAGAACAGTACTTATTTTGAGACTGTTGACTTGTACTGCAAAGTTAGTTCAGTGCAAAGTCAAAACAAAGGTCCAGAGCTTCAGCACTACTGTCCAAGTGCACCAGGAATTCCTGGATTTGTTACAAGAGTCAAATGACACTTGGCATCACTAAAGCAACAGTGAATAGAGTTCTCAGTTCAGTCTGTTCACCACCTAACCACTACAAACATCTGATGAAACACCTTCTATACTTTGCATCTTAAATGCTATGGGAAAGTAGCATGGGAAGAGATGAGGGTAATTCAAGATCATCAAAATAAGCTTCAAGCTGGAAAATGTGAACAGGACCTTTAAAAATTGAGAAGTTATTTGGATTCAGGGATAAGACTGAAGAGCAAAACTCACCAAGCATGTTCATTTCAGGTGTCAAAGGACTTCTCTGCCCTACCCTCAGATTAGTGTTGCTCAGCACAGTAAGATCTGGGAGTGCCTCATCCACTTACCAAACAGCTAAGTTCTTTCAAAATTATATTTTGACAGAAAAAAATGCATTGAACTTCAAATTATACTTTCTTTCTAAAAAAAAAAAATGAGTTAGCAAGTCTCTTCCAATTCTTAAACAGAAGAACCACAATAGAGACAAGTGCTTGCAGAGAGACTTGATGCCAAGATTTGCCCTCAATGTCCAGAAGGCTAGCATATTGTGTAAGCTATCCCTGGAGAGATAACGCTGCGACAAACAGTTACAACAGTCTACTGCAGAGCACCATTGAAATGTACAGCAAGAAACTAGATTCTGTACGGAGATGTCCCCAGCTGGAAGACTGACAGTCTGAAGTGACTACAGAATATTAGTCTTCAGAACAAACCATTTCAAAACTATAAAGGCTAACACCAAGTTTAATATACGTGGGTAATCTTTTTACACAAAAAGCTAAAAGCCTTCAGAGTAAGCAGTTGAAGTTATGTCAGACAGGTGTTGAGCTAGTACACAGCCACCAAAAGGCAAAGCAAAAAAGTCTTACATGGACTGCCTCAGCCACCCGGTGGTACTTGGTCTCCTCTGCAGTGAGGCCTTTGTGGGGAGTGTAGCCAGCATCTCTCAGCCCTGCCCGCTGCTCGAAGCGCTGAATGCTCTCCTGAGTCTGCTCTGGAATGGACAAGAGCACGTGTTCACACAAATGAGCCACCACAAGCAGTTCTAGCAAAGGCAACTCAAGTGACCAAAGGTAAGACATTTCATCATTCATATCTACATATTGTTGATAGAGGCAGCAAGATGAAACCAAGTTGTTCTGATCAGAAAACTATCCTGAGTCACACAGCTAAGCAAGTCAGATAAGCAGTGATTTGTCCCAAATCACAGGATGTATTACAAATGCAACACACCTGTAATTAAACCCATTCATCCAACAAGCTGCATCACTCCTAATGAGGCTTTCCTAAATCTAGAAGACCCCAATAAGCTGGATATTTTAAGTGGCCCCCTAGATTTTTCAACTTTTTTTGCCAGTGAGAGAATAAGTTTTCTGAAAGATTGCCCACACCAGCTAATCTGACAAGCACAGCCTTGCAGAACAGGTGGTAAAGGCTCCCACAGCAATTCTAGATTAGGTAAAATAAGCTATTTCAGCTAAGCACAGAGCCAGCAGCCAATAGACTGATATCTACTTCAGTTCTTGAAAAGTAAGCACCTTTTTACTATCGGCATAGGAAATTTATTCACTACCCCAACTAAAAACAAAGTTAAAAGGAATTAGGGCACAAAAAGTTACTGTCTTCTTTAAAAAGAGAAGACTTCTATTTTAATGTTAAAGTTATTCACAGGGATAGTGCATTGTATATGAGAGATCTAGAAGGCGCTTGCCTGTCTACTTCAAAGTTGCCTCTGAACATTTCTCCTGGGAGGAGTAGTTCAGAGTTCCTGACTTCTTACTGCATAAGAACATTTTTAGGCCATCATGCTTTCATCTAGATGGGTATTTTATCATTGGACTAAAACAAAAGCTGCTTTCCAGCAGAAAGTGCCTGTTCCTGGATGTTATTTTCTGATATGCTGGTTATTTTTTGAGCCAAGACAGGAAAAAGTGCAAGTGTAAAGCTATTCCAAAATACTGGTCTAAAACATATCTACGAGTCTTTGGAAACACTGCTTGTAGGAAAAAAATGAATCCCAGATGTTCAAAGAAGAGGCAGCAGGCACAGAGTAATACATGATTAATTTCCTGTGCTGCAAATGAGCATGTCCTCTCTGCAAACATAACTGACCCAATTTCATTTGAAAGCTTCATGATTCATGAGGTTTGTTTTTTAAAGTGTTGCTGTTAGCAAGACACCTGCTGCAACTAATATAAATGCCATAAAGTGCTCCATTAGCTCAGTATGTCAACCGTCCACACGACTTAAGTTAATTGCAGAACTCTACCTATCAGTCAGAAATAGCAAGTTAATAAGCAAACACACAGTAGCAGCAGCACCAGCCTCTGCACTCCCGCAAAAGGTGGTGTGGCTGCAGCGTCCTATCAGCACGGAATGTTCCCTGCACTCCCCCTCATCACTGAACTCCAGCACCAGGAAACACAGAGGCTGTAAGTGTGGCCTATTCCCTACTTCCTTGCTTCCTTCTAGAAATGTCCTCTAGAAATCTTGCATAGTATAAAAGTAGAGTTGCTCTGAATCCACAAGTTGTCCAGGAACTCTGGTAGTTACCTTGAGGCATTACCAAGCTGGACCACATTCACGTGCCCACACCCCATCAGCCACCACATTACAGAAAGTCGAGTTCTTACTTGTAATGAGAGAGTTCATGATGATATGAGTGGCCTTGGCCTTCACCACAGGTACCTTGTTCACACTTTCGGTGGAAGATGAAGGAGTTATGACAGGCGCATTCATGTTAGCATCCCCTTCCTCAATCTGTGCAGGAGAAGCAGGGTATAGTTTATGATGAGAAAGTACCTCAGCTCTTTGTCGCGATGCATCTCTAACTACTCAAATGAAACAAGGCCAAGCTGCACTAGCAGCAAGACTTTATCCCATGGAAAAAACCTGTGTGCTGTCCTAGCCACAGCCCAGGAACGCTTACAGCCTGGACCTTATTCTTAGCAACGAACAAGCAACTTTCATCCAACATTTGAAAACACACTGGGCTCAGAGCCAACAAGTTGTTAAGTACAAAAAGGTCAATAGGAAAGAAACTAGAACATATCTACTTCCATTCTCATAACTGCAAATTGGACTGCAAGGTCAATTGGGCAAGAACTCTCTTCCACAGACAGTTCAGAAGCACCAGCTGTCCACAAAATGACAGCCACACCGATTAGACAGTGGTGGTTAGTTTTTTTTCCCCTCATTCCCCTTATGTTTTCAGTTTCTTATTGAAAGCACCTAATGCTCATAGTTCTACCATTGATCACGAGACCCTAGCAACAAAGAACCGGGCAGAGAATGCTAGAAAATGAGAACTCCAGTGAAACACAGACTTCCTCCTCCAAACACAGGAGTTACTGTTCCCTGACTGGAGAGTTTGCTTTTTGTGCCAAACCACAATTTCAGGGTTTCTTCCACAAGAAAGATTTTAAAACAGAATGAGGTGAAAAGCAGAGGGCAAGTTCAAAGGAATGCATGGCTATTTACTTCCATTCAAGAGCATTTCACTTTACTTTAAACTCAGAAAATAGCCTCTACATTTAAGAGCTGGTCTTGCACTTGAAGCATCCCCACAGTCATTTGCTCTGGTTTAATGATGTCTGGTTAAAGCCTGAAGCTTTTTTAGTCAAACTTCTCCGTAAGTGAGGGACTCCCAGCACACATCCATCTTAACCACGCTTCCCTGTTCCCTCCAGCGGGCCAAACCGGGAAGCCGCCCGCTGCCCAGAGCTCCTCTCGGGAGCTGCGAGGGGCAGGCGGGTCCCTGCTGCAAAGGCAGGGGGACAGCGTCCCCGGGACGGCTGGGGACACGGACGAGGGCTGTCGGAGGCGGCGTGCCCCGGCCGGGGCAGCACACGGGCGCCCCGTACCTTCGAGAGCTCCTGGTACTTGCGCTCGGGGATGACGGGCTGCCTCCACAGCACGTTGGCGCACAGGTCCGCGGGCGGCGGCGTCATGGGCGCCGTGTCCTCCAGGGCGTCGTCGTAGCTGAAGGCCCGCCGCGGCACGCCCAGCGGCAGCGACATCTTGCCGGCCAGGGCCCCGCCGCCCTGCTCCAGCGCTGCGAACAGAGAGCCCAGCGCTCAGCGCCGCGGCCGGCCCGTGCCGCCGGGGAGCGCGGG
>VXAA01006251.1:135771-153598 GCA_013399115.1 Anseranas semipalmata | reverse complement strand
CTCGCACCCGCTTGGTGTGGGGGCAGCGCGCCGCCGGAGGCCGCGGGCCCCTACGACGCGCTCGTTTTGGTCTCTGTACACTTAACGCGGCGCCGGGCCGGGCCGGGCCGCGGCCCCGGAGCAGACGGCTCCTGGCGTCCGCCATCTTGGGTGGGACCCTGCCGTCCGCCATCTTGGGTGGGACCCTGCCGTCCGCCATCTTGGGTGGGGCCATTGCTCGCGAAGGGGTGACCGTGTAGAGCCGACCCGGGGGCTAGCAGCTCGGCCCGCTGGCAGGCCGACACGCCTGCTGCTGGGGGGCTGCGGCCGGCCCGGACCCCATCTTGACCCGGCCCGATCCTATGCCCACGGCTATAGGTAGCCGCCATCCTCGGCTGTCCCCGGAAATAGCCGAGCGGCTTTCGCCGCGCTTCGGAACTCTTCGTGTGCCAATCGGGAGGGTCAAGCCGGCGAGCCCTGTGGATGGGGTTCGGGTATTTCCGGAGAGCTCCGAGAGCGCTTCGGCCATCTCCGGAACGCGCTCGTGTATTTCCGGTCGCGGCCGGCAAGCGGCATCTGGCTTCTTAGCCGCGCGTCCTGGAGCCGGGGCGGAAGTGCGGGTGGGCGACGTCAGTTCCGGAGAGTGACGGCGCGGCGGGTCAGAGGCGGCAGCAAAATGGCGGCGCCTGAGGAGCGGGAGCTGACGGCGGAGCAGACCGAGAAGCTGCTGCAGTTCCAGGTGCNAGCGGGTGCGGGGGTGCCGGGCCTGGCCTGGGTCGGGGGCGAAAAGGAAAGCGCCCCGGGTCCCGGCCCCGGCGGGGCGAGGCTGCTCCCCGGGGGGCGAGCGGGGCTCCCGGGGGGGGCCTGGGCTCCTCGGGCTCTGCCGGGCTCTCGCTGATGGGCTGGCTGGCGCGGTGCGTGCCCCGAGCGCTTCGTTAGGAATGGAGTTCGGTCACCGCTAATTGGCAAGGCAGGAAGCGACTGCTGAATAAACCCGTCACCTCCCCTGCCGGTCCTGGCCATTTTAATTGGGTAGTCCGAAAAATTGCCGTTCTTGTTGCTAGCGGTGAATGGCGAGCCCTTCCTGGCGCGTTCAGAGAGTTAGCCAGGGTTTCTGAGAAGCATGCGGCTTCTCAGAAAATTGTTGATAACCTTCTCGGTTTGGTAATGCCTACTGGGGGTAGGCCACAGGGGACTGTAGTGACCTAATCTTACTATTTGCTGCATAACGTGGGCTGGGTCACTTAACCTTTGGTGTGCCAGGGTCTCAGGACTGTACAGCAGTTGAATCATTAAAAAAAACAAACCCTGCAGGTGTGCTTACTGGGGAGAAAACTGCTCCAAAGTTGAAATACTTAGGGCTGCTCAGTGGAAAAGTAATTAAACTGTTGCTGTTAAAATTATCTTCAGGTGACTTGGCTTTGTTTCTGAATTGTAAGGCATTATGGGGTGTTCTTGGGTCTGCGGTTTTCTTCTATAAATATAATATTTTTCCAGTTTTTTGTCTGATTTTTTTTGTTGGTTCATATTGATTTTTAAGGTAGTGCTTTGGTGTTTGTTTATTTTTGTGCAATGTACTTTTAGATTATAGTGCTTAAAGGGTCTTCAGAGGCATCCAGTCCTGCCTTCCATGGCAGAGCTAGGTGCAGGTGCTCGTCATCACTCCAGGTAGATTTTTCCAAGCCTTTATCTCGGAGCCAGGGGGTTGAACAACCTCCTGAAGTAATCAGCTGCAGTGTTGCTCTATAACCTTAGCTTTGAGAGATCCCATCATCTTGTACGGAGATCCCATCTAAACCTTTACTGCAAATTAAGCTCATTGGGCAATCTTAATTTACAGACAAATGAGGCACAACAGCATTAACAATTGCTTTCCCAGTATTACTGTTTCCCTGGTAAGTGTATAAGGTTGAAGCCATTGCCTCGCGTTGCACATAGATATGCAAAAACTGCCCTCCAGCTCTTTCTCTCATTGTAAGATATCACAGTACTTATCTACAGGGTCTGGACAGATAGGACCAGCTGCACTCATCAGCTTCCCTGTTGCTATTTTCAAAGCCCTGTGGGCAGCTGTGAAACTAAAGAATCTGGTGCGTTTCCTCCTGCTACCTGGTATTGCCATACAGGGCAGCCTGGGGGCTGCCGAGGGTTCGGGAGGAGGGATCCGTGTCTTAGCCCAGCTTCCTGCCGAGCCCTGGTTTGAAGTGGAGGGAGACAGACTACAAGGGGGAGAAAATCCGCGGTTAGAGATGGCTGCTGCCCAGAGCCTGATGTGGGAGATGTAGTCCAGAAGGTTTCGACACGAGGATCCTGTTGTTCCGTCTCCTGGGGTGTACAGGCTTAGCTTTTCCCCGGGGCTGTGCAATGGCTGGCTTCACTGGTGATGCACTTCTTTGTTACTTTTACACCTGGCTGAGGGGGCTCAGGTGTGCAGTCCTGCTTCATTCTTTGAAATGTGAGAGAGTAAATCAATCCATCTGGAAACATATGGTTTTTTTTTCTTGTTTCCTTTAGCTGGATTCCATTAAATAGCATCTGCTGCTTGGAGAGGATGTGTGTCTTGCTAAAATCATTTGTACATTGCTATTGCTGCAAAGCACTACTACAGTTAGCTTGTAAACCTTTCAGGGATACCCACTCTCTTCACTTAAGTGTAAAGCTGTCTCTGAGAACGTTTTCTTTGTGATGCACAGTCATAGTAAGTAACTTGTGCAATATTCTGTGGTGGCAGAGCATTGTACCTTCTCAGAAGGCATACCGCTGCCATGTAAATCAAGTAGGAGAAGGGATTAGGAGAGAAGGGAGTGGGATAACAGATGAGGAAAGCAATAGTAGAAGCCCTCAGTGGTGTTACAGTTAAATGGAGAGCCAAAAGAAAAGCGTGGAGAAAGCTGTAGACTGTCATTCACCCAGTAAACAGGTGCTCTGGGTGAAGATGCCATTGTCCTTCACTGTTTATGCTACTTGTGCTGGAAATCGCTGCTTCCAACTCAGAGAAGTGAATGTCTGCTGTCCTGCTCCTGGTCCAAGTCAGCTGGATTACTGTACAGTTTGAACACGTACTTGTACAATTTAATTACCACTCTGCATTAATTCTGCTGATGTTTGCCTGATGTGTTTTGGTAGTGCTCATATAAATACTTCTACTGGCAAAACTGTCAAAGTAGCAGCTGTCTTCCTGCAGATAGGGCTGGAATAGGCCGGTTGCTTGCACCCTGCTATGATAGGTTAATGAAATTTAAAAAAAATCCAATATGGAGAGATAGCAGGGATAAACATGAAATAAAAGCAACAAAGCACTCATGCATACTTTAAGCCTCCCATTTGCTGCTGAAGCCTTGGCTAATATAAATGGATAAAAGCATCTAGATTTTCATCTGTCGAGACTTGGTGGTCTTGACATCTATAGAGAGAAATATCATGTGAGCAGCTTAAGAAAGCTGTGGCGGTGCAGGTCCATTTGGGAGGTAGAAGAAACAGCGAAGCAGCTTCTGTAGGATCTCGTTATTGATCTGTGCCCATTACATTCAGGCTGATGTCTATCGTAGTTGTAATATGTTAATCTAAAGTAATGGAGTTATTTGCAAAGGAAAAAGTTAGCACTTGCGATACAATCTCTAACTTCAGCTGGGGAAAACAAAACTCTCAGGGCTGAAAACATCTCTCGTTCAAAGAGGAAGGGAGAAACAAGACACTCCAGAGATCTTTCCTACTCGGTGTATTGCGTATCGATCAAACCCCTCATAAATGCATTTGCGGTAATGTGCAAAGACAAACTCTCTCACTAAAGGCTTTTTTGCTGCTTGAAGTCAGATATTCTTTACCCTTGGAAACATAATTCTCTGGAATTTGGCGGTGGGTGGGGAATTAAGAGCAGTGCCAGTTACAGTCCTGTGGATTTGCATCTTGTATGCTGTGTTTCAACACAGGAATGTGTCCGCGAAGGGAACAATTTCGTAAGTGCAACGTACAACCTTTGTCCACTCAGGGGTATTCCTTCTGGCTTTGAAGTGCGGAGTTGTACTTTCCACTAGTTCAGGATTAAGAAGATTTCAGCCTCCTGAGCAGTGCCTCAAAGGTGAGAGATGCAAATAATTATATCCAACAGCAGCTTCAGTATGTTTTGGAGCAGTCTGCTTTGTGGGGTGTTTGAGAAGGCAATGCTGAACTTTCCCGGCTTTTGTGGTAATAACGTTTTGTTTTCTAAATATTGTTATCGGCTGTCTTGAGCTTGGACCTGTACTTTTATGAAGGCTTCTGTTTGAGAGCACTGGTTCAATAGGATTAATTTCATTTTTAAATACAGGGGATCTTATCTTTTTATTAGTATGTCTGTGTAAGATGTATGCTCTTTGAGGGAGCTAATGAGAGAATAGCAGTGAGCAGGAAACTATCAGTTAGTGACTGGTGTGAAGATACCATCTGTTCTCTTAACCCTAACGATACTAAATCCATGCTCACTTCTGTATGTGAATAGCGCACTTTGCAGAATAGCCCCAAGATCCACCAGAAGTGCTACAAGTGGCATGGGAAATGATGTGGTGTTTCAAGTCTGATCTGTTTCTGTGACTAAGGTGAAGCAGTAACCATAGAAGGTACCGAGATAACAGTAAAAATGGTTGTTGAGAGTGTTAATGAACAGTATCGGTGTTTACCAGCAAGTTTTGTCTAAACCGACAGTTGAATTGTGTGTGTGCTGTTCCTCACCACAAGCGCAAGTTGTTCTGAACAACGCATGTGCCTTCCAGAATGCCCTGGAACTGCAGCGTTTCTATCTTGTGGAGCATCTCAAAGTAACATCCAAAAGGTGGCTGGTTGTTAGTTCCCTTTATAAACACAGGGGATTTCTTACCCTTCCCCTGCAGCGTTTCCTTGTGCAGCTTCATTGACCAGAAGGGTGGTGGGAGCGCTTGTCACAGTGGTGTTTGGGTGGCCTTGTCACATAAGTTTCATGTTGAGAGCAACTGTATTAAGGTGCTGAGGAAAAAAATGTAGATTCGCCTACACAGTCGTGCTGCTGTAGAAGATTGAGCTCTGAGCAACAGCATGCCCGTTGCTGTAATGATGGCCAGGAAGGGGTGAAGCTCGCCTGCCTGCAGTCTCTGCGAAGCTCAGTAGGTCTCGCAAATGCTGCAGTGAGTCAGTGTTCATTAAATGCCTGTTGATAGCTATGGTTACTTTGGTGCTTTCTGACCTAAAACTGCTACTGCTTTTTGCGTAATTTAAAAAGGAGGGAGCGTTCACTTGTGAAGCCCTGTTAGTTGCACCCAGTGATAGTCCTGACATTTAGAGACAAAGGTGTGAATGAGTTTCTGGTTCTGGTAAATCTTGCAAATGCAGCAGAATTTCTGGGGTGTTAAGGAATGGTGATCAGAAGACTTCCAAGTCTTTGAAATACACACGTTGTGACTCCACTGGTGAATCAAATAAAAGACGTCTGGGATTTACTCGATTAAGATGTCCTTTTAAAAGGACTATTAAGTGCTTTCTTCAGGAGTTCTAGGGTTTAAAAAAAAAAAACAGAATTAGGGTAAAAAGAACTGAAGTGAAGCTCAGTGAAGCACATCTTTAAAGATATTTACACTAACATGCTAAATAATGAAGGTGACTTGTAAACAAATGTGTTCTGGCAGCAACAGCCAAGTGTACCGAGCTTCATTCTGTCTGTGAAATTCACCTGTGTAGTGCTCCATTGCAAGGCCTTGCAACAGAAATATTTTCAGAAATATGTACTGCCAGGCAGTGGCTTGAAGTGCCGCCTTAGTGACTGCAAATACGTAGTTAATCTCGGTAATGCTTTGAACAGCCCAGTTCTGTACAGCAGGATGATTTTTGCCCAGTGGATTGGGAGAAGGTAGCCAAGAAATGCTCAGAAGTATGGACTGAGCTCAGACACTGAATGGGGCATTTGTCCCCAGCATGACTTGGGTGGAAATGGCATGTGGAATGCTTGAATGGCGGAGAGGGTGGGGTATGTGCACCATCCTTCTCCAGTAAAATCCCAGTTCAGTGCGTTCTTAAATGGTCGGCTTGTCAGGACAGCCTCGGAGGCGTGTTAATGAAGCAAGAAATTGGGAAAATAACAAGCAGAAGTGAATGGGAATGCTAACAACGAATTGGAGCACAGGGTATAATGGAAACTGCACACGAGGATTTATATCGAGTTACCGCTTCGTGCTCTGCTGTCACAAGCTGCATCCTGCAGAGAGGCTGCGCTGTGCTGCTTGGCAGGCGCGGGGAGCAGGAGTTCCCTGCTCTGTCCAATTCCTGCAAGGCTCGCGTCTTCCCCAGTGCCGCGTGGGGCTGTGCATGGAGCAGGCGGGCGAAGGACGGGCACTGCTCTCGTGTAGCTTGGCTCCCCCGAGCTCCCTAGGTCAGCAGCCCTGGCTGTGCGTGCGTGGCTGCAGGAGAGCACCCTCTTGTCTCTCTGTCCAGCCCCTGCGCTGCCCAGGGAGGTGCACCGGGATATTTATCTGGCCGGGATGCGTTCGTGGGCTGAGCGGTGTCTGAGGGAAACTCACCAGGTGAGAACACTGAGTGTCAAGAATGACCTTGCTGGAGAAGTTGTCATAGTTAAACAATCTTCTTGTATCATGAGCACACTTTTACTGGATTTGTTACACTGCTTGTGACAATTAAATGAGCCTTATCTTTGCTTTTTCTGTCTTGTATCCAAGTTAAATAATTATTTCTGAAAGTGTAACTTTTCTTGTCTTTCTGTTGCCCAGTTGGGGGGGGAAAAAAAAAAACTTCTTTTAATTTTAAACTAAGAGTAGTTTCCTTCAAATATGCCTTCCCAAACAGTGACTTGAGAGCCCGGTAGCTTTGAGGTCTATGGGTGTGTGGATTGTGTCTTCTGTTTAAGGTTCTGTCTGCATTGGGCTGGAGTCTTTACTACAGAATATTTTGTGATTCTGGAGAGTACGGCCTTCATTAGTGCCTGGCTTGTTTTGGTTTTAGTTTCTGTTTGTGTTCGCAGTGAGTGAGGTAATGGTCTTTGTGGGTTTTCTGAAATTCTTTGCCTGTGTCTTTTAGGATTTGAGGGCATCTGCCTGGCATATCCTTCGAGTTGAACTTGTGGGTGATGCTGTGTTAGGTTCTTGACCAGGCTGAGTGCAGGTGTAGTTAGACCTTGTATGCTGCTGAGGATTGGCTAGTGGGAAGAGTGCAAAGGCCTGTTTGAGGCCACCTGTGCGTTCAGAAATTTGGGTTGGCTCAGGTTGCTCTGTTCTGAAGTGATAGCAAAGCTTTTTTTTTTTTTTAAGAGGTTTGCTGCTTCATGTATTGTGGTAAGTATGTCTGTGCTCTTGTGTAGCGAAGAACTGTAAAAATCCCATGCTTCCCTGGCACTCATTTGCTTTTATTCTCCTTTAGGACTTGACTGGCATAGAGTCCATGGACCAATGTCGTCACACACTGGAGCAGCACAACTGGAACATAGAGGTACTGCTTCAAATTAGCTTTGCAGTGGTTCCCAAGTGCCTGGACTAAACTGAGTGGTGGGAGTGGGGTTCCTCCCAATTAGACTTAATCTGTTAACCCCTGAATTTACACCAGTAACTTTCTATAACAGTATCTTGATATTGCTAGAGGGCTGGCTTCAGAAGCATGCGGCAGAGTTCTTACAGCTGCAAACAATCACTTGACTGGCACCGTGCACCTTCCTGCTGTGTGTGTGCATGCTGCCATGGAGAAGGTTTTCCATGCAGAAATGAGTACTGGTGTTTCCAGTTTGTAATGAGTTGTGCTTATGAAGTGCTGTGAGTCTGTGGATAAATAATGCCTACTGTTAGTGTCCAAAATATTAA
This sequence comes from Anseranas semipalmata, assembly GCA_013399115.1. NCBI lineage: Eukaryota > Metazoa > Chordata > Aves > Anseriformes > Anseranatidae > Anseranas > Anseranas semipalmata. The sequence goes on along the minus strand of VXAA01006251.1, from coordinate 145,811 downwards.
AAAAAAATAAAATAAAAAAAATGCTATCCTTAAATGTCTGAAATGTTCCTTTGCTCTTTCCTTGTTAAAGGCAGCTGTACAGGACCGACTGAATGAGCAAGAGGGTGTCCCAAGTGTCTTTAATCCACCCCCATCTCGGCCACTGCAGGTCAATACAGCTGACCACAGGATCTACAGCTATGTTGTCTCAAGGCCACAGCCAAGGGCAAGTTATCTTACAGTGGATTTTGTCTTACTACTTTGGTTACTCTGTGAACAACAGAATGGGCAAACAGGGAAAGGAGTTGTTTTCTTTGTATGCTGTTATCTCCTTTCTAAAAGGAGATTCTTTTGTCTTCTAAAAACAAAATGCAGAGCTATTCCTTCAGCTTCCGATATTACTGTCAATATTTTCTCCGTGGTGTAATTCACAGTATGAGACAACCTTTTCTGTGTCACAGAATGTCTTCCTGTGACATAGTGAAGCTTGTTGATTGGTTTGGTTGGAATGGAGGCAGAGTGATGGCAGTGATGATCTTTTGCTCTTTTTAGACCCCCTAAAAGGTATATTAGCTTGAATACTAAGTATTCAATTACTTGTATTCATGTTTCATGAACAAATTTGCATGTGCCCTTCTAAAACTCAGTGCTATTAATCCCTTTGTACAGTTAAGAAAATCAGCAGAGAGGAAAACTATTGCTTTTTGAACTAGTCACTGGTGCCAGTTTTCAGAAGTGTCATGTTGAATTCTGAATGAGCCATGTCGATCACTTAAATTTTATTCAACTTCTCTAGAGACATGAAATGTTGTTGAGTTTTTTTGTGATGGTTGGAGCCTTTATTACTTCCCTGTATGCATGTATGTTTGCTGGTGGACACGTGGCTTTCGTGGGCCTGTTCCTGCATTGGAGACTATTCTAATTCTTTGTTTGTAATTGCAGGGCCTGTTAGGATGGGGTTACTACTTCATGATGCTTCCATTCCGATTTACCTATTACACATTACTTGATATATTTAGGTAAGTATTTTTTGTGCTGACTCATGTATTGATTGCATCAAGGCACACTCTAGCTTAGATTTGGCTGTACCTCTGTCACTTGGATCTCTTTAAGTCCAATGACAGATTTGTCTTTCCATTTGTTTGTTCAACTGGTTTTATCTGTAGCTTTGTAAAGTTCCTACGCTGTTTGGCAAGAAATAAATCTTATTGCAGAGAAAATGAGTGCTTTGTGGCTTTGTAAGTGAAATATTTAATTGGAGTTTAAACTTCACATGGCTTTACAGTTTGAGTGCCATGCAAAGGGGACACAAAAGGCAGTGTCGAGCTGTGTCCCATTGGGCTAGGCTCCAGGTTAACCAGTCCTAATCCCTTTATGTTACTTGGCAAAACCTAAACTGTAAACACAGTTGCCTTTCCCCTCTGGTGTCTGTAGCTGTTTCTGCCTTTACTGCCCCAAAGGGCCAGTTCATCTTGTCTCCTTGTAGAATTGATAGAGAGAAAAGGGAATGTTGAAAGGTGGTGACTATCGAGCAGTTTGTTTTAGCTTCTTCCCTTGTTGTATTATTTCTTCCCTTAAAGTCTTTTTCAAAGTTCAGTATAACTTCTATGCATTGATTTAAAAACTAAACAAGGGTGATACCTGCCATTTAATTAAGCTTTTTCAGCCTCATAGGAATGACTGTTTCTTCTGTCTTCATTGTGTAGTGTTGTCTTTCTGCAACTCTTTGCACTCTGGAATTGTTAGCCTTGGGATAGCAGAAATGCAGTTTTTAATGTTATCTGGACAGAACTGTGCGGCTTTTAACAGCCCACCTCCAACTAAGTTCCTCAAAACTCTCATTGTTGGTATGGCTTATGCCTAATGCTTCAGAGGAAGTTGAAACTGTTAATCGTAAAACTCAGATATCTGCTGGTGTCTGCAATGAGATAATATTTGACTGGGGCTTTTCTGTTGCAGTGGTATCAGTTTGGAGCAGGTGGCAGTTTGGGATGTAATTATAAATGTTCAAGGGGCTCAGCTGTGACGTTTTTCCTTCCTATGAATGCCAGTGATTGTTTGTGGAAAAGAAAAAACTGTTCTTCAGAAAGTCAGTAAGCTGAATTTCCAGTGTCCTTTTCTTCCTTCCTAGGTTTGCTCTGCGTTTTATACGCCCTGATCCTCGTAGTCGGGTCACTGACCCAGTGGGTGACATTATTTCATTTATTCATATGTTTGAGGAAAAATATGGGAGGATACACCCTGTCTTCTACCAGGGAACTTACAGCCAGGTCAGTGTCACGTGTTGGTGTAGAGATACTGGGGTGATGGAGAGTGGGGATTTTGCTGAATGTATTGGGGCCTACATGGCAAAACCACTTTTCATCAAAGTCCAGTGTTTTTTGTCTCCAAACTCTGTAACAGGGTACTGGAGAGCTAGTGAACAAGTGTATTAGAAAACCAGTGTCTGCCAGGCTTGATGACATGCCAAGTCTGCAAAGTTGGAAAGCAAAGCTGCTCTGACTGTTCCTCGACCGTCTGTATGGTTCTGTAGCCAACAGCTATTCTTTGTAATCCCGCCTTTGTTTTTGTAAACTGATGCGGTGTGCCAAAGTCTGTCCTTCTGTTCACCAAATTGGGATTGACTGCATGGGCTTGTATCATAATGCAACTCCAGAACTTGGTGCAAGACCTCAAAATTGAAAGAGGGAGCCGCTGAAGAAGGAATGTGAGGTGAGAGTTCCAAATGCTAGGTCTGGGCTGATGGTGCCCTCTGTTGAAGAGGGACATCCCCGTGGGTACTGCCTTGTCTGCAGCTTCTTTCAACCTGGCCAGGAGAAGGGCATCCTGCAGAGTGTCCCAGTAGACAGTTGGATCAGCTCTGCTTCCCAAGTGCCAAAGACGAATGTGGAGTCTGTATCTGTTCCATGCTGCACAGTGATGGAGCATGCTGCCTCCACAGCTCTTCTAGGCCCCTCTGTCTTGCCTAGAGTCCAAACAGAAAAACCATGGAATGGTTAGGCTACCAAAACTCAGTGCCAGTAAAACAGGCAGCCTATTCTGCACTTACTGTGTGGTCTTGTTAAGAAATGCTCTTGGGTAGGTGGAATCCAGAGACTACGGATGCAAAAAGTTTTGTTGTTTTTTGTTTTGTTGGGGCCTGCAGCATTATTGAGTTGGCCTTTTTTAGTAGCATTTTCATTTGATGTGGTCTGAAGATTACATCCTGTACAGGCTAGAGTGGAAAGCTCAGCCTTACCTGCTGTGGGTCGGAGGGATGAAGGAGGGTTCTCCACTGCCAGCTGAGTCTGGTGGGGAGGTTTGGGGGGTGGCAACGCGCCCGGTTGTGTACCTTGGCCTGCTCTGAGTTCTGTGTTCTTCAAAGCCACATCCTGAAAGGAGCGTGGGAGAGCATAATCATAGCCCTCTTAAATGAGGGTTGAGTCGCAAGGTCTGGTAGGCTCGTACTTCATTTGCTGCCTCATTAAAACCAGTTAGTGGCAGAGTAATGGCCCAGGTAAATGTTGCCGAGCTGTTTCACACAAGTCTTGTGGGTGCTGCTTTCCCTTTAACTTTTACTTCCTCTGCTCTTATGCCAAGGCACTGAATGATGCCAAGCGGGAGCTGCGCTTCCTGTTGGTTTATCTTCATGGAGATGACCACCAAGACACAGATGAATTCTGCCGGTAGGTAGGAGAGTTTTCCAAATTGTTGTCCTTGAGCTTTAAATGCAGATTCACTCACATGATCTCTTCTCATCCCCTAGCAATACGCTGTGCGTACCTGAGGTGATCACCCTCATAAACACTAGAATGCTCTTCTGGGCTTGTTCCACCAATAAACCAGAGGGATACAGAGGTGAGTGTGTCCCTCCTGGGCTTTACCTTATACCTTTCAGTCTCTGGAACAATCCAAATGCTCTTTGATGAATTTACATGTTTGAAATGCTCCGTTGGTTTTTGTGCAAGCAGATGAGAGATCATCACAGGACTGCATGGGAAAATACATGCTGGTTTTTGTGTGATATCTCAGAGGGCCTTTTTGGAGCTGGGGAATACCTTCTGCTCTTAACCTCAACTGTTCCATATGTTTCTGGGCAGTCCTAGATGCATGCTCTTTGCTGGGGGCATTCAAGCTGTTTTCAGTGGCTTGTTAATGGGAGTTGGTGGGTGTGTGCTGAGGGCTAAACTGAATGTAGAAACAAGTATCTAACTAGCAGCGCTCTTAACACAGGTTCGCATTATGCCTGAGGCCAGGAGTGACTTGTTAGGTGCATTCTTTCCCTTTCTGAGACAAGCATCTTTACTCCACACCCAGTCTCTCTGTCTCCTCAAAAGTCCACAATGAGCTCTTTTTAAGTACTGTCTTGCCAGGGCTGTTGATACCTGGTCTGCCAGCATTTATGGTAGTGTTTTGCTCCAAATGGAACCTTTTCCCAAAGTTCTGCTCGTGCCTCCTATGTTTCTTCTGAACCCTCCTGGTTCATGGCAAGAGGCTAGGAGTTCTGCTGCTAAATCTGGATCATCTCTTTGTTCATAGTTCTGCTACCAGCTATCAACAGCTTGAAAGAATGGCTTTCTAAGCCAGCCTTCTTCTACTTACTGCTGTTTCAGTGCTGCAAGACTTTAGAGTTACAGTCTAGAAAAGAGGTGAGAGGGACTGGGGCCTCATGTAGTCCATGGGGTGCTCAGATTTAGTTTGGAAGACTCTGTCAGTAATGACAGTTCTGAGTTGTGTGACGTGCTGTGCATGTTTTGAGGAGGTGGTGGTCAGCTGTAGGGAGGGTTTGCATGCCATTAGTCATAGATGAAAACTGAACTTAAAAGCCCCTGACCTGTTCCATTCCCTGCCTCAAGACAGAGTCTGCCTCTGGCAGAAATGATCTAATTTTCTTCTGAAATGTCCAGGATGGACACTTCCCCTTGACAGTATCTTCCAGAGTCTGGCCATCCTTAATATGAGCAAGTGCTTCTCTGTGTTTAACCTGTGTTTCTCATTCTACAGTTTAAACGCAGGCTCTTTGTCCCATTCTGAACGGACATTTGGAGCAATTTATTTCCATCTGCTCACATTCAAGAACCTTTTTGGGTACTTGAAAGCTTTTTATCCCCTGTGTGTCTATGTTCCAAGTCACCTCCTTGCTCTGCTAACTTACGGGGTTTCAGTTGGCAAAATAGAGCCTGTGGCCTTTTCTGCCTTGGAAGAGATAATGGCTGTGGAAGCTGCTTTCCTAGGCCCTTGGTGATGAAAGTATTTGTGCTGTAACCCTTGCTGATCCTTCTGGAAGGGATGATGATTGTGCCTACATTCCAGTCTCCCAGGCTCTGCGAGAGAACACATACCCGTTCCTGGCTGTGATTATGCTGAAAGATCGCAGAATGACAGTAGTTGGGCGGCTAGAAGGCCTCATCCAGGCTGATGACCTCATTAATCAACTGATGTTCATCATGGATGCCAACCAGACGTACCTGGTGTCTGAACGCCTGGAAAGGTATGATAGGACCTGAGCTCCAGTAATGCAGACCTTGTGGAGGTAGACTCTGCTCAGCCCCCTTCCTCCCTCCAGATGCCATATGTAGGCACGCAGGTCACATCTCCAGTTCTGTAACACAGCCCATGGTCTCTCCTCTTCCCAGTGGGAGCACTGGTCTATAAATTCAGGACACCCTATAGCCGGGGAGTTGGATGTGTTGTCCATACAGGCCTGCTACTGAAAGGTGAGGCTGACTGCTCAACTGTTTTCTGCAGCTGGAGCAAACCTGTAGCTTGCTGGAGCTGCAGGGAGAGTTTGGAAATAGCCATAGGAGCCAAGTGGGAGGGAAGGCACTGCCGGAGAGCTGGTGTCTGTAGCCAGCTGGTGGTCCAGTGGTGCTGCCTAGGCTGGCCGTCCTCAATCTGATGGCATTTGCTGCATTGTTGCTGGTGCCTTGCTGACATGAGCTCCTGATACCTCCACAGGGATTTGCAGACTGTGTCCAAGGTAGCACGTCACCTTCTGGTCTCCTGTCTGTCCCTTCTCTGTGGGGAATCCCGTAACGCATTTTGATGCTCCTGGCTTCTAAAATGTACAAGGAGTTATCTGATGGAGATAACTCCACAAAGGAGTGTCAAGTGTGATGCTGAAATCCTAGGCACTGCTTATGTGCCGTCTGTCCACTCTGTCAGGCTGCAGTGGGTGAGAAGTCTTTTTGTTCAGTTCATTTCCACTCAACCTAAGGAAACAGTTTGTGTGCTGGGGACTGTAGGGGCTCAGCTTGCCTTCTAGGAGCTTGTGGTACTCTGCACTCTAGGTGAGGTACTACCTGATGTGTGCGCTCTCAGGAGTTCAAGGCTGTACCTGCACCCTCAGGTCTGCCATCAGCCTGCCTCGCCTTCACTTTGGGGCCTACCAGCCCTGACCACTCCCTGCTCACCTTTGCAGGGAAGAGAGGAACCAAACCCAAGTACTGAGGCAGCAGCAGGATGAGGCGTATTTGGCATCCTTGCGTGCAGACCAGGAAAAGGAGCGCAAGAAGAAGGAGGAACGGGAGAGAAAGAAGAAGAAGGAGGAGGAAGTACAGCAGCAAAAACTAGCAGAGGAGAGACGACGACAGGTGAGAGCAAACTGCTGGAGACACTGCTGTGCTCCTCTGGATGCTCACAGCGTGTAGGAGCAGTGCATGCAGTAGGGTTTTCCTGTCAGACTGGAGTTGCTTGTCTTCCTTGGGGCTTGCACGTCCTCCAAGCCTCCTGGAGCAGCTGTGCTGCAAGGGACAAGTATAAAGGTCAGCTCAGTGCCTGCCCATTGCTCCTGCTGCCCCCTTACTTTGCAGACGCTGCAGGAGGAGAAGGAGCGGAAGTCAGAATGCCTTCCTCCCGAGCCACATCCGGATGACCCAGAGAGCGTTAAGATCATTTTCAAGCTGCCTAACGATTCCAGAGTGGAGCGGCGATTCCACTTCACACAGTCATTGACGGTGAGCTTGGGGCAGAGCTGACAGGCTTCCTAGAGTGGAAGAGGGTTGAAAATTCTACAGGTGGCTCAGCAAAGCTTTGGTTTCATTGGCTTTTGCCAAATGATGACCTTTGCCTAGAGCCTTAGCAGGCAGAGTTGTTCCTGGGAAAGGAGGGTGTCTTTGGACCTGGTCTCTCCAATTTGAAAGAGAAAGATCGCAGGAAAAAATGGAACAAACATACCCTTTTGAATAGCTGAGACTCTTGTTGCTCCCTGTTAAATTAGGGGATGTAGGAAAAGCAAGAAACAGTACTCCCTGGGTATTTTGTGACAAGTCCAGTTTCATGCATACTAAGAAGATGGCTGTTTTGTGTCTACAATGCAGTGATGGTGCAAATTTGCTGATTTAACCCCTCCCCTGTGTGATACCATGGATGCAGTCTGGCTGTGTCATTGCTCCCCCGGCTGGCAGTCATTTCTGTGCTTCTTTCCCAGGTGATCCACGACTTCCTGTTCTCCCTGAAAGAAAGCCCTGAAAAGTTCCAGATTGAAGCCAACTTCCCTCGCCGTGTCCTGCCCTGCCTCCCTACAGAGGAGTGGCCCAACCCACCCACGCTGCAGGAGGCCGGACTCAGCCACACGGAAGTCCTCTTTGTGCAGGACCTCACGGACGATTGACACTTTTCCAGCAGACAAATTGGAAGAGAAATTCATATTATTATAATACAATATTTTTTTTAAAAGACTGCGTACAAACAAGGGATCAGAGACCACGTCGCCTGTGCCAGCTGTGCTGTGTTGTGCGCACTGGCGAGAGGAAGTGTGTGCACGTCCTCACACACCCATGTACACAGCTATGCCCTACACTTGGAGGGCAGAGAGGGAGGGGATCGGGTGTTGCCCCTCCGCCCTCCCTGGGGAAGAACAGGAATGGCAGCTCTCGGTGATTATTGCTTTTATTGACGATAATAATAAAACCCCAACAACCTGACATCTTGTGAAGATTTGATACTCTGCTGCTCCTGACAGCCAGAAGACCAGGCACCTGAATGTGCTGGGAGTAGGGTGGGGGAAAGGGCTGGACAGAATTTCTTCAGCTTCCCTCTATGTATAAATACCTTTCTTTTAATATTTCTCTTGCTTTGTAATGACCAAAGGAGAATGGGGTTGACTATAGTATTAACTTTTTGATAAAGAGCTGGTTCGATTCTTACCCGTGTGGGATCTTGCCCAGGGTTCTTAGCCTGCGTAGTGTAATAAACTCTGCCTCTAGCATGTCTGTGCCGATGCTTTCTGCTTGTGCCACACGCAGTGGTGCTGCCCAGCTGGAACTGAGCACTGGGGAGGGGGTTTCAGCTGCTGTGGTTCTATGGCTACTGCTCCCAGCATCATGGGTTTGCTCAACTTCTGGCCTGGTTTGAGGCCAGCTCTCTGAATGGGGTATTTTGTGACAGCAGAGCTGCTCCAGTAAGACAAACACAGTGTGTACAGCACAGGGAAGGCAGTGTTGGGATTGCGGTGGCCCTGCTGCTTGGGGCATGAATGTCTTGAGCTGAGGTTGGGTGGAAGGGAGAGCTCCCCTCCTTCGCTTGGGGGCAACCCTCCTGGATCGAGGTGGAGGAGGACACCCCTGATGCGGTGTGGAGAAGGGGAGGCTGTAAATCTCTGCTCTCCAAGAGGCTTTTTGTCAGTGGGGCTGCTGACAAGGGGGAAGTGACAGGAGCCTGTTCCTTCCCTACACCTATCTCCCAGTCACTGGTCGGAGCAGGGGGCTATGGTGTGTCACCTGGTGCAGTGCCCACGCCTGCCTGCAGCACTGAGGGGAGAAGGGGGCCCCTTCACCCCCCTTCCCACTCACACTTCTGAAGGGTGCAAGCTGCTGTAAGGCAGCCCCCTTCCCTGGTGCCTCCACAGCCTCGCATGCCCCCTTCAGCAGGGAGAGTGCTTCCACCTTCTTCCCTGAGGAAAAGCTGTTGCCTTTCCGGCCACGGAGCCCAGGGGAGCAGCAACCCTGCCCTCGGCCCCGGGGTGCTGCAGCTCCTGTCCCCGGCAGGGCGGGCGCGCTCTCCTCAGACCCCCTGCCCGCCCAGCTGAGCCGGGGGAGCCTGGGGCCACCTCAGCCCCCAGGCCCACGCCGAGACAAGAGCCGGGGCACAGCGCCTTGGTATACATCATACATTTATTAGTGAATATCCCTCTCAAAATCAGCCACAACATTAAAAAAAATAATGATTGCACTACTTGGTCAAGCAGAACTAGCAACTTTCATTTTAAAAAAAGTACAAATCTGTTAAAAATTTCAATCAGTATAATACACATATATATAATACAACATACTAGTTATGTTAAATGCTACAAAACCAATATGATTCCAATGGAATGGAAAAAAAACAAACACTTTTAGAGCTTTAAGAACCTTTTTTTTCTATATATTAGCCTTTTTTCAAATACATACATGGGAAAAATGAGGTAACTGTAAAATGTGCAAGTAACAGAGNTTCCGGGGAGCCGCAGGGCCGCGGCGCTCCCACCGGAGGGCCCGGGGACTGGTATAATAGAACAGTAAACAGTCCACTATCCCACCACAGGAAATCATTGGTAAACAGTGGTATCTACAGCGCAGTCAGCAATCACAAACACCCTAAATAATTGTTTTTTTTTTAGTATTTTTTTTTTTTGTCTTTTGTCTTTTTTTAAATGATACTTTTAGCTGCTCATTGGAATAAATTCTGCAGCACACGAGCTGTGAGCTTTCGAGTCGCCGTCAAAGGACCGTAAGGCTTTCCTGGCTCCCTGGGCACCGCGAGGGCGGGAGGGGAGGAGGGGGCGTCTCCGGGGCGCGAGGCCGCCGCGCGGCACGGGGACTCCTTTGGTTATCTGTCACTGAGCGAGGGACGGGGAAGGGGCTGGGGTCCTGCCCAGGGGGCACCGAGCCCAGCGGTGCCAGCGCCCGCGGCACGGCGGAGCTGGTGGCGCCAGGGCGGAGCCCCCCGGCCTCGACCTTGTCTATGGAGGGCAGCCGTCGGATTGGCTGGGAAAAGGAGGCAAAGGGGAGCCAACCAATAGCAACACGCCGCTCGCTTCCCCCCCACACCCCATGCCAACTGGCTGGGTGGAGACCGGCGCCAGCCCAGCGGCACACCGATTG
>VXAA01006251.1:107117-119873 GCA_013399115.1 Anseranas semipalmata | reverse complement strand
GACGGGGTTGGGGTTGGGGTTGCAGATGGGGACAGGAATGGGAAGAGGGCTGGGGCTGGGGCTGGGGATGGGAGTGGAGACGGGGAGAGGGTCTGGGCTTGGGGATGGGGATAGGATGGGGACAAGGATGGGGACCTGGATGGGGATAGGGACAGGGATAGGGGATGCTTGGGGATGTCTCAGGCCAGCCCTTGAGAGGTTTGGGGGACATCTTGGGACAGCCCAGGGTTGTTTTGCTGTGGGATGGCCTGCACCAGCCCTGGGGAGCTTGGGGGGGATCCCAGGCCAGCCTTTGCAGGGCATGGGGTTATCCTGGACCAGCCCTGGAGGGTTTCACTGGGGGAGTCCCAGGCTGGCCCCCTTCCCCTGGCCTCGGTGTGGGGTGAGACAGGGACCTCAGAGCACGCTGGGAGTCCTGGGGGACCACGGAGCTGCCTGGACACCCTGACCCCTTGGGTCCCCACTGGTGAATAGAGATGAAGGGGGCCAGGGCCACACAGGCAGGGGTCCTGTGGGCCCCAGGACTGGCCGTGCCCATGCTCCCCCGCCTCCCAGCCCTCTTCTGCCTGAGCAGAGCTGCACAATCCGCCCTTGTCCCCAGCGGGTCCAAAGTAGGTCAGGGAGGCTGGGCTGAGCCCCCTGGGCCACCCTGGGGAGGGGAGTTCACGGGGGGGCCCACAGGGCCCCAGGCACCCGCCCCAGTCACTGCTTCACTGGGTTTGTGCCCACCCCTGTCCTGGTGAGACCCCGGTGCCTCCAACCGAGGGGATGCCGGGCATCTCCCCACCCCCTGCCCAGTCCCCAGGAGCAGTTTGGGGTCCCTGTGCACCCCCACAGGCTCTGCCCTGCTCCGGGACACCAGAGTCCTTGGGGTGCCGGTTGGGGTGGCCAAGTCATGGGGACAGCACCCAGCACGGGGGGGGCGAGGGGCTGCGGCTGGGCTGGAGCTGGGCTGCGGGTGATGAGCACCAGAGAGGAGGAAGGAGAGAGAGAGATTTCTCACCCCTTAATTGCAGTTAATCATTGATGAACTTGTTTACAGCAGGAGGCAAAGGTCTCCGGTGGTGTCAGGGTGCGAGCGGAGCGCAGCCCGCCCGGCAGCATCCCCAACCAGACAGCCGCAGGTAAGGGATGCCGGCCCCGGCCCCAGCCCCCAGGGGTGACATGGTCCAGCAAGGGGGTGGCAGGGGGGGTCTGCCAGAGGGGATGAGCTGTGGGGCTGCCCACAGGCTGTGGCACAAGGAGGGGGACGCCGTGGTGGTGTCACAGCTTGCTCCTGGGCTCCAAGCACTGCTTGGGGAGACCCTGGAGCGATGGAGCCTCCAGCTGTGCCCAGGAGCAGGTCCTGGGGCCCCCAAACACCCCCGTGGTCACCAGCACCCAGAGGCCAACCCTGTCCCATGCACCGTGTCCCCTCGGAGCCTGTCCGCAGGCTCCCACGGGACCTGGCACCCTGGTGAGCACAAGTCCCATCCCAGGCTCTCCCCGGTGGGAGCTGCCACCCGTGGGCGCAGGGGGCTCGGGGAGCGCCCGGGACGTGCCCCAGGTTCTCCGCTGTGTGCCGCAGGCTCCCGGCAGGATGGCATGGCGCTCGCTGCTGCTGCTCCCCTTCCTCCTGGCGGCAGGTGAGGACTTTGTTCAGTGCGGGCAAGGGCTGGGGGGAGGCTCTGGAGCCGCTTTCTGCCCCCGCAATGCGTGATCCTATTTCCCTGGGGGCAGCTGAGACCCCCAGAAGAGCTGCCCACCCTATGGGCACCCCCTCAGAGCCCCGGTGGCGATGGTGGCACCTTGGGGCAGGGCTGGGCGGTGGGGACGGCACCCAGGGCGGGCAGGGGGCTGCCGCTGGAGGACAAGGGGGTGGGAGGCGTGGGGTGAGGAAGGAGAGGAGGAAGGGGGAGATGGGTTCCCGTGTGCTCAGCTCACGTCCTCCTTGTAGCTTCAGGCAACACAGCCCCCTTCTTCAACATGACCATCGTGTACGTGCCCGAGGACCTGCAGATAGGTGAGCAGGCAGCCTCGGGGAGGCTGCGGGGAACAGGAGGAGAGGCCGGCCAGGGCTGACGCTGCCCTTGTCCCCAGGCGAGGTTGCTTTCCAGCTGACAGCCATTGACCTGGATGGGGACACGCTCACCTACAGCATCAGTGGGACGGATGCCTTCTACTTCTCTGTCAGTGAACAGACAGGCGAAGTGAGGCTGAAGAACCTCTTGGACCGCGAGGTGAGGGCACGGACCGTGCTGCTCCACCTGGCCCTGCCTCTGTCGCAGTGACGGCGCGATGGGGACAGACGGCAGAGCCCCAGGTGTCCAAGGATCGAGCTCTGCATGGCCCTGACCAAGCCCTGCCTTGTCTCCCCAGTCCCAGGCCAGGCTCACCATCACCGTCACGGTGTCCGACAACATCAATGAAGCAGTGAGTGCTGGGGGACGGGGAGGGGCAGCGGGGGCTCAGTGGGGCCATGGAAGATGCTCGCTGGGGCCAGGACTGGGCAGGCTTTGCCCAGGGGTTGGGTGATGCTGGCTGGCTCCGGAGCTCTGCCGGGCACCGTGTTCCTCACCCAACCCTGCCCCTGGCAGTTCCCCAAAAAGCTGACGATCATCGTGGAGGACCGCAATGACAACGCCCCGGTTTTCCAGAACCTGCCGTACGAAACCTCCATCCCTGAGGTACCTCCCCGGCACCTTGCAGCCCCACGGGCAGCGGGGCAGGGGTGCTGGGTGGTTCCCACTGCATGGGTGTGCCTGGGCGTGCGGTGACGGCATGCCTGGGTGTGCGGTGACGGTGTTCCCAGCGGGCTGTTCCTGGCGGATACCTCTGTGACAGCCCCGGGGCGCTGGTGCACGCTGGGACTCTGCCCTTGCCATCAGGGAGTGCCCACGGTGCCACTCAGCCCAGGGCAGGGTGAGGCCAGCTCGGGGTACAGATGGGGTGCGGGGCTGAGCCCAACCCCCTCCAGCAGCCCCTGCGTTGGGGTGCAGCCCCCTGCTCCTGGGGAGCCCTGGGGAAGGGAGGTGGGTGGGATGCAGCCCGAGCAAGGGCAGAGCTCATCCCTGCATGGCCGTGGGGCCAGGGGACCCCAAAATGGGGCCGGCAGGGGCCGGGCTCAGCACCCCAGCCCTGCCGTCCCGCGTGATGCCACCACTGCCCATCCGTGTGCCCAGAACACGACAGCAGGCAGCATCATCTACGCCGTGTTTGCCAACGACACCGACACTGGGGATGCCGCCAAAGTCAGCTACAGCATCCAGGAGGTGAGCACCACGGCTGGGCCCCAGCACCCTGTCACTGTCCCAGCGGGGGGCTCCGTGTGCTGGGGCCTGGGGGGCCGGGAGGGTGCCTGGGGTCCCAGGACCCCCCCCATCAATTGCTCTGCCCCACTGTGAAGACCACGTGAGCCTGCACCATGGCACCAAGGAGGGGCTCCCTATGGGCCAAGCCTGGCAGAAGTGGGGGGGTTGAGCCCCCCCTCTCCGCTGGGACCCCTCTGCTCCCTGACACGGGGTGATGTCCCCTGCCCAGGTGATCCCAGACAACGCGAAGAACCTCTTGCTCTTCTACATCCTGCCCAACGGGAGCGTGGTGCTCAACGGCTCGCTGGACTATGCCACCAACACCTTCTACCAGCTGAGGATCCTCGCCCAGGTGGGGGACAGCGCGGCCAGGGCGTGGGGGCGGCAGGGAAGGCTGCCACGGGACTAACGGGCCCTCTGCCCCCAGGACGGCGGGGGGCTGCTGCACGGGGTGATGACCATCCAGAACAGCACCACCTACCTGTCCATCACCGTCCTCGACCTGCCCAACCTGGACCCGCGGTTCCTCAACGAGCCCTACTCTGGCTCCGTGCCCGAGAACTGCCCGCTGGTGAGGAGCCCGCCCGCCCCGGTGGCATGGGGCTGGAGGTGTCCCCAGGTCCTGCCCTGATGGCTGTGTCCCCGCAGGGCACCTCTGTGCTGACCGTCACCGCCATGGACAGAGACACGGGGGTGAACGATGAGATCTTCTACAGCATCGCCAGTGAGCGAGGGTGGGGCAGGGAGGGGTGGGCACGAAGGTGACCGGGCAGCACCTGGGGACCATGCCCAAGCCCCCAGCAGCCGCGCTGGAGGCAGAGGGTCGGGTCTGCCTTCCCCACTGGCTGCATCTGGCTCCTGCTGTCCCCTCGCCCTAGATGCCAGCGTCCCCTTTGCCATCAACACCATGACGGGCACCATCACCGTCAGTGAGATGCTGGACCGCGAGCAGCTGCCAAGCGAGGAGGTGCTGCTGGAAGTCCAGGTGAGTGGGAGGCAGCAAGGCCAGCCCCATCCTCTTCCTCCTCCTGGCACTGCCTGACCCACTCCCTCTTCCTGCCCAGGCACGTGAGAAGAACCTGAACATCTATGGCATGGTGGCCCAGGCCAGCACGCTGGTGACACTCTTGGTGACCGATGTCAATGACAACAAGCCCCACTTCTACCAGTGCTCCCTCCCCAACTGCAACTTCACCAATGCCCAGAGCAACTTCACGGGCGACATCATCGAGCACTCCTCCTCCAAAGTGCCCGTGTCCAACCTCACCATTGTCGCACAGGACCCGGACAAGGTGGGGACCCGTCCCTGGGGCTGGGCTGTGCTGGGGCTGCCTGCCCCAGCTGCTCCAGCACCCTCACCCCGTGCCTCCCTCCCCGGCAGGGCGTCAACGGCACTTTCGAGCTGTACCTGCAGGGTGCGGGTGCCAGCGCCTTCACCGTCTCCCCCACAAAGATTGTGGGCACGGGGGAGGTCCAGATCCTCGTGCAAGACCCATCTGCTGTGGACTACGAGATAAGCCACGTCATGGTGGTGCAGGTGGGACCCGCTTGCCGTGGGGACAGTCCTTGCTCCCTGCATGTGTGGGGACACAGCAGGGACACAACCCTTCTCCTGCAGCCTTCTGAAGCAAAAGCAGAGCGTGGCTCTGCCCTGGCAGCTTGTTTGGTTCAGGGGAGCTGGGCCAGAGTGTGACAGGTCTCTCTGCCATGCCTGGGGACCCATGCGAGACGCTGTCGCTTCTCCACCCTGCAGCTCATCGCTAACGACATGGGGAACCCCACGGACTGCTGCTCCACGGCCACCGTGACCATCAACCTCATCGACACCAACGACCACACCCCCGAGTTCCCCCAGAGCACCTACAACCTGAGCGTGATGGAGAACAGCCCTGCGGGCACCGTCGTCGCCCCCAACATCACGGTCAGGCGCTGGGCAGGGCAGGGCACAGCTTGCGTCCCCCGGTGCAGGTCACCAGCAGAGACATTGGTGTGAGGAGGAAGGTGCCAGCAGGGTGGGGGACCCTGCGCCCTTCAAGGCCACGTTTTTGGGGTGCTCATTGCCCACAGCCGGTGCCCCAGATTCACCACCACCCTGGGGGCTGAAGCAGATTCTCCTGATGTTTCCTCCTCCCTTTCAGGCTTACGATCCGGATAGCGGTGCCGGTGGCCAGATCACCTACCAGCTGCTCCCGGAGAGCATGTACGTGGGGACACAGCCGGGGGGGCCGGGGGGTGCTGCCTGCCCTAGGCTGGAGCCCCGGTGATGGGCCCGTGTGTGCCGCAGCCGCGAAATCTTCACGGTGAACGCCACGAGTGGGGCAGTGCTGGTGAGGAACGGGAGCTTTCTGGACCGGGAGACTCGCTCCATCTACTACGCCAACCTCCAGGCCAAGGATGGGGGCAACCTGGTGGGCATCACGCTGCTGGACATCACCGTGCTGGATGAGAATGACAACGCGCCCATCGTCACCGGCTCCTACTTCATCTCCGTGGACGAGGGGCAGAATGTGAGCACGCAGATCAAGGTAGGTGCCAGGTGGAGAGGACAACCTGGGGGCTGTCAGCAAGGAGTCGGGGACTGTCCCGAGGTGTGGACAGCCCCGTTCCAGCCCCCCCGTGCTCTCTTTTCAGGCCATCGACAATGACGAGGAGGACACCCCCAACAGCAAGCTGGGCTTCAGGATCCTGCCAGGGCTGTTCAGCAACAACTTCACCATCAACGAGACCACAGGTCAGATACACAGCACGGAGCCGCTGGACCGAGAGGCCCTGGACGACGAGGAGGGGCAGCTGGTGGTGACAGTGGAGGTGTACGACCACGGGGTGCCGCAGCTCAGCACCCTGGTGAACGTCACCATCACTGTGGGGGTGAGCCCTGGGCACAGCGGGGTCAGGCAGATGCAGAGGTGGCACCTGGCTGTGGCACCGCGTCCCCAGGTGCCACAGTTGACGCAGGGAGGCAGGAGAGGGCTTCTGTGCCTCCTGCCTGCGGGGAGGCAGGTGTCTGCGCTCCTGTCCCTCGCCTGGTGCCGGACCCCTCGTCTCCTTGCATGGTGACACTCAGGGGCTTCGTCTCCCACAGGACATCAACGACAACATGCCCGTGTTCCTCAGCCAGTCCTATGAGTTCTTCGTCTTTGAAAGCTCTCCAGGTAGAAGCTGCGTGGACAGGCTGCGTGACAAACGGTGGCCCGGGGTCAGCGCCTGCTGGCCACTGAGTGCCTGTCTCCATCTGCAGGGTCCTTCGTGGGTGACGTTGTGGCCACGGATGCTGACAAGACGGAGATCAATTCCCGCATCTCCTTCCTGCTGCAGAGGGTCAGTGGCTCCAGCAACTTCTTGATCCGCTCGTCCCGCCTGGGGCCAGGCAACTACGGTGGGCGGCTGTTCCTGGACCCCGACACGTCCATAGACTACGACACCCTGCAGCAGAAGTTCTTCTCCCTGGTGGTGCTGGCGGAGAACACGGCCGCGGACAGCACCGGGAACACTGCCAGCGTCCCGGTGACAGTCCACATCCTTGACATCAACGATGAGCCCCCCACCATCCTGCCGGACTCGCTGCAGGACGTGAGCGTGAGCGAGAACAGCACGCAGCTGGGTCTGGTCCACACTGTGGTCGCCTCCGACCAGGACACCAACCACTCGCTGGTCTTCGAGGAGCTGGAGGTCACCTGCTTTAAGGACACGAGAAGTGCCGGGGAGGTGTGCTGGGACTGGTTCGTGCTGCTGCCCAACGGCTCGGTGCTGGTGAACAGCTCAGAGATCGACTTCGAGCTGTGCGACACGGTGCTGCTGTTGCTGCGGGCTGAAGACCTCTACACCGAGATAGGCACCCCCTACAGCCAAAACGGTACATACAGCACCCGCACCCCTCACCGGGACCGGGGCAGGGAGGGACGTGGGACCTGCAGCTCCTGCCTCCCCGGTGGAGCCGCACAGGGCAGGGTGATGGAGGGAGGGTGTCCCCGGCTCTCTGGTCCCTGCCACAGGGACCTTAGCCCGCTGGGAGGAAGGGGCTCCCAGGGGACGCAGAGCGGGGGTGACCAGTGCTCTGCATTTGGGACTTTTGGCAGAAACCCTGAAGATCCTCATCACGGATATAAACGACAATGCGCCGGTCTTCCTGCCCATCTCTGGGACCTTCGGTGAGCAGCCGGGCTTGGGACGCAGCGTCTGGGGGCTGCTCTCCATGCCCACGCGTGCACGGTGTGTGCGGCACGGCTCTGCCCGGCTCCCGAGCCAGGGCAGGGCTGCGAGCAGAGCGGGCTCCGGGCTGGGATCGCTTGGTGCTCTCCACGAAGGGCAGCGCGGGGTGCTCGGGGCTCTGCCCGTGCTGCTGAGCCCAGGGGTGCGCGGTGCCCGGGGGCTGCAGCGTGACCGTGCTGTCCGCCTGTCTGTCCCCCGCAGTGGTCGTCCCCGAAATCTCTCCTGTGGACCTGCAAGTGGCTACAGTGAGGGTGAGGAGCTGCGTGCACACTCCTGGGGAGCAGGGCTCGCCCATCCCCGCCACGGGCAGGAGGCGAGCTGTGACCGTCCGTGCTCCTGCCACGCTTTGTCCCCGCAGGCCACAGATGCTGACATGGAGCTCGCAGGAACAATCACCTTCTCCATCGTCAGCGTGGTGCATGTGGGGGACAACGGGGTCAACCGGACCTTCGAGAACCTCTTCAAGGTGTTGACCACGGTCGAGCAGAACACCTACATCGGGAGCATCCAGTAATGCCATGGGTCTGGGCTGGGCTGGGGGTTGCGTGGCGCTGGCCGAGTCCATCCCTGCGTGGCAGGGGCATGGGCAAGGGATGAAGGGACCCAGCACCCTCCTGGTGCAGCCCCGTGGGGTCACTGATGTCCCCATCTTCCCAGGGTGGCCAGCAACCTCGACAGCTCGCTGAAGGGGCAGTACCAGTTGACAGTGGAGGCTCGGGACGGCGAGGCACCGCAGCACACAGCACAGACCGTGCTGAATGTGAGTGTCACCCCTGTCCCCTGTCCAGGGATGCCCCGCGCCCTGCCCAGCCCTGCTCTACCCTGCTGTCCCCACGCAGATCTTCACAGTGGACCAGAGCTACCGCGTTCGCCTCCAGTTTGTGACAGCAGTGGATGAAGTGCAGAGAGACTTGGAACAGATCAAAGCGTAAGGGCTGCCTGGCTGGCGGGGTTGGAGCAGCGGGTCCCCCCGCAGACAGCGGGCTGCAGGGGGTCCGGCCACTTCCCATGCCGACACCCGTCCCATTCCAGGGCCCTGACCACCGCCACCAAGGCCGGGGTCTACGTGGCAGCCATCCGCAGCTCTGAGGAAAGCCGTGCCACCCGGTGAGCGGGGCACGGAGGGAGCAGACGCGGTAGGGACATTGGCCCAGGTGAGGATGCTGTGCCCTGTGCCACGCTCACCCCGTCCTTCTGCCCCTGCAGGGTGGAGGCCAAGTCGGCGATGGAGGCGTACTTCGTCTACAGCAATGGCACTGCCCTGGACGTCAACCAGCTGAGTGTGTGCGTGCCGGGGCGCGGGCCATGCTGGGGGCACCCCCATGTGCCCAGCCGCTCACGCCAGGCTCCGCTCCCCTTGGCAGGCTCATACAGAGTGACCCGCTGATCCTGGCCACCCTGGTGAACCTGGGCCTGGCCATCATCGTGAGTGGGGCTGGGCAAAGGGCATGGGGAGAGGGCACCGGCCCCACGTGGTGCCATGGGCGGGTCCCCTGGCCACTGCGGTGCCCTCAGCCCTGCTCTGCTGCAGGGCCCCGGGGAGGTGACGGAGCCCAGCAAGGAGAAGGAGATGATCGGCATCATCGTGGGGCTGGCGGTGTTCCTGCTCCTCTTCATCCTCATCATGACCCTGGTCTTGGTTCTCACCACCAGGAGGTACCACGCACCCCACCCTCCCTCCCCCCAGTGTCCCCACAGCCCCGTCCCAGCCCTCGCCCCACTCACCCGCCCCGTCCCCGGGCTCCGCAGCTACAAGAGGAAGCTGAACGCGATGAAGGCACTGAAGGTGGCCACGACGCTCAGCCCTGCCGTGACGCAGCAGGGAGCGGGCATCCCCGGGACCAACCAGTACAACGCTGAGGGGTGAGCATGGGCTCCCTGCAGCAGCGGGGAGAGCCCCATCCCGTCCCCACATCCCTCCTGCCCGGGGGACGTGGCTGGACCCCCAGCACCAGGGACGGTCACTCACCTGCCTCCCGTCCTTGGCCAGGGCCAACCCCATGCTGAACCTCCCAATCGACCTGTCCCACGACCTGGGCTTCCACGAGGACACCAGCTCCCTGGCCAGGTGGGTTCTCTGTCACCCTGCGTCCCCACGCTGCCAGTGCCTCAGCCACCTCTTAACCCATGCCCTCCCCTCTCCACAGCACGAACTCCCTGGATGAAAACAAGGTAGATGCACCCAGGGAAAACAACCCCAAGGCCAAGGTACGTGGCAGGGAGTCCCGCGTCCCCTCTGCCCAGCCCCAGCCCCTGCTGTGGCACCGGGCTGCTAGACCCCTCGTGTCCCTTTCTCTCCATCGCCTTGACAGCCCCCAGCTGTGCGGAGATGTCCTTGTCCCTGTCCCCATCCCCTGACCCCACTCCCCTCCCGCAGCAGGGCAAACTGCATCCCACGGACTCCACCGAGGACAAGGCGCTGGTGGCCGCCCTGAACATGAAGGAGCCCACCAAAGTAGCATTCATCAACAGCACCTTCAGCACCACAGACCTGTGAGCGGGCACGCGGGGGGCAGAGGGGCCGGAGCGGGACTCGGGCAGCTGCTCCAGCGACGTCCTGTTCAGATGCCAGCAATAAACCCGTCCCGTGTGGGTGACAGCAGCCCGCGGCCACCAGCCCCTCTGTCTGTGCTGCCCAGTGGTGCCAGGCAGGCGGGGTCCCCGCAGGAGGTGCGGGTTTGAGGCCAGGTTGGAGGGGAGGTCAGTGCTGCCGCGGGGCACAGCACAGCTTCGTGCCACCAGGACCCTTCCCGGGGCCACCCCGCCGCCTGTCACCCCACGCATCCCCGGGGAGAGGTGCCGGCAGCCCCGCGCACAGCTTTCTGCAAGGTTTTATTACCCAACACCCAAATTGACAAGTTTAGTCCTCCCCCCCGCTTCCTCCCCCCCACCCCCCAAAAAAAAGAAACAAAGAGGAAAAAGAAGAAAGTCAGGGACGAAGCCGCAGTGCCAGCGTGCCGCAGCGCGGGGCTGCAGGGCAGGGGACAGGCTGGGGTGCTGCATGGGCACGGGGCCCCCAAGCACCCCCCGGTTGCGGCCTCCTGCAGCTCAGGTGCTCGCCTGGCTCCTGGGGCTCTGCGGGGCCAGTCCTCTGCACGGGGCCGGGCTGGAGGGAGGACGAGGCACCGGGTCCCGTGGTTCAGCAGGGACACCGTGGTGCTGCTGGCGGGGGGGTGCTCGCCCCCACCCGGCACGCCGACCCTTTGCTCCCAGTGCTTCCCAGCACGGCGGGGATGTAGGAAAAGGGTTTTGAGAGAGCCACGGCCCTGCAGGCTGCTGGGGAGGAGGTGGCTCACTGCTGAAAGTGTCTCTTAAAAAGCTCCAAAAATGCAAACACGGTTCAATAAAAGCCCCCCCTCCCCACCACCCCTGCAAAACCCCAGCGGTAAAAAGTGGCAGCGTTTTGCAGCTGGTGCGGCCCTGGTGGCCGGACAGGGAGAGCAGCGAGCAGGCACGGGGGACCCACACAGGGACACGTGCCCAGGGCATCTGCCGGCAGCAGGGCCGGGCAGGCAGGACGGACACGGCAGCAGGGCAGGCTCCGTCCCCACCACCAGCCATGACGAGGACGAGGATGTGCCCCGTGCTCTGACTGCAGGCAAGGAGGGCTGGGAACCACGGGGACAGCTTCCCCAAATGCCTCCAGCCACGGTGACAGGGACAAGCATCTGATGGCCCCGAGCACATGGGCTCTGTGCCCCAGTCATGGCTGGCCCCACAGTCCCTCCAGCAAACCCATTTCGGAGGGCTGGTGCGGTGCCCCGCATGGCCACATCCCAGCCCCATGGCACGGCAGCGGGACACCAAGCCAGGGTGGAGAGGACGGGGCTGGGGCAGGTGGCCTCGGGACCCAGGTGCACGCGGCCAGGGGCTGGTGGCACCGCAGCACACCAGCATCTCTCCAGCACGGGCAGCAATGCTCCTGCCCGCGGCGCGAGGCTGGAGCCCAGGGGAGCCACAGCGACCTGCCCGTGCCCCGCTGCAAGCCACCGCCGGGCCCCCACCCCACGCACGAGAGGTGCCACCGGTGTCGTGTCCTGGGGCACCGCTGGCGGGGGGAACCCTGGCGAAGGAGACACCTCGTCCCCGCCTGCAGCGCTCCATCGCCACCCGCCCCAGGAGCCCTGCACACCGGCAGCAGGCGTCTCGGGACACTGGGGCAGGGACCCCTCCCCGCGTCCCCCCTGTCCTGCCGGCGCGGGCACCGGCTCACTCCATGGCGGGGCTGGCGCGGGAGCAGCACCGGGGCCGCCGGATGTTTTGCAGCAGAGCCCGAAAGACGCTGGGCTGCCTCTTCGCCTCGCCTTTGCGGGGGGCTCCCTTGACGGAGCTGGCGCGGGTGCTCTGCGGGGTCATCACCACCTGCCGCCCGTGCTCCTCGATCTGCTTCTCCAGGTGCTTCTGGATGGCCATGCCCAGCACCTCCACCTCCATGGAGGCCCCGTACACCTCCCACGTCATCCCCTTCTCGTCCCAGCTCACCTCCCGGATGGGCTCCGGAGTCTCCTCCACCGCCCCCTTCACGTGTACCTCGGGGTACGAGGCCTGCGGGGACTTGGCCACTGGCGTCATGGGCCCCGTGGCCACCGAGCGGGTCTCCACGGGCATGGACACCTGCATCTCCGCGTCCTTCTTGGAGGGCACTGGCTCCAGGCGCGGGGTGGCAGCGGAGCCCAGCTCTCTCTTGGGGAAGGTGAAGGCAGCAGCTCCGTCCGGGGGGCTCATGGGGCTCAAGGCCACCGACACCAGGGATGCTCGGCTGTCCACTTGCGTCCCCATGTCCTGCGTCCCGGCATCCTGAGGCGGGGTCACCTCGAACGAGTAGGACTCGCAGAGCAGCTTGGCTGTCCGGGGCTGCTGGCTGCTCTCGGCACGTGCGCTCCCCTCGGCTCTGCCCTGGCCCCCGCCGGGGGGGGCGGCCGTGCCTCCCTGGGGGTGCTGGGGAGCCTCAGTGCCCCCCGCCTGGGGGGCAGCCCCTGGGGACGTGTCTGTGCTGCCCTGGGGCTGCTCCTGGCTTGGCATCAGGGGGCCGGTGGGCAGCTCAGCTCCTCCGGTGCCGCCAGTCCCCGGGGCTCCTGCGGCCGGCTCCAGGAACGCCACGTGCTTGGCCGGAGCCGGCGCATTCCCCGCGTCCTTGCTGGGCGCCTTGAGGCAGGGCTCAGGCAGGGGGGGCACGGGGACGCCTTTCTCCTTTGGGGTGCCTGGGCCCCCAGGTCCTGCGGGACCACAGGCGGGGGCAGCGCCGCCGGGCGCCCCG